>JAOUQT010000036.1:19124923-19151989 GCA_025769995.1 Xyliphius kryptos
CCCTGGATGGGCATGGGGAACCCCCCCGCGACCCTCATAAAGGAACAAGCGGAAGATAATGAATGAATGAATGAATTCCAAATACCACATTGACCACAATGCATTGCGCCATCGCTAACTGTCGGGTTTCTGAGGTAATGCTGTTTTTAAACCTTTATCTCAGATTTTGTGTCTTAGCGGCATGAAAGTATGTTTTATAATGAATGTCGGTGGTTTATTTTGTATTTTAAGTGACGGATTAAGAAAGAAAAAGTTATTTACTACACACGGTTAGTGTTGCCAGTAGATGGCGCTACAGTAATGCAAACAGATTTAAAGCAATTTTCAAATAAAGTTTGGAAACACCGTTAAGATTTTGAAATAAAATAAATAAACTGGACAGCAGACGATGTCAAAATAAGAAATATTGATTTGAATGTAAATGATGACTGTATACTGCATTAATTGAGCCACCTTTTGCAGCAATTACAGCCTGACAGACTCGGGGCATTCTAGCGGTCAACTTTTCGAGGTTATCTGATGTAATTTCAGCCCATGCTTCCTGTAGCATCTCCCACAACATAAATTAGCTTGATGCGGTCTTCCTCTGTACCATACGCTCAAGCTGCTCCCACAACCGCTCACTAAGGTACTTCTTAAATATTGCAGACACAATTTGGAGGTGTGTTTGGGGGTCATTATCCTGTTGTAGGATTAAATTGGCCCCAATCAAGCGCTGTCCACAGGGTATGGCATGGCAAACTTTTTTTAAGATCCCATTCACTCTGTATAAATGTATTTTACCTCCTCCAAACCATCACGCTGCCTCCACCATGCTTGACAGATGGAGTTAAGCATTGGTCATGCATTTTTTCATTCACCCTGTGCCTCACAAATGTTCTCCTGTTTGATACAAAGACCAGAAACTTGGACTCTTCTGTCCACAACACCTTCTTCCAATCTCCCAGTGTCCAATGTCGTTTCTCTTTGGCCCATTGCAGTCTTTTCTTTTAATTGGTCAGTGTGTGGTTTGGCTTTTTCTTAGCAATTCTGCCATGAAGTCCAGCATCCTGCAGTCACCTCTTGATCGTTGATGCTGACTTAGGTGTTTGACGGGTTCCATTTGGTGCAGCTGTCAGTTGACGCCCTGTGAGGCGTTTTTCTCTCAAACTGCACACTCTAAGATATTTATCTTCTTGCACACTTGTGCATCGGGGCCTAGAATGTTGTGTACTCTTTTATATTCACTTATTATTGTAACTTTTTTCAGCTGTGCATCACAATTCAGCAAAGGCGTCCTAACAACCAATCAGCCCAATAACATCCTTAGCTTGGACTGGTGACCGTACCAGGAGATTTAGGCAGAGGACTGAGAATTACTGATAATAAGACTGTATGCAAAATAAGCCTCTATACAAAAATAGGCTTTAATACAAACATTTTTATTTTTTAAAAATCATCTGATACACTTAAATTAATTGTAAAATGGACGATATTGTTTGTGAATTGCATGATATCGTGCTTTTCTTTCAAAAAGAGGGAAATTTGCAAGTGAGTGGTAGTGTATATATTAAAAAATATATAAACATGTAAATATAATAGATACTGTATAGAGGATGCTTTCATTTTTTAAAAATAGAAATATGAAAACTAAATATAAAAAATAAAGGGTCGGGAGTGCAAATTGACGTAAAACTTTGTATTATTAGCATTAACATGTATAGACTATACAATTATATGTTGAATAATAAGCTTAGTGCAGTAATAATCACTCTAGTGTATGAATGAATGATAGATAAATACAATAATTAAGAATAAAAACAATAATTAAGATAAATTTAAAAAAGTAAAATGCTCTGGAGCAAAGAGTGACGACTAGTAAACAGAGTTTCAGGTTTCACACGTGGAACTATTATGTCATTTGGTGTTTGCCCCATTTTTAAGTGTCTGTTTGCCATCTGCACATCTTTACAAAGTCTGTATTTTGTTATGTTTAAGGTCTAAAACGCAGGACAACGCGCTTCTTGATCATGTCTGATGGAAGGGAGGCCTGAATAGAGAATTCCTCACCGCCTCTGCAAGCGCGACCTCTACTGGCCGTTCAAAGCTCCATCACTGCTGCACTCCTGCTGATGGGTGAGTGTATTAAAGCGGGGTTATATGAGGATCTCCAAAAGAAAAAGAAAGAAAAAACAATATTCCTGAAAGCTCCCTGATGAACAGAACTAGAGGACCAGAGGACACGTCCTAACGGAGGGAGAGTCAACACAGCACCATGTCTGCTCTGTGACCGGTAAAAAGGACGGCCCGTCTCAGGATCCTGAGTGCTGCGGTTAATTGGCACTGATCGATGGTCCTCCACGGCTGGAAACACAGGGTGGGGGTGTGGCGGGGGGTTAAACCTGATACCCTACAGCTCTGTTGGAAATAATGAAGGCCGTTTACCGGGACGGCTGCTCAACCTTCGACCCCCCCGCTGCTATAGTTAGAGCACTTTAGTGCCTGTGATGGCGGGAGGAGGATCGATACAGGTGACATCATCACTCAGTGGATGCTGCAGCCAGGAAACCCCTCGTACTCGAAAATCCAAACGAACCTGTGAAGGAAATCAAACATGCTGGTGTTTATTAGATCAGAACCCCTGGGCGCTGCATTCTGTACACCTCTGATCCAGAGGTGTGTCCTAATACAGTTGTCCAATATGATGTACAGGGTGGCCCACGGAAAAGCAGCCCGCCTTGTATATCCAGGCATATGAGGAGGGCTGCTTTTTCGTGGGCCACCCTGTATATAGGAGCAGAATACGGGGGGCGGGGCTCAGAGGATGGATGCAGACATCTGATTAGTGTGGAAACGAAACACTACACTATTGTTTAATGATTAACAGGTTCTCCATCTGTCATCTGTATTAATGTGTATCTTAATCCATGTGATCCTTTGTTTTGCAACCACTCCACATCTGCACAGCTGTTTCGGGAAAGAATGGGTCCTTTTTATATATAGCTGGTGATGTCATCGGGGCAGTTGTTTCTTTCTCTTACAAACAAATCAGACAGGGGGAGCTGGCTGGTTCACCTCAGCTCAACAAACTGGAGGCTGAATCCCGGACAGGAAAAAGGATGATGTCATTGTCCTATTGCTTACAGTATCTCCAGAAGGATACCTCCCCCATTCTCTTTCTCTCTCTCTCTCACTCACTCACTCACTCTCTGACACACACAATAACTCACATCTTACTCATCTCATGAGAAATGACCTCAGTGTTTAGTGTTACAGTAACATCTGTGATACATGACCTTCATTATCACGTACTGAGAAATCACAAAAATAAGTATTTAACATTTGTTTAAAATGCAATATGTTCCAAAATATGTGAACAGACCTCCAAATGATTTCAACACTCACTGAAAGCCTCTCAGCTTCACTTCCTATATAAATGGATGTACCGTGGGGGTCCTGATCATCAGAACATGGTCAGTCTATCTAATCTATACTAATAGAAGGCAAAGCCCTCACTCGCTGACTCATTATTAAGTCTCCCACTTCCCATGTACTTACAAGGTCAAACTTTGGCATTGTAATTCCCCATCATGTCCTTGAAAAAAGTTACCTGCTTCTTAATACCTAAATGCAATGTTTTTTTCAATATCTCCATCGAACAAATGACCCCCTCCACTGTGACATTGTGGTCTTTCCGAGTACCTACAAGGCTAAAACTTGGCAGCGTGATTACCTTCTATGTCCTTGCAAAAATGGGTTCTTGCTTTTCTATGTTTGATCAAATGCATCAAACATCAAAACCATCAAATGCAACATCTTGGATGGATTGGCACATGGCGAGTACCTACAAGCCTAAAACTTGGTTCTGTCATTCCTGATCAGGGATCAGATAAATTCCTGTAAGAAAGCAATCGCATGGACACCGTAGTCACAACTCACACTATATTCATTCCACATATACATGTCAGATGTTTAATCGCCCCAATCTAACTCTATAATAATACCTTCATTTAAATATATAGACTTTAAAGCTATTAGTCATTTAAAAACAACTGCCTAGCAAAGTAAATAAATCTGAGTGTATGTTTTTAATCTCATTCTAAAGGACTTTAAAGATGCGCCAACTTATTTACACAGAATGTGACAGCGGCTGCCAAACCTTTGTGTCAGACTGCACGTGCTATTTAAAGTCCATTGCTGAATGTGGAGTAAATCACGGGCCTGTAGTACGAGGGTCCGCCTCCACCGCTTGTTGGTTGTTGATGCAGCCTAAATTAAAAAATGGGCCTTGGAGACAGGATTTAAAAATTACTCCAGGTATTATTTCGAGATGAGATTGTTGGCTGTGCGCTGTGTTAGTAATCCGAGCTGCCTGATGATCCGCCGCCATGTTTGGCCGTACTAAAATCTCTGACGCTTTGCCAGATATCCCAGACAGCTCCAGCAAAACGAAACACTGCCAGCCTCTAAAAACAAGGGTTGGGATGATGTACTGTCAGCTCACTGTGATAATAATATATAAAAGGTGTCCCAAAATTCATGCAACAAGTAATTTTGATAAAGAACACAGAGTTTTAATAAAAAAATGTAATCGATTCATTAAATATAGAGTATAGGGTTATGTATGGAATAGCATATCAGGTAAATGGCTATGCTGGCACATACACAATCTTTTTTTTTTTTTAATTCATGACCATTTTGATGGATCACTAGGATGTCCATAGTGTCTAAGATCACTAATTAATCCAGTTTTCCTGATTTTTTTTTATAATTGATCTCTTCACAGTTGATAAAGTTAAATCACTTTTTCAGCCATATTTTGTTTGAAATACAAAAACTACTGTAGCCGCCAAACTTTCATTATTTTTAAAATAATATCCAACAATGAAATTTTGTGTAGCAGTCCATTTTTAATAATTCTGAACTGTGAGATATCATATCTTTTTTTGGCAACACTTTCACTAAACAAATGTCGCCAATTTCAAATCTTGCCTAAAATATATAAATCTCCACTGTGCAAAGCATTCTAGAAAATTAAACAGAGAAGCTTTCTATAGGTGGGCAGGTAGCCAAACCCCACCCTATAGACCGAAAATGGTGGACTTGGGCAAGGTAGCTTAATGGTTAGGGGGTTGGGACATCAATCTGAAGGTTGTTGGTTCAAATCCCAGGTCCAGTGAAATTACCAATGTGGGTCCCTGAGCAAGACCCTTAACCCTCATTGCTTCAGGGTTCTGTATCAACCCTGTGTTCTGACCCCAACCATGTTGGAATACTTGTAAGTCGCTTTGGATACAAGTGGCTGCTAAATAACCAAATATAAATGTATGTAATGTGTACTACGTGTGGCTCCCTTGGGGGAAACAAGATGGCGGACACACAATATATGTATAGCTATAAGTATATAAAGCTGAAAGGTAAGCTTCTTTGTCTTCAGTCTCATCTGTGAATGTGTTGATCCAGGGCTTCTTCACTCTGGCAGGTTCTAGTTTGCAGTTTATTTAGGAGTATTGACGATTATTAGGTCCGAGTAGTATCGTCTGATCGCATTAAGGCTCTGTAGATTTGCTTTAAATGCTGAAATCATGCAGCTTAATGAAGCGCCTGGATCAGATGGAGAGCAAAGTTCATCCTCTGGCCTCTCAGAGGTCATAATGATGGAGGTGAGAGCTCCTCCAGAGACCTCTTCTCAATCCTTAAGCAATAATGACATTCAGACAAAAGGAGTCCTCATCAAAGCACTTCATTCATCCAGAGGAAACCCAAACAGAGGGAAAGAAAACCAATAGTGGAATCAATAACCCATTTAGATTAAATAGTTGTTTATTAATCACAAATAAAAACTAAAATGTGAATCCACTTTCAAAAGAGAGTTGGGGCTAAAAGTATAAATGAATATTTGTATGTTTATGGATGCTAATGGAATAGACGTGCTGCACTATGGTGGAGAAGTTGAAAGGCAGTTGTGTTTGAATGAGTGATGGTGTTTGGAGTTTATATATTTAAAAATGAACTTATTATTACAGAATGAGATTTAGGGTGATGAATATGAATATGCATAATGAATATAGTGAGTATTATCAGTAGGTTTTCCTACTGATGTGATAAGGAGTGATGGAGCCATGTTTCAGCTTTGAAGTTACTTGCCAAGACCCCAATCCAGCCGAGGTGTTGGGCACTTCAGCCGTAGAACTTGGTGGGTTTATGGGTACAGATGAAGGGATGACAAGACAGATTGACTGATGGAGACAGAGGGACATGAAGAACACGGACCAGAGGGATAAATGAATAAAAGGATGGAAGGGTGAAGGAATAGATACGGATCGGTGGATTAGTGATTAATGTATGGAAGGATGTTGGGCCAAAAATAAAGTAAGACAGACAGACGGTGACATTTAACAGGGATGGAGAGAGAGTGAGAGCGAGAGAGAGACAGGTAGTATGCAAAGGCTGACTGATGGACAGATTTGAGCCAAATGTCTGTGAGCTAAAACTGAACATAAAATCTACAAACTGTACTATTTACTCTCCTCGACCTGAAAAGTGTGTGTCTTTCCCACACTAATCACACACACACACACACACACACACACACACACACACACACACACACACACACACACACACACAGCTCGCAGTGTTTTCCCAGATTCCACATTCACGTTCAAGCTCAGCTTTCTGTCAGCGTCCCAATCCGCGCACTAGTGTACTAGATAGTGTGTCAGAATCACGTTCCAACCCCAACACACAGGAGTGCGGACAACTATTTACGAATAATATATAGTACAGTAGTACGCGGGAGTTTCTGGACTCCGGCTCAGACATTCTGTCGCCAGCTGCGTGACGTCACACGCGTTCGATGTATTCCTCCGCCGAACGGAGCAGAATAATAAAGTAGAACGTGGCAGATTTCTGCTGTAAGGTTCGAACTCATTTGGCGGCGTCGCTGTGATTTTATGAAACAAACACGAAACCTCGATGGATGAACAAAAGTTTGGAAATGTTTCAACTGCAGGTTAATGAGATAAGACGTCTTTATTCGGAGAGGATTTGCATTAAGACTGCAGTGACAGCCTGCAGATGTGCTGCGTCATCAGATCATTGTTCTGTAAATAACAGCATGATGTTCATCAGCTGCAGAATAAATAATGAACCAGAGGGATCAGCTTCTGCTGCATGTCCACTCTCATCCTTCAGCCTGTCTGATAGTTCTCACGTTTTTATGGTTAACATGCTTCCCTTGTTGATGATAAGTTATTTAACTGTATTTATATATAGTACTCTATATATTAATTTACCTGCAGCTTTTTGTTCATTTTGATCATTTATTTAAGATGCAACCCAGACAGCGTATGGATGTGGCCCACATCTGTGGCCCTGCTGGTCCATTGATGTCTCTGGCAAACTGCATGTGAACCAAAGGTGGTCCACGTATTCCAAAATGGATGTTGGAGATATGGCAGTGCTACCTGCATGTGAACCAAAGGTGGTACACACATCGAAAACATGCATTTGGCTCACATGTTCCGAAACAGGTCTGGCCCACATCTGGTAAAGTTATGGCAGCATGTGACGCCTTTGGCTGACGCGTGGCCATAATCGGGTTTATATGCAGTCCACACCTTGCAACACCTTCCATGCAGCAAGTTGACCAGATGAACATGAGGGATGTGGGCCAGAATAATTTTGCTATCTGGGAAGTCGCTAAACAGTTTTTACAGGACATTTAGTTGCCATATCAACAGATGGAACTTATGTAATTAAGAAATTTCTAAATTCAGGAAGGACATCCAGCGTTAAACACTTGGTCAAGTCTGATATGTGGAATACTAAAGGGTAAACCATTGAAAGAAGAAGATTATTACAAAGCAATTTAATTAAGCACCTAGTTATGCACTATGGACAGCGGTATGCTTTGTGGAACCAGTATGGGGAAGGCCCTTTTCACGAGGTAAAGTCCGTACAGAGTCCCGACTTCAACCCCAACCAACACAATCGTAGCCTTGCGACCTGAAGGTCCTCGGTTTGATTCCCGGTCTTACCCAGTACCATGATTGAAGTGCCCTTGAGCAAAGCACCTCACTCCAACTGCTCCTTGGGTGCTGTATACAGGGCTGCCCACCGCTCTGGGTACGTGTGCTGACCTCACTCAGTGTGTGTTTTACCGCACGGATTGGTTAAATGTGGAGGACAACTTTAAGCTCCTCTTTAAATACTCTCCTGGATGTAAACTTCTCCAAAACTTTGATCAAAGGCTTCCCATAAATGCAGAAGCTGATTAATGTCAAGTCATTAATCTGTAATGAAATCCAATGTTAATACTTTCTACAATATTTTGGAGCATGGAAGGCTGAACACTGGGTCTTAATCTCAATTCTTGTTCATAAGGTGTAAAATGGGGTTTGTGTGGCCCTGTCTAGATTTTACTCTCCAGACCTAAACTTACCTTTTTAAAAAACCTGCTTTGTGCACTTAGGACAGAAAAGCGTCCCCCTAAACTGTTTTTAAAAAGTTAGTGCTACTTTGTGATTAAAAACTTATAATAAAAAAACGAGGTAATAATAGTAATCAATAAATATCAGATTTATATATTAATGATATTTATTTGATAATCGATGCCTCTTGTGTACTTCTGTTTGACTTTATAGAACCTCACAAACGTGCAGAAGTGAGCTAGAGTGACTGATGGCACCAACTCTGGCCTTACATTTAGGCATGTTCACCTTAGTCTAGGAAGAGATGTTTGGTATGTTCTCAGAATTAGAATCATGCTTTATTTGCCAAGTATGCTACAGGGATTTGTTTTGGTTGCAGTAGTTCGCAGTGCACAGAAATGACAAAAATTACATTCTGTCCAACCATTTACGCACACACTCTCTCGCCCTCAACTCTCTCACACGTGGCTTTATGATACCCATGTGTTTATGTCACTGTAAACCTATTTATAAATGTATTTACCATCTTAGAAAATAAAATTTAAAAATTAAACTCAGATATCATGACATTCTAAACTTTATTTTATCAATAAAAAAATATATAATTAATAATCTTCCACATAAATAAATGTGCAGCTTTTGCCATTGAACGTTTTTGGAACTCATTTGGAACCCATTCATTTTGATCATTTATTTAAGATGAGATAATTCCCTAAACTATTTTAACAGGACATTTAGTGCTCAATAAAATCAAACACCAAGTTACGTACTCTGGACAACAATATGCTTTGTGGAAACAGGTTAGGGAAGGCCCGTTTTACAAAGTATGCCTGTTTTATGTCCATACAGAGTCCCGACCTCAACTCCATCCAACGCCTTCGGGATGAACTAAAACAGAGAGTGTAAGCTCATCTTCAAATGCTGTCCTGGATGTAAACTGCTCCAAAACCTTGTGGAAAGACTTCCAAGAAATGTAAAATCTATTATAGCTGTGAAGGACTTCTGGCCATCAATCTGTAATGACATCCCATTCTCAGCATCTTTGCTTCTGTTCGGGCTTTCTGCAATATTTGGAGCGTGTGAGGTACACTGCATTCCGTTGGCTTTGTTCTTATTTACTCTGGCCAATGACAATAACGTTGAATCTAATCATCTAATCTAATTCATCTCCATTCAAGTTCATTCCAAGTGTGTTAGAAGGGGTTTGTGTGGTGGCACTGTCTAGATTGTACAAGCTTATTTTAAAGCAGCACAATTATTCTTTGTGTATTTATTTAAACGTGACCCTCCTGCTCAGGGCGGACCTAACTCGCCTCGGCGCAGTGATTCCTGTTGGTGCGCGGAGGAGAAGTGACGCGGCTCGACACCCTGACGCCAGGGGAAAGCAGATCCGGCTGGGTCGGGTGAACGCTTCGGCTCCGCGAGCTCGCAGGGAGGAGGTAAACTTTGTTTTTCCTTTTAAACGAAAAAATAAGCAGTTTACATCCGACGTGCGACACTTTTAACGAGGTTAGACCCGCAGAGGGGACGAGGTTGAGAGTGCTTGTTCAGCGAAATGGCGTGAAAACGCAGAAAAAGGTCCCGCTGAGTTGTGTGAGAAGTTCAGTCTGTGAGAGAATAACGCGCGAGAGCAGTTGGTCATTCATTTAAATATCGAATGCAAAACTAATTATGAATAAACAACGCGTTTCGTGAAGTTTAGACGTGGAGTTTGCTCGGTTTCCCGCTCCCTCAGTGACAGGCTTAATGAGGGCTTCAGTACAGAGCGGTCACTCCGTTATCAATGCCTCCGGTTTTCTGCATGAGGTGTTCATTTTTATTGTAAAATGTTGTGGCATGATTGTTTTTGTGCCCAAACCTCTGCAGTGCCAGTTGTGAGTGTGTTTTAATGTGATGCAGTGATTGCAGCGATCATCCTCAATGAACTGCTGCATTATTTTTGCCATCAAACGTCATCTGACTTTATTTCTTTTAAAGCCAACGTAAATAAATGTGGTGTTCCTATTTTATTACAGGCAGGTCCTACAACTAAATTCTACCAAATTATTGAATTATCCTACCGTTATTATATAAACTCCACTTGCTTTTGTAGTTCTACATTCCCAGTTTGTAGTCCATCTGTTTCTCTACACTCACAGGAGAGTGCAGGACATCCCATTCTTGATAGTTCCTCCATCCACCTGGTCAGCATTCTGCAAGAATTTGGAGTGTGTCTGTGGAAATCTTAGCTTTTTCTGCATGGTATGTGTTTTTCTTTTATTTACAATGTTGTATGGTTCTTTTTGTGCCCAAACCTCTGCAGTGCCAGCTGTGAGTGTTAAATATTGTGATGCAGTGATTGCAGCAACCATCCTATATGCACGACCGTGTTATTGTTTAAACTCAGGTGACTGATATTCATATTTTATTACAGTTTTTAAATCTGACAGTCCTGTAACTAAATTCTAAAAATTAACCTTAATATATATTTAATTGTCCTACTCTCATCGGCCACTTTATTAGAGACACAATCTTGTACATTGTATCAGCCCCACTTGTGTTTGTAGTTCTACATTCCCAGTCTGTATTCTCAGCTGATTCTCTACATCCTATTCTGTATAGTTCCTTCAGCTTACCTGAAAGTCTACATGATTTTGGAGGGTGTCTGTGGAAATCGCAAATCTTACTTGTTTTGCACCTTGTGGCTCATGCAACTAGTGGGCCACCAGCACTGTTCCCTTTAATACATTACCTGAATGTATATTGTCCTATTTATCATAATTTTGTGTAGTTTTCTGTTTTCTGTAGCACCTTGTTCCTGGAGAATGTTGCTTTGTTCCACTGTATGACATAAATCCACTTGAACTTGGATGAGAGAACCTGACTCACAGTCTCAGTTCTTGTTCATCTCAAAGGTGTTAGATGGAGTTAAGTTTAGGATTTTGTGTGGATCTGTCCACTTCTTCCACACTAAGCTGTGCTTTTATGGACGGAGAACAAAATAGGGCCTTCCCCAAACTGTTTAGTCAAAACATTTAGTTGTCCAACACTCATGACAAGCTGCTTGGTTTTACCTGCAATAATGGCATTGAGTGAAACCTCTGAGATGAGTGATAAGGAGATGTTGGTACTTTAGTCCATACGGTGTATATTGACGGTGGCAAAGAATCGTTGATCTGCCAGGCCTGAACAAAAAAGCACTAATACCCAGCATGCACTTGTACTGATTTATATCCCTTTAGCTTGTCATCACAAATTGGAGCTGACACACAGCCACAGCGCTGGAGCTGCAATAATATCTGCGGTTCTGCAATTAATGGAGCACATGCTGCAGATGACTTGTGGACTGTGTCTCAGATGGATGTAATACACATGTCAGTAATTAGTGCATCACTGCACACCGAATGCAGCCGCCTCATAAAGCAGAGCCAGGATCCTGACATCATTGAAGATGACATATCAGATTACTAAGAGGACAGGAATTTGTCCTTGTCTGTGATTCGGTGGGTTGTTCGGTTGGAAAGCGCTCCTGTGTAATGTCACATCTGGACATCAGGTCCTGCACCGATGCCTGACGTCTCATTCGACCCTCAGCAGTCAGGGTTCCATTTCAGGTTCATTAAGATCCTTCAGTATGAGGTTCTGCAGAGTGGGTTCTATAGGTGGGATGGACCGTGTGGTCGCTGTGCCGATACAAAATTAAGAGCATTATAAATCTGCATATGCAAATGAGTCTGCGATAGAGAGGAGTGTTTGCTGTGTCTTAACGAGCCCTGGAATTATTAATGTCCTGAACATCATCCTGATCTGATCAGCAACAGCACTGCTGTGTCTGATCCACTCGAACCACCACGATGTCAGTGTCACTGCAGAATCATCCACCACCCTAAATAGAAAAAAGGGCCTTCCTCAAACTGTTCCCAGAGCTGAATGCGTGATTATTTTTTTTGTTATGGGTCTAAATAAATGTTAGTAGTTAATCGCTGTCCCAATACTTTTGTCATTGGTTATTAAACCATAGATCGTTGAATAATTACTTAACCTTTGATTCCGCTGTTTTCTAACGTTAAGCATCGCGTTAACATCCTGCGCGTCTGTAAGAATGCTTATCTGTATTCCACCCGCCGTTCAGAGCGACGCAGGTGAATAAAGTGGTCCACGTTGCGTTTAATCTGCCGCTCCATCCGTCTATCTCCACTCTCTCCTCCGTCCTCTTTTTTTTTCGTATAGTGAACATCTCTGTTCAGGCCTAATGGAGGCGCCGGTTCCAGGCTTTGATAAATAATGTATATTCTTCATAATGCCGAGTCTCTAGGGAGGGCCGAGAGAGCATCATTACTGCCTCCTAAATTGATTAACGACACTGAAGCATCGCAAAGTGATACATGGAGGAGATGCGGGGGGTCGGTCTTGTCCAAGGCGGGCGATTCCCAGGCTTCGGGGCGCTGCTAATATTTACATGCACTCAGGCTTAGAGAGCTTCAGCAGCGATAATTGGGCTTTTATGGGATCCCTGCAGTTAAGGAGCGCTATCCAAAACCGCCATTTCACCTCGATTGTGAGGTTCATCGACTGCTGCCGTTTAAAGTCATTTGTCTCTTTAGATCCTAAAACTCTTTACAAATCACAGACGAATCCACATCACTGCTGGATTGATCATCCTCTCCGTTAATGACCAGTTAGCTGAATATAATGACTTTGAATAAACAATTTCATTCTTAATGTGCTTCAAAACACCTGCAATGAACTAATCAGTCAGAGACTGGATACCAATAAGAGTCTGGTTTACAACCATGCCCTTGTAAAGGGGACTAACTATGTTGAGTATGTGGAGAAACTACAAAGTCCATCTCTAGTGAAAGGTAATAAAATGGGCAATATGTAGAAAAAGAGAAACACGCACCTAATAAAGTGGTCGCTGCATATGTGATTGTGAAGCTCGACCAATCAGATTAAAGAACCAGAATCTTTGCTGATTCAGTAATCAAGCACAAAGCACTGCATTCTGAACAAATGGTGGACCTTAACTGTTCATAAAGGTGTAGTTAGGTGGGTTTTTCACTCTCGCCAACTCCTCAGTAACAAAAGTAGCTATTGGCTGTCCTAAAAGTTGCTAGAGTTAGCTAATTTGCATAATATTCCATTTGTGTTTTTAAGGAATAAACATTGCGAGACAGAAAAAAATTTTTGCCTTTAAAATAAGCCATCACTTCTCAAAGTATATAATTGAATTTAATGTTTTGTCTGCAGCAGGGGTGCTTTGTTAGAATTCAGTAAGGTCCAATTCAGTCAGGTTGAGGTCCAAACCGACAGAAATTCGTAGTTGCGTTATGATTCAGTACTATATCCAGTTAGCAGGTCTGCCTCTCAGCGCTGGGGATTCAAGTTCAAATCCTGGTCTGGGTGGAGTTTCCATGTTTTCTGTTTCTGTGGGGGGTTTTTTTTGGGTTCTCGGTGTCCTCCCAAAGTCCAAAAGGGATTCAAGGGGAATTGGATGCTCTAAATGGCCCCTGTAAAGTATTTGTGTCTGTGTGCCTACTGATAGATTGGCACCCTGTGCTTAGCGTGTCTTTGTCTGTGACACACACACATACCACAGCAGCAACCCTAGTATAGGACTAAGGATGGATGGATTCTGTGTAGTTCAGCATTTTACATCATCACCAACTAAACGCCAAAACATTCTGTATATTTCAGCAATATTTTCGTGTTAAATTTATTAAACTTAAACACATTTTTACATTATAGAAACAGATTGCATCGTTCCACTAATTTGAAACAAAGTGCGTCATAAAGTATGCAAACGTCAATAAAACAGCAGAATAAATAAATACGGCTCGGTCCATTTCGGCATGAAAAGCTCTTCGCTGTGGAATTAATTTTAGAGTTGGTTGTCTAACTGCTGCTTCTCGCTTCGTACCTCGCCCGAATTCACTCCGCGCTCCCGAATCTGCACAGTTCTGATTGGCTGAGCAGCACCTTTGATGAACGTACTACATCAGGAAAAGTCGCTAGATTTGGCGCAAGTCGCTTTTTTAAAGATGATAATTCGATAGAGGGTCTGAAATGTCACTAAATATAGCGACTAAGTTGCTAAGTAACATGCCAGCAGTGGGGTTTGGTGTAGAAAAACTGGACTGACCCACACAGAGCCCTGACCTCAACCCTTACCGAGTCAGATCCTCTCCCCCGACATCGGTGTGCAACCTCTGAAGGAACGACATGGTGAAATATAACAGTGTGACTTCACTCAGGTCCTGTTCTTTACCCTACAATGTATAAACTGAGTCATGACCGCTGTTTCTGAGGACTTTATGATATAGACGGTGATTTGGTTCATAGCTTCTCAGCTGCAGCGGCCGGAGGTCCTCACTACTCACGGCCTGTTTAAAGTAAGACGAGCTACTCGGCTTTGTTGCTGTTGGCCGAGAGAGACGTGCTTCCCAGTTTGCTCTGCTCCTCCCCGACAACAGAGCGAGTTCCCGGGCTTTTAAATAAGCTGTTGGCAGAGTGGCGGCTCTAAATATAGGAGGAACTTTTAGCTTTCCTGTCATGGTGCTGTCCACAATCAGTGTAAACAGCACCTGTTTCTATTGAGGGACTCGCTGTGCCGCTCGGGCCTCCGAAAGAAAACCAGACAGATTTTGGCACGGAGTGGGTGAGCTGCCGTTCCCATGACCGGAGGAGCCGCAAAAATGGGAGGAAACCCTAAAAACGTATTTATTTAATTCCCCTTTACTCTGTTTTCGGATCAGGACCATGGACAGAGCAGGAATTATATATAATAACTGACTTCTGGTGTTTCATGTAGTCCCATTAGAAAGGTAATTAAAATCAAGCACGCAGTCATGCAAACAGTTTGGGGAAGGCCCTTTTTTTTATTATGATTAAATAATACAATTATTCCTTTATTATTATTTTTTACCAAACTCTTCCACAACCCTGTCTTTAAGGACTGGATTCAGTGATTTAGAGGCGTGTCCTGATACTTTGTCCTTACAGTAGCTCAATAGTCTTCAGATGGAGCATGACTTTTCTTAAATAAGTTCACGTGCACCTCGGATGGAGGTTCCTCGACCGGAAGCCCACCTGTGCTTGGCATCCCAGCTCAGTGACGTAACTCTGTAGACACACTAATTACTCGGGAGGTTATTCAAAGCCGCGCCGCATCATCCACCCGATATGAGCGAGCGATATCTGAGATCTACAGGAAATCGTTCTGAGAGCGCGGTGTCGGATGGACGGACTGGAAATGGACGCATTGTGACCGTGATGAGCGTGATGTCTGAGCCGCCGTGATGTTGTGATGTCATGATGAAGTGTGTGGTGCCAGTCCTGATTGGCTGTTGGTATTAAGTGGAAATGTCCTCATGGGAGTGATGGAGCTGATGAATGTCTCTCTCCGCAGGTCGGCTGGACGCGAACTGGATATCCGGCCCTGTAGCATCTTCGCTTTCCGTCCGTGACCTTCTGACGTTCCGGCGATTCCAAGTCGACTTTTCAATTCGTTCATCCACCTAGGATGAACGTCACCTCGCTGTTCTCCTTCACCAGCCCGGCGGTCAAGCGCCTGCTGGGCTGGAAGCAGGGCGATGAAGAGGAAAAGTGGGCGGAGAAAGCCGTGGACGCCCTCGTCAAGAAGTTGAAAAAGAAGAAGGGCGCTATGGAGGAGCTGGAGCGCGCACTCAGCTGTCCCGGACAGCCCAGCAGCTGCGTCACCATCCCGCGCTCCCTGGACGGGCGGCTGCAGGTGTCGCACCGCAAGGGTCTGCCGCACGTCATCTACTGCCGGGTGTGGCGCTGGCCCGACCTGCAGTCGCACCACGAGCTGAAAGCACTCGAGTGCTGCCAGTTCCCCTTCGGATCCAAACAAAAGGACGTGTGCATCAACCCGTACCACTACAAGAGGGTGGACAGTCCAGGTGAGTGCTAGCTGACCACCACAGCGCCATCATAAGCTCAGCGGGTGTAGTGCAATAGGATACCATCGCGACATCCGAGTGTGTAACTTCTGAATCCTGCCACCTGGTTGTGAGACACTTTAGTCATTCAGTAGTATCCGCTGTGTGTGTGTGTATGTGTGGGGGGGGGGGGGGGGCAGTCTGTGGGTGACGGACCAGGAGCAGTTGCTTTTTGCTGCTTGGAGAAACAGCAGAGACTTCAAAAGAAGCAAACCCCCTTCTTGTTGGCCAAGCAGAAGATGGGGGTCAGCTGACAACTCAAAAACAGCTGTCTACCGTGTGTGCGTGTGTGTGTCTGTTTCTGTGTGTGTAGTAAAATAGAGATGGATCAGGAAATTCCACTCAAAAAAAGAATGAGGCCTTTGTTCTGTAAAGTGTGAGTGTGTGGGTGTGCAGGCCAACATGTGGCCGCGATGAGGATAAAGTGCGTAAAGCCGGATGTCCCATCAGCGTCTCGCACAATGACGGGAAGCCTAACACACACACACACACACACACACACACACAGAGCACCTGTCTTGCACACTCGACCCTCCACTAACCTTATGGTCTAAACATAAGCTGATTTACAATCATCACTCCGATTCGGTCACTCTGGTCTCAATAAGGTCCTACATTTACATTTAGTTATTTAGCCGACACTTATCCAAAGCAACTTAAAAATGAGAGAACAACACAAGTCAGAAGTTAGGAGTGGTTCTCAGTGTGTATCAAAGGCGCTTAAATTAAATCACAGCAAACCTCATGTACTCATACGTTGTCCTTCCTAACATTAAAAGACATTTAACAAACACAGGCTTCACCGAGCGACTGCACAGACACGAAATGGAATGGATAAGGGAGGGCATTACAGTACTGTGACATCATCACCACGAGGTGTCACGGCTGGGATTTATATCATGATACAGCAGGATGCTGCAGTGCGTTGAGGCTTTTTAACATCATTTAAATAAAAAAACGACACAGTTCTAAAATTACCTTCTTTTAGTTTAATGACCAGAATTAAGTATCATTTTAATATCATCTGCATTATTTTAGGAGTTTTGGCGCCATCTGGTGGACCTGAGGAACACCACAGTAGTAAGGGATCAGAAATGAAACGATCATTTATTATTATTAATAATAATAATAATAATAATATTTTATTTGACGGCACCTTTCTGACACTCAAGGTCACCTTACATTAAAAGATAAGACAAAATAATAACAAAACAGTAAAACAGAAAAGATAAAATAAGATATAATAAGAATAATAAAATGACAAATGAAAGAACAATTATCATTGTATACTATTTGTCATCACTTATAGTCAGATCTACAGGATGATTATCAGGATGTTTAGAGACATTTATACAGATGTAAAACTTTGTGATGTGTTCTCGTGTTCAGAGGGGGGGTTGGGAGGGAGTTTTAGGGTTTTTAGATCAGATTTGAAAATTAAAGAAGATAAACCAACCAGTCATAAAGAGCACAACATAACACTGGGTGATGGGTTTCAGAGTACACTTTTCAGTGCAAGGTTTCTGATTTGCTGTTGTTTCCTCTGTACGTCTCCGCAGTCCTTCCTCCGGTCCTCGTCCCGCGGAACAGCGAGTTTAATGCCAAGCTGTCGATGCTGCCACGCTTCCGTAACCCGCTGCACCAACCTGAGCCCACCATGCCCAAGAACGCCACATACCCTGACTCCTTCAACCAGCAGCCCGGGAACAGCTTGCCGTTTGGCCCCAACTCGCCCACCAACAGCTACCCAGGGTCGCCCAACAGTGGCACGGCCAGCAGCGGCACCTTCCCACAGTCGCCGGGCAGCTCTGAACCCGGCAGCCCCTTCCAGATGCCAGGTAACACTGGAGGAGGCATGTGGCTGTGCACCAGCTTTGAAGTGCATGACTGTAAAACCATGACATGTTCACCTTAATGAACATGTAAATAAGAGGCGGAGCCAAAACTCATCTCTGCTCTCTATATTGTTGTTATAGAAACCCCCCCACCTGCCTATGTGCCCCCTGAGGAGCCTATGACACAGGACTGTCCCCAACCAATGGATACAAACCTTCTGGGCCCCAACCTGCAGCTGGATATTACCAACCGACCAGGTGACCAAACACACATGTACACACACACACACACACACACACACATCACCTGATGTATGCCATGCAGGGACAAGTCAACAAGAACAAGGAACAAACTTTTGTAGGTACAGATGGTGAAGAAGGGGTTATCACTTACCTCTCACAGTCACAGTTTGATTCTCTTTTCTAGGGAGAATTTGCATGTTCTCTTTAATGTCTGTGTATGATTCTAATAAGAGCTTCGGTTTCCTGTACAAACATGCCAGTTACTGATTTTGGAGATATTTGAGTTGGTGGATTTGCGTGTCTGCCCTTCAGTAAGACGGTGACCTTGAACCCCGGTGCCCCTGTGGCCTCCGTCTGTGGGGCTCTAAGTTTTGTTTTTAATTTAAGGAGACATGGACCTTGAAAACACTCCCACCCCCCCCAAACCCGAACCTATCCCTGACCTTAACCCTGGTGGACGTGACGTGCGTGACGCAGACAGACAGAAATAAACAGGGCAGGAAAGGTGTTCCACAATTAGCAACCATGTAGGAGAAACATCTCCCTCTAGTGGGGATTTAGTTTATTGCTTCTCTGTATAAACAAATGTAATGAGCCCATTAGAGAAGGTTTTATTATCTCCATTTGACGGTCCCCCCCCCCCCCCCTTCTGTCCCGCATGTATAACTTGTTCGGATTTCCATGGAAGGCTTTCTGCAAGATTTTGGAGTGAGTGGAATACCGATGTTAGAAAATCTGTTTTAATACGTACATTAAATCTGTAATGAAGCATCTCGTGAAGTAATGAGAAGTATTTATTTTCAGGGTTGCCATGGAAACAATGACCATTATTTTCCATGAGACATGAGCGTTGTGTTATCTGTAGACATTAGCACTTCAATAACTATCGTCTGAGTTTGTTCTCCATTGTGTAACCTCCTCGTGCAGATGTGCAGTCGGTAGCCTACGAGGAACCCAAACACTGGTGTTCCATTGTGTATTACGAGCTGAACAATCGTGTTGGAGAGGCTTTCCAGGCCTCCTCGACTAGCGTGCTGGTGGACGGCTTCACCGACCCCTCCAACAACCGCAACCGCTTCTGTCTGGGTCTTCTGTCCAACGTCAACCGCAACTCCACCATCGAGAACACGCGCCGGCACATCGGGAAAGGTACCGTATACCGTGTTCAGTTTCAGTATGATGGAATGGACTCTGTGCTTTAGTGAAATGTTGCGTCCTCCAATCCCTGCAGGAGTGCACTTGTACTACGTAGGTGGCGAGGTGTACGCCGAGTGTCTGAGCGACAGCAGCATCTTCGTGCAGAGCCGTAACTGTAACTACCACCACGGCTTTCATCCCACCACCGTCTGCAAGATCCCGAGCGGCTGCAGCCTGAAGATCTTCAACAACCAGGAGTTCGCCGAGCTGCTCGCTCAGTCCGTCAATCACGGCTTCGAGGCCGTATACGAGCTCACCAAGATGTGCACCATCCGCATGAGCTTCGTCAAGGTGAGCTGAGCCTCCCTCTCATGTTCTGCTGCTTTAATTGGCTACCGTGGTTCTGCAGGTCATCATTTCGGTTCATTTTCAGGGTTGGGGTGCGGAATACCATCGCCAGGACGTCACCAGCACCCCCTGCTGGATCGAGATTCACCTGCACGGACCTCTGCAGTGGCTGGACAAGGTGCTGACGCAGATGGGCTCGCCTCACAACCCCATTTCCTCCGTGTCCTAAATCTGGAGATGTGCAGGGGGGATGCCGAGGGGCGAGCGGGGGTTAATGGAGGGGGTGTATTATGACTGACTCAGTCAGTAAACATCTGGAAGATACTTGATTAACTGCGACCAATCGTATGCATTGATGAGGCCATTGTGCAAGTATCCTCCGTCAGTGACGCTCTCACGTTCTTTGATCTTTTAAAAATCGTTACAGTGTTCCATTTGGGGGTGTGGGGGGCTGCAGTAATTTCGTTGTGCATATCAAGTCTCGGCTGAAAGTGCCGGAGGCTTGCGCAGTCATGTGGAAGGTGGCAGAAAGTCGGAGTCGTATTTTGTGGGGGGAACGTGTCGGGGGCTTAAATTAAGGACATGTAAAAGTGGGGGGGTGAACGGCAGGACGTGGAATCAGCAGGAGTCCGTACGGCGCTTAAGGGTGTCGGACTCGTTTTTAGAGGACGTGCTTTACCAGCGTAGTTCGTAGTGACCCTGCGTTTTGACCGATTTATCAGTTTGGGAGAAAATGCGAGAAATGTTTACCGAATTTGTGCAAATGCAGCTTGAGGTGGCGCTCTCCTGCCATTGAAATCATGACCAGGCCTTAATTCCGATCTCACTGTTTTATTTGTCGTCAGTTTAGAAACGTCTCACTGATGGAGAAAAACACGCTGCCTTCAGAAACACTATATCAACAAATATACCGGGATAGGACTCATATTCTGTCTCAGTACCACAGGGGTGTAAAATCAGGTACTTATCCCTGCAGTCTGTCCTTATAAACATTCGGGACAGACGGGGGATAGTAGTGCGCTGACTGAGGTTCCGCTGTGAGCTGTACTTCCCCAAACTGTTTATACAGAGCTGGAAGCATCGAGGGGTTCATGATCCATGAATCACTCATACAGTAATTTAGGGCTCTGTCCCAATTCCTCTGTGGGGTGTGTCTTGTTCACTTTCAACATCTTCACAGCGTTTATCTCTAAACCACGCCCTTCGTTCTTCACCACATCCCAAAATACTCGAGGACATGAGGAGTGTGTGGTAGAACAGCCCCCTCTCTCTCTTTTAGGATCACAGTCTGATAAACCTGCTGGTTCCATCAGGGAGGGAACCTTCTAAAGGGGTGGAGCCGGTCAGTACGTTCAGGTACTTTATTTAATTTAATCACAGCGTCCTGCGTTTTGGCGTCCTTCTCTTCGTGATGAGGGACAGGAACCGAACCGAACAGCCATACAGGGTAGCGTTGTGGTTCTCCTGCTCTTTAATGACCATTTTTGTTCTTCTTTTAGTTCATTTACGGTCAGAAAAGATCCCAAAACTATACACTCGCCGGCCATTTTATTAGCTCCACCTCCCATACAGATGGACTTTGTAGTTCTATTGCTCCGTTCTGTAGTCCATCTGTTCTTCCACATACTCTGTTAGTCCCCTTGACTTTGTTCTCCAACGATCAGGACCATGGACAGAGCAGCGGTCATTAGGGTGGTGGAGGGTTCTCAGTAGTGCAGTCACACTGACGTGGTGGTGCAGGTGTGTTAGTGCGTCCATCCACCTTATGGCTCCAGAATCAGAGACCGTAGGTCATCTGCTGCGGCCCAGTCTGCGTTCTTGATCTTTTGATCCTCCGTCAGTAACTCACCTGCGCAGTCCTGTCGGCGTCACGGCGGTACTGGGAACCATCCACCACCCTAATCCGTCTCTGTGGGGGTCCTGAGTGTAACGGCGGTCAGTGTGTGTATGTAGCGAGTGTTTTAAAAAATACGTTCTATAGAAACCGTAGCGCTGAATGAATCCGCTGGACGCCGTGTATTAACCTGATCTCCAGTCGGGTTCTCCCGCCGTGCGAATGGCGTCACACTGAATCCGGAACAGTATTTAAAAGCTTCAGATTGGTTCCCTCGTTAACACTGAACCTGTAGAAACGAGCAGCTGCGTGTTTTAGTCGGAGCATTTTTACAGTAACACAACGGCGTTTGTTCGGTTACTAAACGGCACTATTTCATAATTGTGTTTTTTTTTTTTTTTTTTTTTTGTAAAAAGTTGATTTTTCATTAACGTTCTTTATGTTTTGTATTCTAGGAGAATCCCATCCACTGTTTCAGAGGCTTTTTTATTCTTTTATAAAATATATTATTGTTCTGTCATACACTGGTGATTGATGACGCGTCCTCATTTCAGCATGAACGTCACATCAGCAGACGTTCTAACAACATAATGATAAATCAAAGCTCATCAAATGCTTCTTGTACTGAAAACAGAAACGGGCCTTCCCCAAACTGTTTTCCCTACGCCGGAATTCTGTGAATAATGGGTTTCCCAGTACTTTTGGTGAATAAGAAAAGTATTTAAAACTTTTTTTTTAAAACAATCCCACATCATGTTTCACAGAATCTGCGTTAACATTCCTCCCCCTTCAGGACCGATGTGGGAGTGTCTCTGCTGAAGTGGAGAACATGCTGAAGTGTTCACAAAGCCTTCAAGCACCAGTGTATCTGCACTTTTCTTGGTGGCTCTGTGCTTTTGTTTGCGTCCCATTTTTGCGTGCTGCTGTTAATGATTAGTGTTTTCCAGAAAGCAGTTTTAACACAAATGACTCAAATGCTGGAAAGTTCAATAAAAAGGTTCCATTAGTTCTGATTTACTGTCATTTCTTTCCTCTGTATTTTTATTATTCTGTCTGTAAAACGCTGCTGCAAAGAGAAACAGGAATCAACCGGGTACGCTACAGTCAGGAAAAGTATTTGAATATCCTGCGACTTTGCAGGTTCTCCCACTTAAAAATCAGGACACGGTGTCTGACATTTTTATCTTCAGTACATGTCCACGGTGAGAGACATCATTCATTATCTTCTGCTTAGTTCTTTATGAGGGTCGCAGTGGGTTCCCCATGCCCATCCAGGCGTCTCGGGCGCTGGGCAGGTACACCCAGGACAGGGTGCCAATCCATCGCTGGGTACATACACACACTATACAGGGCAGTTTGGAGCATTCAATTTACCTTAAATCCAGGTTTTTGGGATGTGGGAGGAAAACCACACAGACACGGGGAGGACATGGAAACTCCACCCAGACTGGGATTCAAACCGGGAACCCCCAGTGCTAAGAGGCGAATGTGCTAACCACTAAGCCACCGTGCCGCCCATGAGAGACATCATCTAGGGGTTTAATAAACATATGATAAGATATTAAAAAGGCTTAGCATTTATTCATCCATTATCTTCGGATTATTCCTCTATGAAGGTCACGGTGGGGTTTCTCATCCAGGGGAGAACATATCGGGCACTAGGCAGATACACTCAGGACAGGGTGCCAAGCTATTACCTGGCACACACTCACTGCCACACACTATACGGGGCAATTTCTCCACCCAGATCGGAATTCAAACCGGGAATCCCCAGCACTGAGGGGAGAACATGCTCAACATTTACATTTATTTTATTAAATCTATAATCAGCTGACGCCCATGTTTTATTCATAGTCTGTGCAGTTTGATTTGAGGTTAAATATAGACAGCTGTTTTCTTACCTTTATATATTTAAAATAATTTTATTATTATTATTTTTAAATATTTTCGCAAGGGCCATTCGTATTTAAATATTAAATGTTTCAAAAGTCAGAACGCTAATTGACTTTTATTATATCAACACAGCCTTCGACTCAGACTCTTATTTTGACAACGACCTCTGCGACGAATGAACGCGGTGAAACAGCTCAAAGACCTTAGCGGTGTTTCAAATATCAGCTCATTTGGAGCACTGGTGCACTTTGAAGTATGCCAGACGGCGCTGTTAGTTCCCTACATAGGGCACTTTGACTTTCAAAATGTACTTATTGGAACCGCTGTGTGTTAGGACGCTAATGGAGAAGCAGCATTTCTGTGAAACTTAAAGTATAAATAAAACACTCTGGATTTTATTAAAACATCTGGATGTTTCTTTAGATAAAGGTGAGGTTTAAACGGCTGTATTATTATGTAGAAACGTCACAGAGATGTTACAGTGTGATTTCAATAAACCGAAAGTTTGTGGACAAATGAAATGATACAACAGTCTAGAGATGAGGTCTGTTCATTAACCCGCTTATTTTATGTGTATTAACGTTTTTATAAGTTACTATAATACACGGAAAAGAGGTGATTTCCGTGATTTATTCACAACAATACACAGCCTTGAGTGTCTTATAACGTTGATAAAACACTTACAAACACACTATCATAAAAAAAACAAGGTTTGATTTATAATTCAGTTATTGGAAACAAAATCATTAATAATCGGTTCTTCTGTGACTTAATCTAGTCTGGTTTTTAAAGTCAGATCGCTGAGTAACAGGATTCTGGTTCTTGTCAATGATGTCACGGCTGGACAAACGGCTCAGCCAATCAGATTTAAGGAGCATAACGACCTGCTTTCTAATTGACGTTAAAGGTTAATCGTCTGACTTGTTATTTATTTATTCATTCATTCATTATATTCCAAAAAATTATGTAAGAAAACAATTAAATTCTACAGCTGTAATTTTAAAACAGAGGTTTTGAATGATCATACATATATGTTTATTATATATGTATTTATTTGGAGATTATATATTTAAATGAAGGTATTATTATAGAGTGAGGGTTTGGGGCGTTTAAACATCTATAATGTATATGTGGAATGTATATATTGTGAGTTTGGACTACGGACTCCATGCGCTCGATTTCTTATGTGAATGTATCGGTAGATTTTCCAAGGACACCATAAGGAATGACGGAGCTTTCAGATTTGTAGGTTCTCGCCAAACGCCAATCCATTCGAGGTGTTGCGTTTGATCGCGATAGCGAACGCACAGTCAAACGTGGAACGTGAGAACCTGTTTTTACAAGGACATGGAATGTTCTCACGATGCCAAGTTTGTAGGTACAGAGGAGGCGAGAGAATCAGTTCTGAGGAGCATGGTGTATTAAAGTCACCTCTGCTCTGCAGAACCACAAACTGCGGAGAACCAGACCACTGGTAATATCGGCACAAGGAGCATCATGGGTATCCAGCTGCATGCAGACCTCACATCATCAATCACGATGTATGGACCAGAGTGGTGTAAAGTACCCCGCCCCTGGACTCTGGAGCCACCTGCCTAATGGCATGGTGCCAACTTAAAAGGATGGTGGAGGAGTGATAATGCCATCATTTTTTTATGATCCCATAATAAATAAACTTTCACAGTCGTCTTTATGTTGAACCGTCCGGTGAACCTGTAACTGTAAACCTGTGTTTTTTCTTTTCCAGTTTTTAAGGTGGAACATCTAAATGTCCGTATAAGAATGAGCGCTTCCCTTGTTATCTGAAGAGCGTTGTGACCCCTGGTGGAGCAGCATGGCCTTAGCGGCCGTTCCTCCGTTCCTGCAGCGTGTGAGGACTTACGGTTTGTTCAGGAGTTCCGGAGCCGCCGCGACGTTTCCTCTCCCAAATGTCCAGCGGATCCGGAGGAGCAGATCCACTGTGGAGGCTTTGAACCAGCACCTCACCCAGCTGTCTGACCGAGAGAGGACGCTGCTCCACAGACTGTACGAGGGTCTGCTCGGCGGTCAGAGGTCAGCGCTGGCGGAATGCATCACGCTGATCGAGACGCAGCATCCGAGGAAACGAGAACTCGCGCAGGTGCTGCTGCAGAGGGTGCTGGCTGTCCGACAGAAGCGCGAGCGGAGCAGCGGCGGGAAACCAGTGGCCTTCAGAGTGGGTGAGTGAGGGAGGGGCCACAGAGAAACGGATGGACTACAGAATGTAACCGTAGAACTACAAAGTCCATCTGTATGATGGATCTGTTTTATATGGGGTCACCGTGCTGATGCTTATGGGTCGTCTATCTCTGATCGTTGTGACCGCAGGTCTGTCCGGACCCCCCGGTGCTGGGAAGTCCTCCTTCATCGAGGTTCTGGGGAAAATGCTGACGGGAAACGGCCACAGAGTCTCCGTCCTGGCTGTAGACCCGTCATCCTGTACAACGGGGGGTGAGAACATGTTCATTTAAAGGTTCCATGTACCTTCCAGACACCTGCACATCACAAATACACGAGATTCATGACATCACAGTTTGGTTGCTTCTCCTGCGGGTCAGACACTGATGTTTGGTGATGCATTTGGGGCAGCGGTTTTCAAGTAGTGGGTCGCTAGTTTAGTCTCAAATGTTCTTTTAAAGTGACAGGAACTAAATAAAAAAATCATTAAAAAATACCAGAGCGACATTCTCATCACTGAAATCAGCCGCGTGTACGGAAAATCACGACACGCTGCCTCGTGGCGAAAACGGCCGCGCTGAAGGAGCTCATTTGGATCAAAAACAGTTCGATGGCGAGAAATGTTAACGCCGTTTTACTAAACGTTTATTGACGATTTACATCAGACTTTTGTATTGGATCTTTTTATAAAAGAAAATAAAACACTTTACATATTATTTCTTTGCTTTTTTTTCAGTGTTAAACTTTAGAATCTCTATAATGAATGAACTGAATTTACACTGATTTAAAATAAATTTGTTCAGTTTGTATTCTATAAAAGTGGGTCGTGACTTGATGACCACGAGAACATATGGGCTGAGAGCCGTTGAGAACCCCTGCATTAGGGGGTCCGGTCCCAAAGTGTTCCAGTGTTTCAGTGAATGCATTCTCTTACAGGGTCACTGATGGGGGACAAGACGCGCATGACGGAGCTCTCACGAGACATGAACGCCTTCATCCGCCCCTCTCCGTCTTCGGGGACGCTCGGTGGGGTGACCAGGACCACCAATGAAGCCATCGTCCTGTGTGAGGGCGCAGGATATGACATCGTCCTGGTGGAAACAGTGGGTACGAATATCTTCGGTTTCTTTATTCATTCACAGCTTGGTGAAATACTCGATTCTGATTGGTCAATTCATTCATTCATTATCTTCTACTTATTCCTCTATGAGGGCTGCGGGGGAGGG
>JAOUQT010000036.1:19170716-19185392 GCA_025769995.1 Xyliphius kryptos
CAGGTTGGTTTCACAGAAGTGTGGTTTACTTGGAGTTACATTGTGTTGTTTAAGTGTTCCCGCTATTTTTTTGAGCATTGTATATATTGTGAATTGGGATTACGGCGTCCACGCGCTCGCTTTCTTACGGGAATTCTGAATCTTGCTTACTGCGCTGAATGGTAAAAAGGGCCTTCCCTAAACTGTTAGAATGCTTTATCAATACATCTGTGCTGACTGGACTGAGGGACAAACCTAAATTCAGTGTTTTAGAGGCGTGTCCTAATACATTTGTCCACATGGTGCACCTTTTAAAATTTAACCTTGACCAAACTTTCACTTGACCTTGTGATGGTTCATGGTTAATAAGTTACGTATCCGTACGATAATGGAGCAATTCAATTCTCCAGGTCCTTTCTGTGTGGAGTTTGCATGTTCTCCTCCAGTGGTTTCCGTTTACTCCCACAGTACAAAAACCTGCTGGTCAGTACATCAGTCGAGTGAGTGAGTCTGTAGCATCCACACAACCTACCACTCAACCTCCATCCTCTTGTCCATCAAACGGAACGTAATCTTACCGTGAGCGACCTCTGGTGGCGTGAATGAGCTTCGACTGTACGCAAATTAGGAGAGAAGGTATTTATCGTCCCACTAAGCTACGCTGTTTGGTTACCAGATATTAGTTCCCAGTGGAAATTAAAGAGAACTGAACAGCGACTCGCAGTGTGGTGTTTACTGTACGTGGATTCTGACAAATTATTCATATTATTAATCCAGATTATAAAAAGGACAGTTCCGGTCCTTAAATCTGATTGGCTAAGCAGCTGATACAGTTGTATCAATGTGCGATTATAGAATACATTATTCTCCTAATATTTTTCATAACCCGTTTTCTGTCATTTGACCACTCGATGGCAGTATTAGATCATGGGAGAAACTGGAAACCTGTTACTCAGCGATCAGCGTTCACTTTAAAAAACGGACTAGATAACGACCAGATAAAAGGTTTGATTCATGAATGCAAATTCGTTAATTATGGGTGTGATTGTGCGCATTTTGTAAAAGCAATAAGATATTGTAAACAAATCTCAGACCTAACACCGCTTTCCCGTGATTTATTCACACCGCAATTGTGGAGAACCTGATAATGTGAAAGTTAAAGGTAGTTGTGTTTGAATGCGTGATGGTGTTTGGAGGTTATATATTTAAATGAAGGTATTATTATAGAGTGAGGGTTTGGGGCGAGTAAACATCTGAAATGTATATGTGGAATGTATATAGTGTGAGTTGGGACTACAGCGTCCACGCGCTCGCTTTCTTACGGGAATTTCAGTTGGTTTTCCAAGAACACCATGAGGAATGATGGAGCAGAGTTTCAGCTTTGTAGGTTCTCGCCAAGCGCCAATCCATCCGAGGTGTTGCGTTCGATGGCGATATCGAGCGAACAATCGTAAGTAGGAAAACTAGAACCCGTGTTTCTAAAGACCTGGTAGAGAATCATGATGCAATGTTTCAGCCCTGTAGGAACTCGGGAAGTGGGAGCACTGAGGAGTCCGTTAGGGCTTTGGCGTTTATAGGTATAGATAAAGCCACGCCCTCTCGTACCTTAATGCGTTAATATTTATGTTTAAATGGAAAGGAGCTGACCGAGAACCGGATTAAGGCAATTTTTTGGGATGCATGCTGTAGTTTCTGAGCAAAGCTGCACTCTTATGGTATTTACTTGACATCAGCGATTCCACGGCAACCAACATGTTCAGAGAATCCTGCGTGTTTTTTTTCTCGTGGTGAATTTGTGGCTCCTAGAAGGAAAAACGCTTTTTGTTTAAAACCAGGATTTAACCTTAAGTTTCCCCTGATTTCTCCTGGGTGGCGTATGGAGGCTGATCGTCCTCGGGGTGCGAGGCACGGCGGGTGCGCGCGGGAAAAGACAAGTTCACAGGTGCGATATTCAATGTAAGCTTTACTTTCAAATCTCGTTACATTTAGAACTGGCAATAAAAACATAAATGTCAAACTGAGGAGAGAAGAAAATATACAGAACGAAAAAAAACAAAAACAAAAAAACAACCCAAGGTACAAATGATTTTAATTACCAGTTATTGTCACAAACGACCCTGTACAGCCTTAAGTATGACGTAATAAAAAAGCTTTTTACAGCGTATCCTCAGATCAGCGGACAAACGCAACGTTCGTCATCGAGCCTCGGCGAGTCAAATACAGCGACAAATGCAAAGTGAACAGGATGAGCTGGAAAGAAGAAGAAGAAGAAGAAAATTCGGAAATGCAAACTTATTTGCCGAGAAAGAAAGAGAACGTAAGTGCTACGATTCAGAATTCACTTTCATGCATTTCTGTAGGGTTATAAAGGTAGTCTCGCGCAATGCACAATGATGTGGACCAAGGAAGGGTGAGAGAAAGAAATAGCAGCGCCCCCTTTAAACCCACAGCAAAATAATAAGTGCTTATTGATCCTGGTGTCGGCGCTGGGCGGGGCCGGAGTTGCGACTTCTTTATTTGAATTTAATGTCGACGGCTTTCAGTCTGAATCCGTTCGGAGAATCAATCGAGTCCCGCGATTCCGTGACCTTCCACGGATGGCGCCAGAGAGCTACAGCCTGTGAGGGCGTGAAGGCGAAGGTAGTGAGAATGGATGGAAATGGAAAAAAATAATTAAAAAATCGGAGTTCTAATGCAGGTCGGCATCAAACGCACGACCCGACTCGGCTACTCTGAGAAGAGGAAGCTTATTTAGGTAGTGACCGTTTACCAATTACACCTCGTCCCAGTAAACGCCAACCGGTGGAACGCTCGGTCATTACATAGGCTCCACACACCGTATAGATGGACTTTGTAGTTCTAGAGTTCCAGTCTGTAGTCCGTGGGTTTCCCTACATACTCTGTTAGTTCCATTTAATCGGGACCATTGAGGGAGCAGGTGTCATTAGGGTGGCGGATGATCCGCGGTACTGCAGTGATACAGACGTGGTGGTGCCCGTGTGAGGGTCCTGACCGCTGGATGGCTGGGAGTTAAAAGACGGGTTACCGAGTCAGCAGAGAAACAAACGGACTTTAGTCTGTAGTTCTAGAACTGACGTGGCGCTGATGACGTTCTGTATTCAAAATGTAGCGTGGAGAACAAACTAAAGTGCACTTAAGTACCTGGATGTTTACTACCATGTCCCATCATGCACCTTACCAGCTCAGCCCGCATTTCGGGGCGTGAGCGTGGGGTAGGGGTGGATTACCAATGTACCATTTTGAATACGGTCACGGAGTGACGTCTTTTCCGGCCAGTTGGTGGCGTGCGTGCGACGCAGCTCTGTGTTAATGCTCCAGGGTTCTTTAAATACTGCGGCATCAGCTTCTCCACCTGAACCCAGACCTCCCGCCCACTTACCGTCCACTGTGTGGACAAACTGGAGGTCCCATACCACAGGATGATGTCGTGCATTTTGAGGGAACAGTTTGGGGAAGGCCCTTTGTATCCGTAGTGCACAGACTGGCCCTCACAGAACCCTAAAGCCGTCTCCATCAAACACCTGCGGGATGAATTAGAATGGAGATTGTGAGCTACGTTAGTGCGACGCCTGGATGACCCGCCAAATGCTTTGAAGTTTAATAAAAAGCCTTTGTTGAGGGGCGGGGACGAGTTGTGATGAAAGGCGGGGTCCACTGAGTGAGATCAGGGTTTCAGGGATGTAATGTACGTCTTTCTGGCTGGGATAGGTGATAATCTGTTGACTCCATTTCTAAGGTCAGCGGCTCCATTCTGCACGTTAACCGGCTACCGTCCGGTAAGATGGCGCCGTTGTTCAAGCCTCCCACTGCGCTACACCCTGGAGCATTACTGCGCCCACATCCACCGACGCGGCGACCCATTTCGATTCGTCCGTTTGGAAAAGTGCAACTTTGATTTAAAGCACTGTGCAAAACTGCCATCAGGAATTTTAGCCTGGTCCTTCGGAACCCAGGAGAACATCTGCTTCGCTTCACTTGGAGGGGAATAAGAGCTTCGTTAATCGAGTCCACCGATTAAAACAAAGTGAGCCACGTGGTGGCGCCGCACAAATGCGAATCCATCATCTTTTATAAGTGCTAGCGTTTAAAACAAATGAAATGGATGTTTAAGTGCAATAGAAATAAAAAAGAAGATATGCAGATCGGTGGGTGGGGTGGGGGGAGGGGCTTATGTGTAGCACGTCGGCCCGCTTCGGAGAGAGAGAGAGCCGTGCATCCACAAAGTCCCGTCTAAATAATAACGGCCGTCTTCACATTGCACCGAGGAGCCATCATCCAATCAGAGCGCTAGCTTTGTTAGTACTGGATATACATTTCTCATATAGATTTATATATATTTTTACATTTCGAGGCTCGTAAAATCCAAACGCAGCGAGGAATCGGAAACATTAAGACACAGAAGCCCTCTGCGCTGTGGACCTGGCCACGCCCCGTCACCGCCGCGTCGCGTGAACATGAAGCCACCAGAGAAATACATTCAGTCGAGTCATTTTTCGAAAGTTTTTCCTTTTTTTTCGTTTCGTTCTTTTTTTTTTTTTTTCCAAACACAGAAAGAAATTACAAAAAAAAGCTCTGAAAAAAAGCACCATTATATCGGCCTCTCGTGGCGGCGCGGCCCCATCCCTCACCGGTCACCGCGCCACATTTCGGCAGCGACGCGGGCCTCGCTCGCTTATCTTGTTATCTGGGTTCGTTATTGGCACAGCTTGTGGCGGGCAACTGTGGAGAGGGTGGTGGAGGAGGGCGTGGCAACCGTGGGGGCAATCCATGTTTAGTTGTACCATCGGGACTCAAACCTGACCCAGGATCAGTGGAGGGAAACATCTGAACGTTGGCTGGACGTTGTTGGGAGGACGGGATCCAAACTATATACACTTCTGAAATCAAACTCTGGAGACGAAACGAGACGATGGGATTTTTCTCTCCTTTTTCTTTTTTCCTCTTCGTTTCCTTTGAAGGCTGCGGGACACGCCCGGTCACGTCCTCGCTAACGATCTCTGACAGGAAGGTGGGCGTGCTGACCGATGCTTGCTGCACGACGCCCGTTATTTCTTATATTATTTTTTTTATAAATCGAGCAAATTTGTTTCGGGGTTTTCGGGTCCGAAAAATTCTAAAACCAACAGAAAGGCGTGATGATGATGTAATCGGACTGCTTTTCATTCCCCCTGATGCTCCAGAGCGGCGTTACACGCCGGCGCGGTGGGTGGATAAAGGGGCTGTGTGGAGAGGTAGGTACGAGACGGCGAGGGGGGGATCAGACGGTTTTGGCTCTCTCCGTCAGTCCCAGATACGCCAGAAAGGAGTGTTTGGGCGACCTGGATAATGGTGGCGTTTGTGAGCATGGGCGGGGCCAGAGTCTGTAGTATGGCGGGGAGGACTGCGAGGGGGTGGGGCTGTGGAATGTGAAGCGGCGGCGAGTCCCGAACAGCATGGTTAAGGGGACGAGATGAGCCGGGTCTGAGTTCCTGTACTGCTCAAAGTGGTGAGCGGTGGGCGTCGGTGCCCGCGTCGACGAGGTTCCGTTGGCACAGAGGTAGTGCGCCGGCGGCCCGTTGCCGGGCAGCATTCCCGAGACGGACAACGCCACCGACTGCAGGGCCTGGGAGGCGCTCAGACTCATAAGGGGGCTGTTACTGCCACTCCCGGGCAGGAAAGGCGGTTCGGCGGAATCGGCGGCGTGCGGCGTGCCGGTTCGGTCCCGGACCTCCTCCTCCTGGGTGCCGCTGTCCCCGGTCTGGTGTTTCCGCAGGTGCCGGCTGTAGACGAAGGGATGGGTGGTGGTGAAGGGGCAGCGTGCGCAGCCGAGCGCGTTGCGCGGCGCGTGTTTAAGCCGTTTGTGTAAGTTCAGGTTGTCCTTGCGCTTGCAGCTGTAACTGCAGTGGTCGCAGTGGAAGGGGCGCTCGCCCGTGTGCACGCGCCCGTGCTCGATCAGCTTGTTGGCCGTCTTTGCCAGGTATCCGCACTGCTCGCAGCGGTAGTGGTTGCCCAGCCGGTGGGCGCGAGCGTGCCGCTCCAGCTCGGCCCGGCTCGCCCACGCCGCCTGGCAGATGCGACAGCGGTGCTCCGTCTTGTAGTGCGTCTTCAAGTGGCACTCCATGGCCGCCGCCCTGCTGGTGGAGTACATGCACAGAGGGCACCTGGGAAAATTTGCAAGAAGGACATTAGTGGTTTTTATTTGTGGAACTCGAATGGAAACCACACACACACACACACACACACACACAAAAACACACAAACACGAGCACACACACACACACACACAGAATGGACGAAGGGAAGGGATGAAGGATGCACTTATGTACTTGTACTTGACCCTAAGTGATGTGGAAGATCTACAGCGTGTGCATGTAGGATATGTGTACGTGCGTTAAGTGAGAGTCTGCGGAACAGGTTTGGGGATATCAGACGGAGGTTAAGTGAATAAATGAGGAGCACTTACATTTAAATTGCACCTTTCATCTGCTCAGGGCCCCAAAGCGCTTCACAAACCCTGCAGAACAGAATGACCTCAGAAAGCACACCAAGAAGAGCGCTTCTCTACGCTGCCTCTACGCTCACTGACCCCGCCCCTCCTTCCTTAAATCCCCCGCCCCCTAAAACAATGGTAGAATTTTATTTTTTTTTTCCATATTAATTTAGTCCCAAAGTTTTAAAGTGACAGGGAATCTAACGGCGGACAGCGGCTAAAAACATAAACGCAGTGGATCTTCGTTCTCGTTCACTTCGGATATCACCGGCTTCAATGTTCATCCATTTTCCGCAAAAATTCCGTTCGGGTTTAATCAGCACGATCACGAGACGTCGCCCGCCCCCCCGTAGGTTTCCCTTAAAAAGTGAAAATAAAGTTAACGCTTTAACTTTAGCGCCATCACGGGACCAAAAAAAAATGCTCAGCTAATTTATTATTCGTCTTTTCTCTTGGAACAAAAAAAAAAGACAGAGAGAGGTACACGGCAGACAGCACAGCATTCTTGTTGCCATGGTAACCACTATTCGTTTACCAGTTACCCTTTTATTTAAGTTTGTGATGTTCGGAGTCAAAATGCAAATATAACCATAATTTTAAAGTGTTATTAAATTCACTTTGCAGGTGTATGTCTGTTTAAATGTGATTTTTGAAAAAATACATTTTCAGTTTGTATTCTACAAAAGTGGCTCGTGATTTAATAGCCATGAGGAATCTGTTTCTACTCTGTCCTCTGATGATCAGGACCATGGACAGAGCAGGTGTTATTAGTGTGGTGGGTGAGGCTCAGCACATGGTGGTGCAGGTGTGTTAGTGTGTGTTGTGCTACTGGACTTTAAACCCTGTATCCACTCAGCGTACACTCTTTCACGGGTTCTGAACGGGTCTCGGCCCGGGACCCCCATGTTCTCATGGTCATTAAGTCACGACCCACTTTTATAAAATACAAACCAAACTCATTTAAAAAAAATCCGTTTCTCCATTTAAATCACTGTAAATCCATTAAGTCATTATAGAGACTCCAAAATACATTTTATAGAGTATAAATGTAGTTTAATACTGAAAACAGAACAAAGAAAATATATTTAAATATTATTTTATGAAATCTATAATTATAATAGATGATAAAAGATGAACGGAAACTGTTTTTGATCCAAATGAATAACCTTTCGACATTTTCAGTGTCTTTGCTGCTTCTTTTTTCCGCCACGCTTTCCGTACGCACGGCCAATTTCAGCGATCTTGATGTCGCCCTGTCATTTTTGAATGATTTCCGTTTTCTTTGATAACCTGCTGGATCTACAAATGTTTTTTGGTCCCATGATGGCGCTAAAGGGAAAGCATTAACTTCATTTTCACTTTGCATGGGAAACTTAACGGAGACAATGAGATGTGTCCGTGTCACGTGATCACGCAGATTAAATCCGAAGCAACCGGCGAAAACGGGGATGTGACTTACGTAGAAAGAAATTCCAGTGATCTCCGAGGTCCACGGGAACAGAGGTTCCATACATATTTATTTTTACAGGCTGTGCGTGACCCACCATTTGAGAACTGCTGCTCTAATACACGTCCACCTTATTGCGCCACCTTGTGGATGTAGAATCAGCGACCGTGGGTCATCTGTCATTGTAATAGTTTTAACTCTGTCCATGGTCCTGATCTTTACAGAACACGATGGACAGAGAAGAAACATCGATGCCTTGGAAGGCCGTGTGATGATGGCTATAAAAACCTGAAACTGCGTATATAATGATACTATTCTTTATTATTTTTCGGTCCTGCTTCCTCTCTGCTGAGCGAGAGAGCGACTCTGGTACAGACTGTTCCCTGGGACTTTAAAAGCAGATCTTTATATTCATGTGTCATCATCACAGAGGCAAAATGCCTGCACTCCCACCTCCTTACTCACTTATGTGTAATTACTAAAATAGTACGTGGCTCGTTAGGGTTTTTTTTAAATATATTTTTGTCCCTTCTCGTTTTTACAAAACCCTTTTGACGGCAGCCGAAGGAAATTCAAAGCCAAAAAGCTTTTTTTCCCTCTCCTGCATCTTCATGCGTACGGCCCAAAAGGCGGGACCATCACGTCGAGGTGATGAGCTGCATCTCGCCGACTCCCGCTGTGTTTAATGGCGAGCTCCGCCGTAACGCTAACTACAGGCCCGAGTGGCTAGCATGAGAACCCACAGCCATAAAGTGACAATGATGAGGCAATGGCATCTGAAATACATACAAGACTCGGAAGACATGAATTATGCATGTCACATGGCTCAGACAAATACTGTGAAAGAGAGACTCTGGACTGTGTGTGTGTGTATGTGTGGGGGAGGGGGGTGGTGGTCAGTGTGTGGTAGTGTGTATACACAGTGTGTGATGTGTGTGCTTTGCTTTGTGGACAGGCTGGGAAAGAACAGTGTGAACTGCAGTCTGATGCTCTTGGCAGAGGGTGGCGTGGACAGATGGAGTGGCGCTGACTCGCTCCCTGTCATGTCTTCAGATAGTGCACATGCAGAATCGGATGGTCCACAGTCACGCGGGTCGGTTCCTGAAGGCGCTTTAGACGCGGTTCTCAAAGGAAAACTCCGGCATGGGTTATTTAACGGGTCATGTGACCGTGTCTGCCGAAACGGACCTCTAAACCGAACGGTTTGAAATATGATGTACTGATTGATCTGGATGTGGGGGCGTGGATGATTGAGCCTGGGTTTAAGAGGAGGAGGTGGAGCCAAGAACGTAAGGATGCACCTGAAGTACTTGTTTGTAGGTACATTTTGGAGCACCAAAAAGCAGCCCGTCTCCCATTTCCAGGTTATATAAAGCGGGCTGCTTTTTCGTGGGCCACCTTGTATTTTAAGACAGACGGTAAGCCGTGTTTCGGTTACCGCGTCTCGTTCCGTGTCTTACTCTCTACCAGGTGTCTTCATCACCGTCCTCCACTCAGAATAACTCCTCCCCCTTGTTTTTATCCCCAATCGTTCATTGTATGTTACATCAAGCACATATAGATGGACTTCTATAATTACAAACCGTGGTGCTGGTATTATTCGGGTGGTGGAAATCTATATAGAGTTCGAAGCGTGGATAATTGAGCGTGGGTTTGAGAGGAGGAGGCGGTGCCAAGAATGTAAGAATGCACCGGTCTGCAGGTACAAGGTGGCCCACGAAAAGGCATAGCCTTTATATAGCCTGAACATAAGAGGCGGGCTGCTTTTTCGTGGGCCACCTTGTATTTACAGATCGACGGGAAGCCGTGTTCCGGTTACCACGTCTCGTTCTGCGTCTCTCTGAAGACCTGCACACAGACCATCAGTACAACCTCCACCAGGCGTCCATCACCGTCCACCCAATCGTTCATTGTACATCCAGCACCACTGGCCATATAGATGGACTTCTATAACTCTATAATTACAGACCGTTGTGCAGGTATTCTTTGGGTGGTGGATCAAACCCAGCACACACACTAACACACCACCACCATGTCTGTGTAACTGCAGGACCGAGACTCATCCACCACCCTAATAACCCCAATACCTGCTCCGGTTGGTCTCTATCACCTGTAGGCCAAGATCAGGACCATGGACAGAGCAGGTATAACTGAAAGATGCTGGAGTATTTCCTCTGATCAGTATTTGAATTCTAAACGTATCTTTAATGTCCCGGCACTTTCAGGAACGTTCCCCAGCAACGTGTCTCTGTGGATGGGTTCATCACATGCTGCTGCTGGATCAGGGGTTCGGAACCGATTGGGGGTAAAATAAAATCCTACAAATAAACCGGTGTGCTGCCGTGTGCTGGGTTTGAGTGAGTTAGTGGGAAAAAATGGGTCCTAAATTAAAACGATTGGACGGCAGACATTTAACAGCTCATAAGAGCGTGTGATTGGTCTTAGAATTATCAAAAAAAAAATTTTTTTTTTTTCCAATTTAAATGCTATAACCTCTGAACTCACAATGAGCCTAAACGCTCGGTGTTTCTCTGCCGAATCTTTTTAAAAACAGTTGTTTCGAGTGTTTTAGTGCCAAATGCTCACAGGAGAGCGTTGTGCCCCACCCCCCTCGCGGTGTGTATGAGTTCTGTATACCGTGGGGGCTAAAACAAGCGACGGCACCAGTTTAAACATACCGTGTGTCATCACGTGCTACGAAGTACCATCCGCTCCTTAAATTTGATTGGCTGAGCCGTTTGTGCAGCCGTGACATTACTGACAATAACACACACCTCTGAGCGCTTCACATTCTTGTAAATTTGTAATGTACAACATCCCCCCCCCCCCTTTTCTGTATTCTTTGTACTGCTTTATTTCCTTACTACAAGTTGGCGGCCTCTCTCTCTCTCTCCACTTATGGAGAGAAAGAAACGATATTTCGATTCGCCTGCCTGTCCTAGATATATAGTGGAATTGACGAGGCACCTTATACGTCTACATACAATATCAATTATTTTCCCGTTGTTTTTTATAAACTGCACTCTGCAATTTGGCTGCTAGATGGCAGATTTGCTCGTTAGAAAGACCAGAAACCTGTAACTCAGCGATTAGCGTTTAAAAAACAGACATGAAAAATGGATTGTTAACGATTTTGCTTTTATAAACGCATTTAACGCCTTATCTATTTACAATCATGCCACGCCCTCCCGAACCTTATTGCGTTATTAAACCGCAGCGTAAAGGAGATTTAAAGTTTAACTCCACAGAAGCTCTGCCTCGTTCGACCGGCAGCCTGAACCAGCAGCAGCAGCACCGGGAGGTGTGGGGGGGGGTGAATGAGGCTTGCCGCTGGTGGGGTGGGGCGAGGAGGCGTGGTAGGGGGAGGATGGTGTCGTGGTGTTAAATGTGGCGTGGTTGGGGCGGGGGTGAGGGGAGGGGGTGGGGTTTGTGAGGCAGTAGAGGAATCTCGTGCTGTACTTGCTTTCCTTACTTGAGCCCTCCGGCGGGAACGGCGTGGCACTTCTTGTGCTCGAGCAGCTGTTCGGGCGTCTTCATGAACTTGTGGCAGACGTCGCACTCGAACATGCGCGCGATCAGGTGGATCTGCAGGTGGCGCTCGTACATCGCTCGCGTCTTGCACACAAAGTTGCAGAACACGCATTCGAATCCTTCGGAAGGAAAGAACGGTGGGGTAAAGTTTCGAGTTTCATTCGAAAACAAAAAAAAAAAAACCTCGTCTGGACGGTCATCCACAAAAACACCTCCACGAGATCAGACACTGATGTTCCGTGTGTGGGACTTGGTGACCTCTAGTGGCGAAGCTGCAAATTTTAACCAAGCAACCATCCCTTCTCCTGACCAATATGGCGTCTTTGTTGAAGCATGGCAACGTGGCAATGGTGTTTCAACAATGACGCCATATTGGTCAGGAGAAGGGGTACACGCCACACGTCTACGTACATATATAAACTCACCGGCCACTTTATTAGATACGACTTTACATCTTTACCAAAACTCAACCAGTGCCTTCATCTCGACCCCCAAATCCCTACATCCCCCAAATCAGACATGATTAATCTAACTGCAGGCTCGCTCACCCTTCTCTGGTTTCTCCTCTGGTCCTGATACTGAGCTCGATTGGCTGCTGGCTGATGAAGGTGGAGCCAGGAGGCTCTTGAGTTCCTCGTTACCCTGCGAGACGTCTCCACCTTCAGAGCTGTTCAGAGAGTCGCTGAGAGCCGAAAGGGAGGACGAGGTGCTTTTACTCTCACTTAGAGGACTCCTGGAGTTCAGACCTGTCCAGAGGAAGCGAGACGGGCGTGTTACACTCGTCAAAAGTGCAAACGCACTATAGGGATGTAGTGGGACTCGAGTCTTTGATGAAACCTAAAGCGGCTTCTACGTATTTTATTATGACATCACAATGCAATTCATTATAATATTCTCACTTTGACGACCTCTAATGTCGTCTTCACGGTTACACGAAATAATATTAATAGCAAATAGATCTGCGATCCTGGGGTTCAAGCGGCCTGCAGATGGTCTGAACAAGACGACGGAAATAAACTGCGGGACTTATGTAGTTTTACGTAGTTTTAGATGTATGCACTGATTTGCATACAGCAGTCTCACTGAGGTCTGTGTTGCTGTCTGCTTTAAAATGGAATTTTCGGCTGTTTCGGAATGTTGAGAATCAAACCGTCTCATGGTGACTGAGGTATGGATTAATTTGCATATAACAGCCTGAATAAAAGTGAAGGTTCAACTGCATACATATAGTTGTTATAGCGCCCCCTGTACAGAGTTTTTGAGCATTTTATCGTTATTTTTCAATAAATGATGAATTGGAATTAAAGAGCACGCCGTGCCAAGTTTTTTAATACCAAACACACGGGGGTTGACCGACACCTGGGACTAGTTCATGAAAAACTGAAGTGGGCGGAGCTTATAGATCCAAATTGCAAAGTAGTTTGGGGTCTGGGAGTCAAAAAAATGTGTGTAGTCTGGAAAAAAATTCGGGTAGCAGTTAGAAACCTCGATGCGTTTTACGCGAGAAAAATCTTAATAATAGAAGAAAAATCTAAGCAAAATCAATAGGCGTGATGAGGGAGAACAGACAAATCAACACAGAGTTGATACTGCAGCCCCTGAGCAATGAGGGTTGAGGGTCTTGCCCATGGACCCACACTGGTAACTACAGTGGACCTGGGATTTGAACCCACAACCTTCTGATTGACAGTCCAACATCCTGACCACTTAGCTCCTTCTCTTATTTTAATTCTTGAGTTCTGTTTCTTTATTAATTGGTTCCTAATGAGGTTCCTATTTGGCGCTGTTAAATCTGGAGGGAGGGGACGGCACAGTGTGAGGACCACGCTGAGCACCAGGATGGAGAAACGCCGCTGCGTGGTATTTCTGTCTCGCGGCGTTTCTTCGTACACACACAGCTGATTAGCAGTGAACCGTTCTGAGATGGGTTCTGTCCCTGGCACGGGTCTAAATTACACCTGACACACAGGGCTGGCCTTTCCCTGTCACTCTGCCCGGTGGGCACAGACGCTGGCACGCCGTAAATGCCAGCGACAACTGAGAGCGGCTGGGAGTCCTGGCCCCGCGCGGCTGCATGGGGAGCGTTCTGGCTATTGATTTCTCAGCCTCCAGTGTCTGACAACCACAGGCTCTCTAGACCAACACACACACACACACACACACACACACACACACACACAGAGTGTACTGCTGCCCGTGGACCTCCTCAGACATTCGCTCGGGTAACAGCAGGCCGCCTCACCTGCACGATAAACCCATCAGGCTCTTTTTGTCAAAAAACGGCGCTATCGACCTTCAGAGGGGGACTGGGAGTCTATAGGAGGTTAAACGTTCAGATCTATAAAAGGTTAAGTAAGCACGCTGTACTGGCCGCGCAGTTCGGCCGTGGCATGGAGAACGAGCGCGGCTGTAAAACGGGCGAGTAACGGTGAGGGGAGGTTCTCCTGATTGGCGTTATGATTATTGATAACGTCTCAGCGTCCTGCTCTCTGAGGGACAGTGTGAGTAGTCAGCATGTCCCGTCCTACTCAATATAAACCCCCCGGGCCGGTCCTTACCTTGTGAACATTTGCATGTTCTCGCCACAACTCTGAGTCTTGTCCTTTAGCTCAAATAAACATCAATAAAACAAAAAAAATCTCAAATTGTCCCAGGTGTGATGTCAGGGTGGACGGCGGTGCCTATCCCAGTGCTCTGAGACTCTACATCTGACGGGCATGTCATTAGACTGTGGAAGAACATGCCAAATATTACAGCTACACCCTGCCCTCGTGCCTACATAAGACTCGAACCCACTTAGCCACCGAGCAGTCAATTCAAAAAAGGTAGTGAGCGTGAGTCTGGTGGACTTGAAGGTGGCGCTCAGACTGACCCGCGTGTTCGGCGTTGACATGAGCCTTCATCTCCGTCTCGTCCACGCCCACGTAGTCGCACGAGCTGCAGCACAGGGAGAACATCCACTGCTCCTTATCCACGTGGAGAGACATGTGGCTCACGAACTGAGCGTTCAGCTCCGTCTGGAATCCACACACTCGACAGCTGAGCGAGAGAGAGAGAGACATTATACACTGCTCAAAAAAAAAGCAGGAACCCTTAAACAGCCCACTTGTGTGAAATCCAGCTGTCCAGTTAGTGGTCAGCACTGATTGTGAGTACATTTCACTTGCTGTTGTGCAAATGGAACAGACAACAGGTAGAAATGCGAGACACCTAGCAAGACCCAGACCCC
>JAOUQT010000036.1:19198116-19209840 GCA_025769995.1 Xyliphius kryptos
ATATGGAGCAGTGTGCTTCTCCCATTGAGGTGCACAGGGTGCAGTTAAGGTTTGGGTGCTTTGCTCAATGGCACTTCAGCCATGACTTCTGGTCCCCAGCCCTCTACCTTATCCATTAAGCAACAGATGACCCCTCTATGTTTCATGACTTTATAGCAGTGTGTTTGGATTTGGTGTGATCTGGATCGTTGGTTGACGGGGAATCCCAGTGCTTTGCCGATTCGGCCATTTTGTTTAGATTACGTCATACTGTCCCAAGGTTTTCTGATTTCAAATTATAATGACCATTCATTCATTCATTCATTCATTCATTCATTCATTCGTTCATTTTCTTCCGCTTAATCCACGAGGGTCTCGGGCCAGCTGATGCCCACATGGCAATTTTGGGCGCATGGGCAGGAACAACCCTAGACAGGGCACCAATCTATCATAAGGCATGCATACATTCACACACTAAGGTCCACTTTAGAGACACCAATTAACCTAACATGCATGTGTTTGGAATGCAGGAGGAAACCGGAGTACCCGGAGAAAACTGGCACAAACACGGGGAGAAAATTCAAACTCCACACAGAAATCTCCCGAGTCGTCCCACTTGGGAATCAAACCCGGGTCCTTCTTGCATTGAGACGACAGCCCTACCCACTGCGCCACCGTGCCGCCCGGTTTTATCCCCCATGTGACTTTGTAATAAACCGCCCAGCATAAGCGAGTGTTAGAATCTCACCTGTGTGTAAGGAAAGGTGTCTGGACAGAGTTTGCTGGCGTCCGAACACTTTACCACAAACCGGACAGGGGAAGAGCTGCTCGCTGAGTCGCCACTGTGGCAGACCGTTGGCCGTCTCGCACCCGGGTTTCTCTGATTCTGAAAAATAAATAAATAAAATCCTTCCTGTAAAGAACGACAGTCCAGTTACACACAGCGTGTGTGTACAGTGTGTACATGAGCAGAAGTCATGATCCATTCAAGCGCTGACCAAGATCATTCCTTCTCTCTATTCATCTCAGTAGTCTGTGTGGAAAAGAAGAGAAGCTGACAGTGAATGTATTTATTTATTTATTAACTGCTTTAGTTTCCTGCGGTGGTGACGCAATCATCGTCGGTCAAATGACTTTTATTTATAGAATTAATGCATAATATCACTTCTAATAAAATGCTGTTAATAATAATAATAATAATAATAATAATAATAATAATAATAATAAACAATAATAATAATAATAATTCCTCTTAATAATAATAATAATAATTAATAATAATAATAAAAAATAATAATAACACTAATAATAATAAATAATTAATAATAATAAATAATAATAAAAATAAATACTAATGATAATAATAAAATAATAATAACAGTTATTTAATAATAAATAATAAATAATAAGTAATAATAATAATAATAATAATCAAGAATAATAATAATAATCAAGAATAATAATAATGAAAATAATAATAATAATAATAATAATAATTAATAATAATAATAAATAATAATTAATAATAATAATGATGGTAATAATGAAGATAATAATTAATAATAATGATAATAATAATAATATGGCTAATAATAGTAATAATTATAATAATTTATAATTAATAGTAATAATAATAATAATAATTAATAATAATAATAATAAATAATAAACAGGTGGCACGGTGGCACAGTGGATAGTGCTGTAGCCTCACAGCAAGAAGAAGAAGAAGAAAAATCTTGCAAACTACACACAGAAATATCCCGAGTCGCCCCCCGGGGCTTGAACCTGTGATCTTCTTGCTGTGAGGCCACAGCACTATCTACTGCGCCACCGTGCCACCCCGTTATTACTAATGTCTATTAATCTTACACAAATCTACACGGCTACATTAGACTGATATTAGACACGTAACACGCCCAGGCTAGGGTACAACATGCCCTTTGTCTGCAGAATCCTATTGGTGCACACCTAATGGTCCTATGAAAAGAAGAGAGTGAAAATGAGAGAGAGAGAGAGAGAGAGAGAGAGAGAGAACAGTACTCCACAAGGAGACAGACAGAATTAACCTTCGGATGAAGGTGCTTTGGCTCGGCGTCAAATTAAAATGCAGCTCCACGCCTCCCATCTCTCACCGTAGTGGAAGGGGGGGGGTGCAGGAGGGAGGGAGAGAGATAAATAAATGAAGGAATAAATAAATAAATCAGAGAGAAATTCCGTCATCGCACATTGCAGCCCCTACAAATGGCCAGGTGGCGCAGTGGGCATGCATGACTCTTACACACATACACACACACACACACTCATAAGCTGGCTAATGCAGTGCAGGCTTCACACATGATAAACACAGCATGGTGACACGATATTCGCTCGAGACTAACAAGTAAAACAGCAGACTGATGACGCCGAGCCAGTTGGAAGTTTGGTGGAACATACCAGTGGGTGTTTGGAGGTCACGCAAATGACATCCACAGCCTCCCTAGCATCCTGTGTGGAACACTCATACACAAGGCTTTCTTGCTTGTTCCTACATGTTCCTGTGTGTGTGTGTGTGTGTGTAAACGCATGTCCCCTTGGACTTGCAGTTCTTCATAAACAGGCCCATTTTTCCAGAAGCTGTCCCGCATAGTGCAGGCTGCAGGATTGATGGGGTTACTGAGGATGAGAGGGGAGAGAGGGGTCGTCTCAGAGTAGCAGCTTTTTGGCATGTTGGGAAATATTTAATGGCGGCCATTAAAGAGCAGATGCACTAGCCTTGGACGCCGAGCCTGAAGGACGTCTCACCGGTACACGACCCAGCACGTGACGGTGCAGCCTGGCCCGGAGCAGCGCTAAACAAACCCCAGTGAGAGGATGAGTGCAAGTGGGAAACGTAGAGGGAAATGAGGACATTCTCGTTTAAGTTGTTTAGACATGTTTCCAATAAAATTCAGTCGTTGGTACGTGAGTTCAGAGATAGACAGACAGACAGACAGACAGATAGATAGATAGACAGACAGACAGATAGACAGACAGACAGACAGACAGATAGATAGATAGACAGATAGATAGATAGATAGATAGATAGACAGACAGACAGACAGACAGACAGACAGATAGATAGATAGATGGATGGATAGACAGACATATAGATGGATGAACGGACGGATGGACGAACAGTCTATCCACAATTCTGTAGATTGTGTTACGTAGATGAAGCTGTATCTGTGGGAGAAGGAGAAAGAGCAAGATAGAGAGAGAGAGTGATCAATGGTGGACAGACAGACAGACAGAAAGACAGAAAGACAGACAGACCGACAGACCAACAGACCGACAGTCAGACAGACAGAAAGACAGACAGACAGACAGACAGACAGACAGACCGACAGACAGACAGATAGACAGACACACCGACAGACAGACAGACAGATAGATAGATAAACAAACATATAGATGGATGGACGGATGGATGGACAAACAGAAAGACAGACAGACCAGACAGACAGACAGACAGATAGAAAGATAGATAGACATATAGATGGATGGATGAACGAACAGATGATAGATGGATGGACGGGGACGGACGGATGGACGGACGGATGGACGGACGGATGGACGGACAGACAGACAGAGAGAAAGATAGATAGACATATAGATGGATGGACGAACAGATAATGGATGGATGGATGGACGGGCGGACGGACGGACGGACGGATGGACGGACAGAAAGACAGACATACAGACAGATAGATAGATACACAAACATATAGATGGATGGATGATAGATATATCGATGGATGGTCAGACAGACAGACAGACAGACAGACAGATAGATATGATAGATTTTCGCTAGAGAATCACACTGAAGATCACCAGTATGCATTAGTGACTGACCATTGACCTTGTCCACTCTGATTCATTTTTGTGCTGGAACGAATCACTTCTTCCTAAACATGTTCCGTTATTGAGTGATTCAGTGATTCAGTGATTCAGTGATTCCAAGTGTGTTCATTGATGTTCAGTGAACCCTAAGGAAAGGAACCAGGAGAGACTGATGAAGTCTCCTTGAAGTTCCTGTTTTGTCTCATACTGCATGTTTTACACAAAGTAGGAACGAATGGAAACAAATGTCCTCTGAGCCCAAAACAAAAAAAAACAAAACCACAAACAAAACGTCTAATTGTCTAATTGCTGGATTTTTAAATATGAGTCGAGTCCATGTCTCTATGTCTCTGAACTATAGGAACGAGGGGAAATTGTGTTTTTTGTCTCTATCTCGAGTCGCTCGGCTTCGTCTTTTATAATAATAAAGTTCCTAATTGTGTAATAATTCAGGTCAGACTACTGTTTAAGACATAAGCCGCTAATATTAATCATGCTAATGGACAGAAGAGTGATCTACAATAGAAGCTTTAATCATGTTTTCCCTCAGCCTTGTCACACACTGTCTTCCGTCTCCTCCAGAATTTACGTTCGGAGCGAGTCTCTCCGTCACGTCGTGTTCTGATTCACCAATGTTGTTTATTATTAGTCCAACATTGTTGTGACAGATCTACAGGGTGGGCCATTTATATGGATACACCTAGATAACATGGGAATGGTTGGTGATATTAACTTCCTGTTCGTGACACATTAGTATATGGGAAGGGGGAAAACCTTTCATGGAGGCCATTTTGAAGTCGGCCATTTTGGATCGTGTACATATAACTGGCCCACCCTGTATATTCATAGCAAAAACTGCAAGGAAACACTAATTAACCCCCAGCTGCATGGCGATGCCATGTTCTACCTTAGAAAAGGTATATACTGGATATATTTTGGGCGGCACGATGGCACAGTGGTCAGTCCTGTGGCTTTACAGTGAGAAGATCCTGGGTTCGGTGCGACTCTGGAAATTTCCGTCTGGAGATTATTTGCTTAGATCAATAGGAAAATCTAATGAGACGGCTGTGATACTTGTAAGTACACCGTTGACAGTAGGCCCAGAGGGTCAGCCCAAAGGTTTTTTTTCGGTCCATAGTTATTGATTCCAGCTAATTATGTGGTCTTCCACGAAATTCACAATGTCAGCTATTGTCCCTTTAGACCACAGCTCCTCCATATTGTCCAGTTCCTTACCACAGTAAGTGGATTGCCAGTGGTCATTTAATTTTAGATGCTTAAATAACAATAAATCAGGAGAAGGTTTCACCAGCAATTTGAGATTAGTCCTTTGTGCTCCCAAGAGATTCCAAAGATTGGCTATAGTTCTCCCACAAAGCCTTTGCTCCAGAGCTCACCAGTTACTGACCCATTCATGGAAGAGAAATACTTGGAATTACTTGGAATACTTGGAATACTTGGACTGCTGTTAATTCGGGATATTCAGTGGTTCCTAGAGCAACAGCAGGAAACACCAGAAGATCTGGTTTGCGGTGTTGGTCAGAATTACATCTATGTTTTAAACCCACTTTCAAATGAAAGTGTATTGAATCCGGTCACCAAACCAGTGCTTGGTTTTCTTCTTTAAATCCATTAATTCCAGCTACCTATGTGGTCTCCCAAGAGAGGTCAGCTATTGTGCCAGAACCAAGCCTTTAGACCACATTTCTTCCAGATTGTCCAGTTCCTTACCACGGTAAGTTGATTGCCAGTGGTCATTTAAGTTCTGTTGCATACATAATAATAATAAATCAGGCGAAAGTTTCAGCAGTAGTGCAAGATATCCATGGACAGTAGGCCTACAAGATCAGCCCAGATGTTTTTTGTCCATAACCATAGACTCTGGCTAGTCTTCACGCCAAAGCTCACCAGTTACTCACCCATTCATGGTGACCCAATAGCATTTTATTAGGATATTCAATATCTCAGATATCCTGAGATACTCAGTGGTTCCTAGTGCAACATCAGGAAACGCCGGTAAGATCTGGTTTGCAGTGTTGGTTTCACCTTCAAATGAAAGTGTATTGGATCCAGTCTCCAAAGCAGGGCTTGATCAACTTTAAATCCAACCTCTCCTTTAGTTGTGCTTATGTCATTAAAACCCGATTAGACATGGAATTAGTATTCGGCTCACTCACTCACTCTCTCTCTCTCAGGTGTGTCGAGGAGCTCGGCTTCATCTCGACGGGTCACGAGGCAGACTGACGTGGCGGAAAGGGAAAACACGAGCAAAAGAGAAAGCGAGAGAGAGAATGAGGGAGGAAAAAAAAAACAGACATATTACTCGAGTAATGAGACCCCAGAGGGGCTGAAAGAGAGCCGTCTGTGCACTAAGAAGCATTTTGATTTACCTCGCACCTTTTTAATATAACATCACAACAAGCTGTTTGTCCATGCAAATTGAAACGGCGGACATTTTTCCTCCCTCATAAAGTTGCAAAGATGCGAGCAGGGGGACATGGCAACGCCATGGAAAAAATAGAGGTTGATCTTTAGAAAAAAAAGAAAAGAAAAAAGGTAGTCATTTCGGCGCGCGTGTGCACGGGTGCGTGTGGAGAATTGCTACACAGTGTTCGGTATTCAGTATGCAGCTCACGGTAACCTGCCGCATAGTGTTGTTTGCTCCGGCTCTTCCAAGAAAAAAGGAATTGTTCGGCTTTTCTAAACTCTCTCCATCCCTCTCTCTCTCACTCTCTCTCTCTCTCTTTCTTGCTCCATCGCACCATTTCTTGGCAGAGGATCAATGGTCCATTATATTCAATCATACAGGCTTCAGTCTTAATAAGCCCAGCCCGGGTGGGTAATGGAAGTCTAAAGCAAGGGACAGACGCAGCTTTCTGAAACAAGGTACACAGAAATGCCACGATGAGTCGAAATGCCAAAGGGTGCCATTATTTATCTACATGAGTGATTATCCTGGAGAAGGGGGAAGAGATTAAAAGTTTTATGCAATGATTACTTTGGCGATGGAGATGAGTGGGTGAGGAAAGTATTTATGGCACTCTCTGTCTTGGCGAGTTTCCTTCCTTTCTGTCAGCCTTCGCCCTGGATCTAACACCAGGTGCAAACTGGTACCGACTTCTTCGGAATCATAAGGAATGCACGGAATATTTGTCCGTAATGTTGGCGCTGAGTTCTGGGTTGTGATTGGTCAGAAGGTGTTGTTGAATTATTTAGAACCACAGGAGTGCCAGTTAATATCAAAGCATTCGTTCTACCAGGAAAGTTGAATCTGGACACAATGTTTAGTGGGGACATTTCCGTACATATCGAAGTGACGTCTTCAGTCTGAGCTAGTTCCCCCGACCGTCCATGGAATATAACTCCACAACAACCGGAAACCAACATTGGTAAAGCCGTGGTCAGTTTCACATGCAGATCACCATGACCTTTAATTACATATGGTAGAAGGTGTACTCTCAAACCTTCTCGTCGATTTGTTACAGCTGTTCCCTCTTTGAATCCCAATAAACCTTGTGTCCCATCCAGTGAAACGATTTAACCTTCTGGGAATCACCTACTGAGAAGGGAAATGATATTCAGTCATTGTTTTTATAGTAGCCGCTCATTCATATGGGCAGTGTTGGCTCAATGGTCAAGGCTCTGGCTTTTTGACCAAAAGATTGTCACTGTCGGATTCCTGAGCAAGGCCCTTAAGCCTTTCTGCTACTTGAGGCAACTGTATCCCTAACTCTAACTTTGACAATGATACTAGCGCTAGCAGACTAAGAAGGTTTGACCATTGGCAGCGGTATGGACCATCAACCATCAGGGAGTAACAAGTTGGCAAACAGTCCGTGGTCACATCCGAGCAAACACACATGACAAATTCCTCCCAACACAAAGTGAACAGCGCATTCCAAAGGTTAGTGAAGGTGGTCAGCAGCAACTATACCCTGATAATTCAGAGGAATGGGTCTCTAGTCTAATACTCTCCCAGATTATCAGGTTCTTCAACCTATAATAGAGGGGAACCAAAGTATCTCAGTGAAGCTTGTAGAATTATGTTCTCGCAGTTCCACAGCCTTTCAGGTTGGGTAAATCTAGCAGACCCTCATAGGATCCTCAATTATATACATCATCAGTGTACCACCTGTAGTCATATGGGTTCTGTTAGCAGCAGTGTACGTAAACCAGGGACAGTAGACTTAAAGGGTCATCTAAGACCATCTCTATCCATAGCCATGGATTCCATTCATAAGGTCAGTTAATGGTGATCCAACCAAGCCTTAGTTCTAATGTCTCCAAGATTGCCCAACAATCTATGGACACACGCCCATACCCTGGAGATCTTTGTTAAATGGATGTTTCCTATGAAATTGAATACGTAAGTTCTAAGGAAAAGTTAGCAGTGTTTAGTGAAAGGGTAATGTGCTGGGATTAAGGCTTGTCCTGGTTAAATGCGAGAACAGAGCCTCTGCTTTGCTCTATGTTTCCGTCAGTGGATGAGGGTTCTGATTTAAGAGGCCCGAATCTCCACCTCTCCCTCGTATTTAGCTTAGCGAGGTCTTTTCTATCTGCATAGTATAATTGAGGTCAGGCTTCATATCTATATCTCTGTGTTTGTTTCACCTCCATCCCTCCCTTCATCTCTGAGCATTTACACCTCCTTCTTTCTCTACATCTTTTCTGAACAGTTCCTGCTCTCGGTTTAAATTTGTTCAAGTCCCAAAGTGGAAGATTTTTCAGAAACAAAAGAGAAAGAACTTGAAGAGTCAAACACACAGTATATTACTCTGTTTCTACAGGGCACAGTGGGGTATGAAAATGTGAAACGAGTCTGTGGTTTTAATAAAATGAGCACACTTCAGACATTTCTAAAGCCCAGTCTGCTATTAGCCGGATATCAGTCGTCTCTGGGAGTCGAGATGCTATGTACCTTTTCGTTACCTGGATATTTTGCAAACATTGGAGCTACAGCATGTTACTTCAATTGCAATGATACCTAGTGAGTTCCTACATGATGGCCACACCCTCTGGGAATGCTGTAGATATTACCTGCTATCAGTTTCCTCAACACGTGTGGATTTACCTGCCAGGGTTATGTCCCATTGCACACTATTACAGAATGCCTAGTGGTACAACAAGACAATTGTGCTAAATTGGTACCCTGTAGATACTATCTGAGTTCAGTTACCTGAATATGGGTGGATTTGTGCGTATTAACTCAATGGATCATGTGAGTATTGTTGTAGACAAGGAATTCTCATGTTGGAGGTAAGAACTGAAGAGGTGGAAACGTCACACTTTGCAGACCACGGAATCGATTCAAGACCACCATTTTGGTTTGTTTTGTGTACAACTAAGGGGATGGCGAGGTGGACACTTTGGCACAGTGCCACCTCACAGCAAGGAAATGCTTGTCTACAGAAGTATACAGAGCAATTTAGTATGTCTGAGTACATTAGGTACACATTAGGTAGTATAAAACAAGTTCCTGTATATCGTACTAGGGTTAGGAGAAATTTCCTAGTATAGATCCCAGGCATACTATCCGAACCTGAAATTTCCCCATAATTCACCTGACAGGACGTTGTGACTCAAAGTTTGTTAAGATGGCGGCTGGAGCAGTGAATACTCGCTCCAGATTAGTACGTATTAGTCAAGTGGGTCATTTTGGACACGAAATCTCTGTATGTTTGGGTTTCCTCTGGGTTCCCTGGTTTATTCCAACAGTCCAAAATCATGTGTTAGGGCAATTAATGTCTTTAAATGTATGCGTCTTATGCTGAATTAATGTCCTGTCTAGGATTCTTTCTGTCTTGTCTTAAAGACGTCCAAACTTCCAATATTTGATGCTACAATGATAATAATAGCGAGTGGAAAAGTGAGGACCTCTGTTCTCTTCGGAAGAATTTACAGTATTCCTCCTGCTTCCTCTAATAATCTCAGACAAATTACACACACACACACACACACAGTATTTCATGCAGTTATCTCAACTCCACAAACCCCACGGTGACACACCCCCCCCTATATACACACACACACCCCACCACAGTACACTGCTCACCACTGTTATCATTCGCACGGCTGAGTCGCTCCCCCGAGGAGCTTCACCCTATGAAGTGCAGCCAAATCATCACCGTCTGGAGTTCAGCAGAAATAAACAGCCTTTTACTCCCATCATTCCCCCGAGGGGACGGGAGATAATCGGGCTTAACGCAAGCACAAACCAAATAGCCGCCATATCATCGGACCGTATCCTGCACCAGGTTGCTAATGTGTTGGCATGGTGAGGGAGGAAAAATGGTGGAAGCTTGGATTTATCCTGGTAATTGCACAATTTAGCAATTACTGGATTTTTTCATGTGTGTGTGTGTGTGTGTGTGTTTGCGAGACGGCTTATAAAACCAAAGCAATCATTTATGTAAAGAAATACCTAATCATCACAAAGTACTGGATATATTTTTGTTTTTATTACCCGTATTATAAGAACATGATAGCAGTACACAGTGTGACCAGCGCTACCCCCACCACCCCCACCACCACAATATTCCCTAAGCAATTCCCAGAATCCCCAGTGGCCAGGCAAAAACGCCATGCCCTTCAAGGATTGGTGTGATTACTGACATATTTTGTTGATTACTGTCACCTGCACCTTGTTTAGCACACACCATACAATACAGTACAGTATACACAACCCTCAGTTGGGGTGGGTGGGGGTGGTGTTTTGGGGTGGTGCTAGTGGTCTTAGCTTCTTATGTGAGACTGTGAGTGGGAGGGGTTTTTTTTGCTAATGGTGTTCGCTTCCTATGCGAGACCTCAGTGCTAAAAGTATTAGCTTCCTATGCGAGACCAGAAGGGGATGGTTTACTAATGGTGTTCGCTTCCTATGCGAGAGCGGCGGGAGGGAATGCTAAAAGTATTAGCTTCCTATGCAAGACCAGAAGGGGGATGGTTTACTAATGGTGTTCGCTTCCTATGCGAGACATTTTAGGTAGAATTCATTTTCCTGGGCACAATATTAAAAACCGGGACAGTACCGGGAAAACCTGGCAACGCTAGCTATTTGTTAGCGTGTGCTAATAATGGCGATAAGAAACGAAGTGATTTTAAATACACTGTTGAAAGACATCTGTAAATCATCAACAACCGACAGAAAAGAGAAAAGAAATTCTGCACCAGAACCGAATTACATATTGAACATGCTTTAATATTGATAACACCCTCCACTGATCTTGTTGCTAGGCAACGCTAACAATTCCCAAGTCTGCTTTAACACAGTAGGCTACATAAGGCGTATGTTTTATATAGTGCGTGTATACAGAGCGTTGCAGATTGTCTTAAAAATAAATAAAAAATTAAAAATAAAGCGTGAATTTATTAATTTTTTAACAAAAATGAAAATAATTGATTTATTGTTCTATTTTATTATTATCATCTGTCTCACTTCTGCTCTGTGGATCATATCCACTGCATCATCTCTGTCTATCTGTCTGTCTGTCTCAGTCTGACTGCCTATCTATCTATCTATCTATCTATCTACTGTACCTATACTCTAGTTCGTCTCAGTGTTGTTCAGTGACTTTAAAATGAGTCCGGAGCTGGAAAAGTAACACGGTTTGGTGAAAAGACGAATAATCGACTCGACTCACCATCGCGGGCCGTGACCCATTAAAGACAGGAAAGCAAAAATATACAGGAGCTGGTTATAAAATTAAAATATCATGAAAAATCTGATTTATTTCCATAATTCCATTTATTCCAAGTGGAAACTTGTATATTATACACATTCATTACACACAGACACACAGTGGAAAAGCTACCTGGTACCTACAGGGGTTAGACAATGAAACTGAAACACCTGTCATTTTAGTGTGGGAGGTTTCATGGCTAAATTGGACA
>JAOUQT010000036.1:19269343-19282356 GCA_025769995.1 Xyliphius kryptos
ATGTGTTCTTTGCAGCATGAGACGCTGCATTATCAGCATGAACATGATCTTGCTGTGGAATGCACGCTTCTTCTTCTGGAACCATGACAGGAAGTGCTGTTTAAGAAACTCCACATACATTATGGAGGTCATCTTTAACCCTTCAGGGATCCTGAAGGGGCCCACAATATCTCTCCTAATGAAAGATAACTCCATAATATTCATATTATTATTATTACTCCGTATTTTTAATTTGGGTCCACATGGGCATTCCGCTGGTCATCAAGAAGTGTATAAATAAGGAGATGGATTTTATAAAGGGTTCGGTGTTGCACATGTATTTTCAGCTTATTATTTTGTGAGGTAATCTATGCCGCCTATACCCAGAACCCCTACTGACCCCGTCACACAAACGAAAACCTTCAGTAGCTGCTTCATCTACAAGAGGTTCACGTTTTAGGAGGAGACTACGGCAAGTACATTGCAAGTTGAATTGGCCCCCTTCTGTGACGTTCCCAGAATTTGACTTGATCGACTAAAGCCTGGCTTTGCGAGACTACACGGCCTCGGATCCCGAGAGCGGCGGCTCGTTCTGTCACTGTCTGAAATCCGGGGTTAACTGCGGGTCACGAGATTGGGTGTTGGAGGCGCTGGCTGATGAGCCGTCTGTACGATTTCGAGGGCGACTAACATAGAGCCTGGGTGAGACTGGCGCGCTGCAAGGGGTGAAGGTTCCGTGGTTGGGCATTTGCCAGCTGACATTCCAGTGAGACAAACTGAGAAAGAGAGCGAGCGAGCGTGCAAGCTACAGAGAGAGAGAGAGGGATAGAGAGAGAGTGGTCGGGGCGGATTTGCCACGGCACTGATTCGCCTCAGGAATGTTGGTGTAACACTGCACTCCTGTGAAAAGGATAAAGATGAGCGTCGAACTCTCGCCGTGTCGAACCCGCTTTGTTTCCTTCAGCTGTCCTCAGCTGTCTCTGGCCGCGCGCTGAGAGCGTCCGACGTCTTTGGATGGTAGTCCTCCTGAAGCGTGTGCGGTAAACAGAAGGTTCAGGATCAAATGCGACGTCTCTTCACGTCCGGGTGGAGAGGGAGCGTCTGACTCACTGTGACTCTCTGGCAGGAAGTAACAACGGTCAAATGGCGAAGTGGGAGTCAGGAAGGAGAGTGAGACAGACAGATTAAAGCAGGAACAGAGTGTTGAGCAGGGGCGGGCCTTCAGGGGCTTCAAAGGCTTCTCTAAGGGCCTAAAAAAATCTGAATCAGAGGCTTGTATTCTGCTTCCTTACATAGCGTTTTTGTCGGTTACGCTGCTTCCAGACGTGTATTTCTTTATTAAAGCATTCAGCCAAACAAATTTCAACATCATTGGTTGTCGTATAATTTTTTTCTGCCTAGGCCTTCAGATTGAATCCTGTTCACCCTGTAGCTTTAAATACATGTACATTACATTTACATTTAATTCAGCGGGGTGGCAAAGTGGCATAGTGGTTAACATGTTCTCCTCTCAGCGCTGGGGATTCCCGGTTCCAATGTTCTCTCCGTGTCTGCATGGGTTTCCTCCTGTTTCTTGGGTTTCCTCCCACATTCCAAAGAAAACATGGATTCAAGGTCAATTAGCTGCTCTAAATTGCCCCTATATTGTGAGTGAGTGAGTGAGTGAGTGAGTGAGTGAGTGAGGTGTTAAATCACAGCCTGCCACTGGTGTTGAGAATATTGGGGGGGGGGGGTCTAATCATACCTCATTGTGGCTTTTTGTTTGAGGAAGGCTGTTCTGTAACTGAGTTGAAGCAGATAAGGAGAACATACAAAATGAGTACACTTCATTAGACCCGATACGCTTCTGTTTCACAGTTTGTGTTATTTGTCGTCTCAGTGATATCAGGTCAGCGTGACTGTAGTGCTTATAATCATCCACCACCCTAACAATACCTGCTCTGTCCATGGTCCTGATCGTCAGAGAACAGAGTAAAGGGGACGTTGAGAGTCCAAACCAGGAGCTGTGCCTCATGGGGGCTGAGGTGAAGGTATGGAGGTGTAGTATATGGTTTTGCAGAAACAATACCTAAAATCCTTTCAGATAAATAAATAAGTGATTGAACTTTTGCGTGAGGCCTTATCTACACGAGCAGCTCAGCTGAAGTGTCAGTCTGAGGTCATCATCAGATAATGAATTATTCGTTAGTCCTGTCACTGCGCCGCACCCTCCACCTTCACTGAAGATAATTGAAGCTAATGAGAGACATCAATAGAACTTCAGTCGACTCCGGCGGGTTGAGTGCCACTGAAATACAGCTCGACTTTTCCATGGTTACTCGTGACCCCTGATCTTATTGTCCACACTTGTGTGTGTGTGTGTGTGTGTGTGTGTGTTGCAGTGTGGGGGGAAAGGACGAGGGCATAGGTGCTCATGCAACTTGGAGGAAATCCACCCTGAGATGAAAGAGAAGAGCTCTGTATGGATGACAGTGATGCCTGAGAGAAGCGATGCAGTCGCAGACTTCCATGGCCAAGGGGTCTCCAGCTCACAGTGGAGGGGGCTTTGCAAGCATCCTCCATGCAGCTGCCTAATTGAGAAAGAGGAATGTCTCCGTTTTCATACAAAGACATGTGATACACACTGTGTAGTTTAACTAGAACCAGAAGGTTTCGCATTGATTACGAAATTTTCAAATTCTAAAAAAAATAATATTTCTACATCATCAAGCTCCACAGTATCTGAGGGAACTGTGATACTTCAGTAATTTACATTTTGGTCAGTTTGCAGACGCTTTTATCCAAAGCGACTTCTTCCTATATAAGCCAACAGACGAGCTCTGCTCTCAAGGTGCGGGTTTACTTTTACTTCCTAAAATGAAGAAAGTTACTGTTGGTGAAAGAGTGTTCTCCCACATGGCTCCTCAACTGGAATGTTCTCCCAGTTACTGTATCAGTCTTTAAAAGTAGATTAAAAACACATCTATTTACTTTTGCAGGGTTGGTGGTGTTGGGTTGCTGATCTGGGATCAGTCTGCGCTGCATGTCACCCTGCTCATCATCAGTAGGGGGCGTGGTGCTGAAATAATGCTATTCCATGGAGCCCTCTCGGCTACAGTAAGTACCCTGCAGTATCTGCCCCTTTTAGTTCTGTGCTCTGGTCAGTTAGGGCGGAGTCACATGCTGCACTGTGTGTCAATCATACTGCATTGATTACAGAATTACTGTGCTTTATGAGCTCTAGCTGGGTTTCTTGTCTGTTTTTCTGAGGTGTTCTTTAGAGGTGTCCCCATCTCCTTGTCTATGGCTTTGCTGGAGCACCGCAGAGGATGAGTCCTCCACTGAGACTATGTTAATATAACACATGTTTTTTTCTTGCCACTGTCGCTTCGCACTTTGGGGGTTCAGGCTCATAACTCTGTAAAGCTGCTTTGTGACAACGCACTGCTGTAAAAAGCGCTCTATGAACAAATTACTTGAACTTGTGCTCCACAACGTTCTACATAGAACCAACCGAACACCTCCATCTACCATCATCCCATACGCAGCGTCCTGGAATCATTGATGAAGGCTGGGTGGCAGGATAACAGTGTGAATCATCCACTATTGTATTCTGATGCGGTGCTTACTGTGTGTGGTTTGCATGTTCTCCTCATGACTGCATACATTCTCGTTGGCTCTCTGTTTCAGATCCTGTGAGCCCCACCGTCTCCATCCCCTCCCGAGACCTCAAAGAAAAATTCAAACATCGATTTGGACAGGACGCATTGGGACACCAACACATTCCACCAAGTGTTGAGTGTATTTTAACTGCCCCTCCTGGAGTCTCAGGACCGCACCAGACGCCGCTCGTGTGCGTGGGAGACGACTGTGACATGAGGCATCAGATGGCCCCCACTGTGGGTGCACTGTGAGTCTAATAGATCCAAGTGAAAGGCTTGATAATATCAACTCTTTGTATTTAAGTTTAATACAGCTTTACTGATCCTATAGATGGACTTTGTAGTTCTACAGCTATCGCTTTAAATATTGCTCACGAGATCAAATCTGGTAGAATTTAGTAGGTGCTCCCAAGATTAAATCACCAGAGTGACACGAGGCAGTTCACATATATACGCCCTCCGTGTTTCTTTACCAACTGAGGTCTTATTTTGTGGTGTTGGTGTAAAGGTTGGGTCACACTGAGACTGTATAGGAGCTGCCATTGTATTTCTCCCTCGTGTGGCGTATGCAGAAGTGTCTGAGACGCCGGCGCTGACGATCGACGCTTATACAAAAGGAAACACGCTGCATGGCCATAAATATGCATCGTGACATTTGGAACAAAGCTCTTTCATCTTGCTTTTATGATGAGTTCTTGCAGCTGTAACATACTGCTGTATGGACACGCCTCACGAGCGACTTCACGAGCATACTGATCCTGCTCGTTCTGTAGAAACTGTACAGTTATGTACATACTGTATGCATAGACTAGTGGAACACCGTGCTGTGCTACGGGGGGGTTACATGATAACAACGAAAAAGTTGAAAGGCAGACGTGTTTGAATGAGTGATGGTGTTTGGCGTTTATATATTAAAATACGAAAATGAAGGTATTATTACTGTATAGAGTGAGGTTTGGGGCGATTAAACATCTGAAATGAATCTGTGGGATAAATATAGTGTGGGCTGGGACTACAGTGTACAGGAATTAATCAGTAGGTTTTCCAAGGACACGATAAGGAATGATGGAGATGAGTTTCAGCTTTGTAGGTTCTCACCAAGACCCCAATCCATCCGAGGTGTTGCGTTTGATGGTGAACGTGAATAAACAATCGAACGTAGGAAAGTAAAAACCAGTTTTTCATCCAAGTTTTAGCCTTGTAGGTACTTGGGAAGACCCCAATGTGGCACTGGAAGTGTCTTGCGTTCGATGGCGATATCAAACAAACCATCAAACGTAGGAAGGTGAGAATACTTTTTTTTTTCAAGGAAATGATGAGAAATGTGGGAGCCAAGTTTCATTTTTGTAGGTACTCGCCAAGAGCCTTAATCCATCTGAGGTGTTGTGTTGGATGGCGATAGCAAACAAACAATTGAACATCCTAAAGTGAGAACCTGTTACCTTTTTCAAGGACATGGTAGGGAATCATGATGCCAAGTTTAATCTTTGTAGGTACTTGGGAAGACCCCGCTGTGACACTGGAGGGGTCTTGCGTCTAAAGGCAATATTGAACAAACCATAAAATGTAGGAAGGTGAGAACATTTAGTTTTTCCATGGAGATGATGAGAAATGAGGGAGCCAAGCTTCATCTTTGTAGGTACTCGCCAAGACCCCAATCCATCCGAGGCGTTGTGTTGGATGACAATAGCTAACAAACAGTTCAACTTTCTAAAGCAAGAACCTGTTACTTTTTTTCAAGGACATGGTAGGAAATCATGATGCCAAGTTTCAGCCTTGTGGGTACTTGGGAAGACCCCAATGTGACACTGGAGGGGTCTTGCGTTCGATGCCGATATCGAACAAACCATTTAACGTAGAAAGGTGAGACGCACATTGTTTTTCTGAGGACCAAATTTCAGCATTGAAGGTATTTGAGAAGTGGGAGAATTAGTGATGCCTCAGTGAGGACTTTGGTGGAGATACTCCACATCGACTAGAACTACAAAATCTAAGGTAAAGGAAGCAGACAGTGTAGAAAAATGGAGGTGTATCTAATGAAGTGGCCGGTTACAGTACAGTCACCCCGAAATCCTTTGTACTAACATTGTACCCCGACTGAGGCACATAGGTTAGTCAAATATCCTGTACAAAACCAGCATGCCATATTGTGGGTTAGGGTCCTATCCCGTCTTGTAAAACGCCAAGGTTCCGGTGTTATCAGGTCCGTGTGGCTCCCTTTACCAACTGATTGTAAACTCCACTCATGTGGTTATTAATATAAATGCTTCTGATGCAGCCGTCAAAAAGAAACGACTGAGCAACTACAGGAAGGAATGAGAAGATAAAAAGCTGCTTTTTCACAGCGCACAGCTTCTCAAAAGCCAATTTCAGATCTTTTCAAAGTGACTTACAATGCAAGGACGGCTTACTGTCTGTAGTGAAGGACACAGCGTCCTATGATTCAGTCGAGCGCTGGAACTCTGATGCACTGTACATGCATTTACTCTCTTTACACTATATGGACATGGGACACCAAAAGGAGCTTTGATGGCATCATGTTCTCAATTGGTTCATGAATTTGCACCAATAGCAGCGTTTACTCATCTAGAATGGTGTTCCTCAAAGTTTTGTGGGAATTTTGGGCTTTGTGCAGTTGTTGTTGTGACCTCTTCTTACAAAAGCATGGTGTTGTCAGGCTTGAATGGCTGGGTCTCCTGGGAAAAGATATGTACTTCTCACTTTGTTACGTTCGATGATTTGTTTGATACTGCTATTGAACGCAAGACCCTGACAAGGTCACGTTAGGGTCTTCCCGATAACCTACTAAGGCTGAAACTTGGCCGCGTGCTTACCTACCATGTCCTTGGAAAAGGTAACGGGTTCTAACTTTTCTAAATTTAATGGTTCGTTCAATATTGCCATCAAACGCAAGAGCCTGACAGGAACCTTGTTACGTTCGATGGTTCGTTAGATATCGCCAATGAATGCAAGACCAAGACAGCAAGACGGGGTCACGTTAGGGTCTTCCCCTACCAGTAAACTTGGCATTGTGATTACATACCATGTCCTTGGAAACATTAACTGCTTTTAAGTTTTAGAAATGTAATGCTTTGTTTGTTATCGCCATTGAACACAAGACCATGTCAATGTTAGATTGAGGTCTTACCAAATACCTCCAAGGTTGAAAATTGGCACTGTGATTTTTGAACAGTTTCTGGCTTTTCTACATACAATTTTCCACTCGCTATTGCCATCGAACGCAACACCTCGGATGGATTGGGGTCTTAGTGAGTCCTACAAAGATGAAACTTGCTCCCTCATTTTTCATTGTGTCCTTGGAAAAACTATTATTCTCACTAGGTATTCTCACCTTCCTACGTGCAATGGTTTTTTGATATCGCCATCAAATGCAAGACCCCTCCCAGTGTTACATTGGGGTCTCTCCAAGTACCTACAAGGCTAAAATTTGGCATCGTGATTCCCTATTATGTCCTTGAAAACAAGAACAGGTTCTCGCTTTCCTATGTTCAATTGTCCGCTCGCTATCGCCATCGAACGCAACCCCTCGGATGGCTTGGCGCTTGGCGAGTAGCTACAAAGCTGAAACTTGGCTCCGTCATTCTTTATGGTGTTCTTGGAAAACCTGATAAATTCCTGTAAGAAATCGACCGCGTGGACACCGTAGTCTCATTTCACACTTTATTCATTCCACATATACATTTCAGATATTTAATCACCCTAAACCTCACTCTATAACCACACTCATTCAAAAACACGGATATTCCTCCAGTTATTAATATAAAGTTGGCAGCGTCTGTTACCATGGAGTTACTGTAAGCTGGTGAAGGTGGTTGGCATTCATCTCCTATTTCTTTAGGGAATTGCTCAGCGCTGCACCGTCCTTGAGGAAGAATAGGTTCAGGGTTCTGCCATCATCAGGTCACGGGGGCTTTACTTCTAAAGAAAATGATTTCATCCAATGTCGGCGTGACTCACCATGCACGGAACCATGAGTGCAGTGAGAGGAACTGCTATTTTGATACCTTACATGCCATGACCAAAAATATGATCGCTATTAAAAGCGAGAAAGGTTCACTTGTATAATAGCGCTACTTGATTATCTATAACAGAGCTGGATGTTCAACCACAGGTTCCACTGATCATATAGATGGAGTTTGTTGTTCAACAGTTGCATCCTGTAGTCCATCTGTTTCTCTACACGCTCTTTCGTCCCCTTTACTCTGTTCTCTGATGATCAGGACCATGGACAGAGACGATTTTATTGGGGTGATTGATGATTCTCAATACAGCAGTGACACTGAGATGGTGGTGGTGTGTTAATGTGTGTGGTGCTGCTGGAGTTTAAACCCTGTATCCACTCACTGTACACTCATCTACCTTACTGCTCCACCTTGTGGATGTAGAATCATCCATTGATGCACAGTTTGTATTCTTCATCCTCCATCAGCGATCAAATGATGCTGCAGAGAGGATGATGGTGGACCAGAGTCAGTGGAGATAAAGTTAAAAAAAGCCCTCCATGACTCATCACTAATTCTCACACTTCCCGAGTACCTAAGGTGACAAGGTAGACAAGGATCACCTGCCATGTCCTTACGGGTTCTCGCTTTTCAACGTTTGATGGTTCGTTCGCTTTTACCATCGAATGCAAGGCATCACATTGGGGTCTTCCCGAATACCTACAAGGCTAAAACTTGGCATCCATGTCCTTGGAAAAACAAACGGTTTCTCACTTTCCTACATTCAATTGTTCGTTGGCTATTGCCATCAAACGCAACACCTCGGATGGATTGGGGTCTTGGCGAGTACCTACAAAAAAACAAAAATATTTTGCCTACTGTGCTTACATTTAACCCATCTGTGCAGTGAAGTGAGCACACGTGCCCGGAGCGGTGGGCAGCCTTTTATACGGCGCCCAGGAAGCAATTGGGGGTTAGGCGCCTCGCTCAAGAGCACTTCAGCCAGAGTACTTGGTGTAACTGGGAATCGAACCGGCGACCTACAGGTTGCAAGGCTGGTTCCTTAACCACAAGTTTATGACTTCTCCAAACATGGTTAGAGATGCCACGAAGTAGGTAGGTGGCAGTGTGTTGAAGGTCACAGGGACCTCTTCCATCCTTGTCAAGGTGAGTGCAACCTTTGATACAACAAAGCTAAAACTTGCATCTGTTATTCCTCGTGTCCTTGGAAAACCTACTAAGAAATTCCCGTAAGAAAGCGACCACGTGGACACCGTAGTCCCAACTCCCACTATATGCATTCCACATACATTTCAGATGTTTAATTTCCCCAAACCTCACTCTATAATGATACCTTCATTAAATATATATATAACTCCAAACACGGGCGGACGGTGGCTTAGTGGTTTGCATGTTCTCCACTCAGCGCTGGGGATTCCCGGTTCGAATCCCAATCTGGGTGGAGTTTCCATGTCCTCCCCATGTCTGCATGGGTTTCCTCCAGGTATTTCAGTTTTCTCCCACATCCCAAAAACATGGTTTCAAGGTAAATTGAATGCTCTAAATTGCCCTGTATAGTGTGTGTGTGTGTGTGTGTGTGTGTGTGTGTGTGTGTGCGTGCGTGCGTGCGTGTGTGCGTGTGTGTGTGTGGCTGTGTGAGTGAGTGTGTACCCAGCGATGGATTGGCGCCCAAACACATCATTCATTCAAACACAACTGTCTTTGAACGTTCACGTTGTTATTAAGTTCTCCACCATAGCGCCGCACGGCGATTCCGCTAGTGTCACAATAATCCTGTAAACTGATGTGGTTTGCATATTCTCCTCTGCACATGGATGGATCTGAAGTGGCGACTGATGTTGCAGGCTCCCTTTCTGATCAAGGCGATGCTACCAGTTCATTTTCAAGCTATTACCTCTAACCAGTGTAGGGATTAGGGAGAAGGGGGCGGTGGGAGGGGGGGAGTACACTTTGCCAGCCAATCTGGTTTTCATTTGGAAACTCCCTTGAGATTTTTCCATTATCCTCTCCCCATATCCAGTCTGACCCCGAAGAGAAAGCCTTCGACTGAGAAGGTCAGCGTAGTCTAGACTCTACCCTTCTATCCTCCTGCCATTGCCTGCCTTTGGCGACTGTGGGATACCCTCCTCCCTCCCCCTTGTCGGTCCCCTTGGCTCTTGCTGACCCGCCCCTCCTCTGCCTAACCCCACTACCACTCTCTCTGTAATCTTTTCATTTCGCTCCCCCTCCCTCTGAGGTCTTCGGGGGCTGAGAAAGGTGAGGTGGGTTGTGCCAGTGAATCAACTGTGCCACTGTCCATCTGAGCTTCTCTGTATCTTAGCGGTAGGGTGAAAAACAGTCCCATCTGGTCCTGTCTGGATGCTATTACTGATCAGCTCCCACTTTTACACCCGTCAGGGACCGAGGCAGGATTCCAGCACATGCAATAAGAACACACTGTACAGCTTTGTCTTCTGCTGCCGCTATTGTTGCTGTACGTCCAGTAGAGGTTCCTGTTATTGGTTGCCACAGCAAATTTTTTCAATTCACACATTCGATTGTGATAGACGCCTCTACAAATGCAACCCTTAAATTCAGCCAGGGTTACATTCTGTAAGGGCAAGCGAAACAAAACCTCTCTGTTTTCTTTCCAACAGCCGACTTAAGATTAAAAAAGTTGCCTGGCTAGATTTTTTCTTTCCACCAGAAAGGAAAAGCAGCTGATGTAGACCTTTTTTGTGGAGGGACAGGCCAGTGAGGTTAGAGAGTCGTCTTTATTTGGCCTGTAGATGGAGGTAAACATTCTCATTTCCCCTCTTCAGGCAACTGCCACAATGGTGGAGAGAAAATACTCACGATACCCAAGTTGTGTCTCCACAGTTCCATTGTGTTTTCATTCAGTATCACTTAACAAGTCAGGGCTTCCTGGCTCCAGTCCAGTAAAGTCAAGAATGAGCTGCAGTGCACTGAGAAGGTCAGTTATATGTGTGTGTGTGTGTGTGTCCATAGTTTAAAATGGCACTACCTGCACTAGCACTCCATTACTACCCATCCCGCAAGGGAACCTTAAAGATAAAGGTTATTAAAGTTAAAAAAGGCAAAAAAAATAAAATGTGGCTCATTGTGCTATACCTATAAACGCCAAACCCCTCCATGACTCATCACTAATTCTCCCACTTCTTGAGTAAGTTTTATTGTTCGTTTGCTATCGCTATCATACGCAACACCTCGGATGGGTGTGTGTGTGTGTTTGTGTGTGTGTGTCCATAGTTTCAAATGGCACTGCCTGAACTAGCACTTCAAAGCTAAAGGTTAATAAAGTTAAAAAAGCCAACAGTTTTGGCTCATTGTGATATATGTACAGTATACCTATGAACACCAAAGCCCTTCATGACTCATCACTAATTCTCCTGAGTACCTACAAGGCATAGGTAGAGGATACCTACACGACAAGGATCACCTACCATGGGTACTCACTTTTCAACGTTTGATGGTTGGTTCGTGTCCACCATTGAATGCAAGACATCACAATGGGGTCTTCCCGAGTACCTACAAGGCTGAAACTTCGTGATTCCATACCATGTCCTTGGAAAAACTAACGTGTTCTCGCTTTCCTACGTTTGATTGTTTGCTATCGCGTTCGAACGCAACACCTCAGATGGATTGAGGTCTTGGCGAGTACCTACGAAGCTAAAGCTTGGTCCGTCATTCCTCGTGTCCTTGGAAAACCTACCAATCAATCTCAGGAACCTCACTGAGAAGGTCAGTTGTGTGTCTGTGTGTCCATAGTTTAAAATAGCACTACCTGCACTAGCCCTCCATTACTACCATCCCGCTAGAGAACTTTAAAGCTAAAGGTTAATAAAGTTAAACAAGCCAACTGTTGTGGCTCATTGTGATATATCTACAGTATCCCAATAAACGCCAAAGCCCTCCATGACTCATCACTAACTCTTTCCACTTCCCGAGTACCTACAAGGCATAGGTTGACAAGGATCATCTACCATGTCCTTACGGGTTCTCGCTTTTTAATGTTTGATGGTTCGTTTGCTGTCACCATCGAACGCAAGGCATCACATTGGGGTCTTGGCATCGTGAATCCATACCATGTCCTTGGAAGAACGAATGGGTTCTTGCTTTCCTACGTTCGATTGTTTGTTCACTATCGCCATCAAACACAACACCTCGGATGGGTTGAGGTCTTGGCGAGAACCTACGAAGCTAAAACTTGGTCCGTTATTCCTCGTGTCCTTGGAAATAATACCATTAAATTTCGGGAACCTCACTGAGAAGGTCAGTTATGTGTGTGTGTGTGTGTCCATAGTTTAAAATGACACAACCTACACTAGCCCTCCATTACTTCCCATCCCGCAAGAGAACCTTAAAGCACCTGCACAGAGGCTCTGAATGATTGGCTTCATTAAAAAAGACATTTAACTCAATTCCTTTGTTCTTTAGAAGAAGAAAAAAAACAAAGGATGGAACAGGGAGAAAACGGCTCATTGAATATTCATTAACCGGGGTCTAGGTGTGTACGCTGTTCTTAAGCACACTTGTTTATGACTTAAGGACTTGTAGCGCTGACCTTTGTTTAACACAGAGTCAGATATCAAATTAACCTCTAGCCTCCACATGGCCTGTTACGGTCCGCTAACAAGCAAACTGTCTGGATGCACCAGAAGTGCTTTATGATTCTGCCATGTCTCAGATTTCTGCCCCGGCTCTGCCTCAGAGAAACACACTGTTCTCTTAATGTCTGTCTCTCTAGAAAGATTGAAAGCTAAATTATTTTTTTGTTAAAAGGAAACCGGAAACCTTCAGCTGGATACAGATGGACACTGTTTTATACAAATGGCTCTGAGCTTTATGATCCAGGCCTCTTCTGTGAATGAGTGAGGAATATGATATTAGATGAGTCCTAATGAGTTCAGTCATTTGTAGTAAATTTAATAATGGTTGTCCGTTTAAAAGGCTCATTTCCCCAAAATTCAGCTGGCAGTCAGCTGGGGCAGTATTTAGTTTCTAAATCCTCCTTCAGTTTCTAAAACAAAAGGTTGGAGTGATTTTTAAAACTTCCACAGGTATTCCTCAGGGGTGTACTCTAGGACCAATGTATATAGACATAATAGAAGGCTGTTTAATAACCAACTCACCAAGTTCTCAATCTCTTTTAGAGTTGACACCTTACATTTTGGGGCTTAGTGGTTAGCACGTTCTCCTCTAAGCGCTGGGGATTCCCGGTTCGAATCCCGATCTGGATGGAGTTTCCGTGTCCTCCCCATGTAAGCGTGGGTTTTCTCCGGGTTCTATGGTTTCCTCCCACAGTCCAAAAACATGGATTCCAGCTAAATTGAATGCTCTAAATTGCCCTGTATAGTGTGTGGATGTGTGAGTGAGTGTGTGCCCAGTGATGGATTGGCGCCCTGTCCTG
>JAOUQT010000036.1:19400936-19413463 GCA_025769995.1 Xyliphius kryptos
CACACAAGTTGCTCAGGTAGTGCAGCTTATTCAGGATGGCACATCAATGCCAGCTGTGGAAAGAATGTTTGCTGTGTCGGTCAGCACAGTGTCCAGAACATGGAGCAGATACCAGGAGACAGGCCAGTACACCAGGAGGATATTCCGCTGGTGAATGAATAACACACTCTAACCAGAGTTTTAATGGTATGGATAATTAAAGCCTACGGTCCTCACATGCCTAATACATATTCACTCTCTCAAATCCATAGGAATTGTTCTTGTTCTGCTCTCTGAGGAACTGCGGCATAATGGCAGTCTTATCATATGCTTATCAGACCGACCTCCGTGTCTCTCTTTTTAGTGCTCGATCTTTCGCCCTTTCAATCAGGGAGCATATAACTCCTCTGTCGGAGCAAAGCACTTCCTCCCGACAGCAGAGGCAGCTGGGAGAGGGGGTCGAGGGCAGCGGGACCTCCGTATTAACATAATAATCCAGCGCTGCTCCTTCACGCCCCGGGGCCAGACAGCATATTAGCTCGGTCCCCTTTGTGAAGGGCTTCGAGAAAAAGTGGCCTTATTACTTGCCTGTCAACCTGTGGAGCTCCTTTCCCCCTCGCTTTAGGGGACCGCCGTAGGGGCCTGTGGAGGAAACAAAATCAGGTTTGCAGTCGATATTGTATAAAGTTACAGAGCAGCGGATTCACATCGATTCGGCATTAGGATGTTACGTTTAATCTGAGCTTTGTAATCGTTATAAAACAATAAGGTTCATTATTTACATTATAATTCTCAGAGTAAAAAGTTAAGTCATATATTTTAATCATTTATTCATTATCTTCCACTTAATTCTCTACGAGGGTCGCGGTGGGGTTCCACATGTTCATCCAGTGGAGAAGGTCTCAGGCTCTGGGCAGATACGCCCAGGACAGGGTGTTAATCCATCGCTGGGCACTCACTCACACAGCCACAGACACAAACTATATAGGGGCAATTCAGAGCATTCAGGTTACCTTCAATCTATGTATTTGGACATTGGGAAGAAAATCCGAGAACCCAGAGAAAAACCATTTGGACACGGGGAGGACATGGTAACTCCACCTAGATTGAGTGGGCAAACTTCAACATCTGTCATCCTCTCATCCTTCATCAGTGATACAGGATGCTGCAGACGGGTTGATAGTGGAAGGTATGTACAGTATAAGTTTAAGTTCAAATTTATTTGTTTAGTGCGTTTTGCAACAGTAACTTGTCACGGTGGCTTAGTGGTTAGCACGTTCGCCTCGCAGCACTGGGGGTTCCCGGTTCAATTCCCAATCTGGGTGGAGTTTCCATGTTCTCCTCATGTCTGCGTGGGTTTTCGCTGGGTTCTCCGGCTTCTTCCCACGTTCCAAAAACATGGATTTATAGTAAAACTGAATGCTTTAGATTGCCCTGCTTAGTGTGTGTATGTGTGAGTGTGTACCGATGGATTGGTGCCCTGTCCTGGGTGTAGCTCCCCGCTGCCTGAGATGTTCTCCCCTAGATGGACATGGGGAACCCCACCACAATGCTCGTAGAGGAAAAAGAGGAAGATAATGGATGAACCTCCAAAGAGCAAGCCGAAGCAACAGTGGCAAGGAAAAACTCTGTTACGTTGTCTTTAAGGCTGAGCAACACCTGATATAAAAATCAAATACATAAATACAGCAGAAGTTAGAATTCCCTTCCCCATTCAAATTCAAGGAATACGGCTTAAAAGACTCTAATTTAGCCCCGCCCCTGCGGTCTTCGGCATGTGTATGTCCATCATACGTGATGTGGATGGTGGAGAACAAACCAAGAAGTTTAAGCAGATGAACTGAATATGCAAATGGGGTGTGGTTTTGGGCTGCAGTAATTCGGTGTACAGTGGCGCCCCATGAACAAATGACCCGACGGTCACAAATTATAAAAAAAAGAAGCGTACGCTCACTACGTTATTTGTAGCGCTCACTTCGTGCTGGACGACTAACACAACTATGGGATGTGGAAAGCGGGACTCACACGAGGGTTGGGATAGGAACGAGCTTTATTTTAAACAGTATTAACCCTCAAACTGCCGCCGTTGGAACTCTCCAAAAGTCCCGCTCCTGTTTTCTTTTTTCCAGTGGCATATAAAGGCCGCTGTAACCGCATGCTTTTCCAACAATACGAACATGTAACGAACTTAACGAGAGGTGATTAAGAGCCCGCTCCCTACCAGTCAAAATTCCCAGTTCTTGTTATTGATGACAGTGTCCCCCACAGTTACTGCAGATTTATCCTTTTCCTCGCCGATTTTTAAAGTAAACTAAATATGTTACTAAAAATTCAAAATGCACGTTTACATTTTAGAAGCTAAAATAATGCGAAATCTTCAGGGTGATCCATTAGATGGCGCTTAGCCTTTAAGGAGTAAGATGTCATCCTCCTAGAGTGGGTTTATGGTGGTGCATTTATGTCCATTTTTAAAACATTCAGCACAATCCGATGTGGCTTTGTCATTTGTCTGAGTGCAAGCCAGACGGCAGTGTGTACGTCCTCATCGCAGAACCTCATCGTAATCATATTTCCACTGAAAGCGAGTCAGAAGGAGCCGTTCAGTTTATGAAACAGAGGAAAGATGAGCAGCTGCGTCTACACTCTGTCCCGAAGGCCTCCATTGAAGCCTGGCTTTAGCATGAATGGGACCTGTGATCCTCTCCACTGGGATCCTCATCATGCCTCGTGGCTAACACTCTTTATTCTCCGTTAGCCCCAGCTAGGCCAGTCTGATGTCAAATGAGGAGGCGTCCGCTAAAAAATGCACTACAGTGTCAACTTCTTATGCAAGGCTCGAAATAAACTCTTGAAGTGATTTGGACGCAGGAGAATATCCAAACCCCCCGCTGCGATGCCCATGCCGTTTATTTTTAGCATTCGATTAGTTGAACGTGCGAGCGGCGTTTGTTGCGCCTACATGACATTTTCGGCCTGACGTTAGTGGGAATTTAGCAGTGGGTGGTTGGTGGAGTCTGTGTTCCGACTCGAGGATGTGGATTTCGCTGGAGTCGGGAATAATGGATTTTTTGAAAACAGTGTGGTATAGATTGTAGTGGATAATTTAAGTGTAACCCTTATAATATAATTAAATATAATATAAAACACTAGCGGAATAGCCGTGCTGCGCTACGGAGGACAGACTTATAACAACGTAAAAGTTAAAAGGTGGTTGTGTTTGTAGGAGTGACGGCGTTTGGAGTTTATATATTTAAATAAAGGTTTTATTATAGAGTGAGGTTTGGGGCAATTAAACATCTGGAATGTAGGTTTTCCAAGGACATGATAAGGACTGGCGGAGCTGAGTTTCAGCCTTGTGGATACTCGCCAAGCGCCAATCCATCCAAGATTCTGCGTTCGATGACTATAGCGAACAAACATTTGAACGTGGAAAAGCGAGAACTTGTTTTTCCAAGGACATGGTAGAGAATCACGTTGCCAATTTTCAGTCTTGTTGGTTTACGGGAAGACCTCGATGTTACACTGACGAAGTCTTGCGTTCGATGGCGATATTTGTATATTTATATATAATCTATATTATATTTGTGGGTGGCACGGTGGCTTAGTGGTTAGCACGTTTGCCTCTTAGCGCTGGGAATTCCCGGTTCAAATCCAGATCTGGGTTTCCATGTCCTTCCCGTGTCCGCGTGGGTTTTCTCCGGGTTCTCTGTTTTCCTCCCAGATTCCAAAAACATGGATTCCAGGTAAATTAAATGCTCTAAATTGCCCCGTATAGTGAGTGAGTGAGTGTGTGCCAGCAATGGATTGGCGCCCTGTCCTGGTTGTATCTGCCCAGTGCCTGAAATGGATATAATATTTGTATATTTAATAGCGATATATTACATTTTTAAAGAGCAATTTATTTTTTCCGGAACATGATGGGAATCACAATGCCAAATTTCAGTCTTGTAGGTTCTCAGGAGGTGAAAGGATTAGTGAGGGCTTTAGCGTTTACATTATATGTATAGATTATTATAAAAAGAGTAGTTATGTTTCTTAAATCTGATTGGCTGAGGCGTTTGTCCAGCTGTGACATTATTAACAATAACACACACCTCTGAGCGCTTCATTTCCATATCGTATGGTAATGCTTGTAATGTTTTTTTATAAACTGTTGGTGTCATTTGGCCACTAGTTGGCAATATTTAATTGTTTTAGTAACCAGAATCCTGCTACTTGACGATAAGCGTTTATTTAAAAAAACAGACTAGATTACGTCATGGAAGAGCAGATTATTAATGATTTTGCTTTCAATAAACGCATTTATGAAACAAACGTTTTTTTTCTGATAGTGTGTTTGTAAGCGTTTTATAAACACAATGAGACACTCAAAGTTGTGTATTATTGTGAATAAATCACAGGAAAGAGATGTAACCGTATTGACCTAATAACACCTCTTTCACGTAAATTATTCACAATAATGCCACGTCCTTTTTGTTTCATTGCTTTATTAAAAACAATGAGGGGTTTCAGCACAGACGACTTGCTCTTTAGTTTTGCAGGACACTTAGAGGACACAAAGTAAAAAAAGGGTAGTTTCACTCTCATCCTCGACTTCCATAATCGTTAGGAAGGGCGACGCGTCCGTAACCTCACTCAGACCGCACCGAGGATGAGGAGGAAACATGCCAATTACCTCCAATTGGGGCTTCTTTGAAAACATGTGGACAGAGTTGTGAATGGGATAGGACTGCAGGACAGAGGGCATCATAGCTTTGCCTTTATATTATAAAGAATTGAAACTAATCATGACAAAAGAAGGTGGCCGCAGCTCACACTGTGTTTCGTTCTGATAGAAACGCTGGGAAGGTAAAGGAATCGTGTACGCATATGATAAAGCCCCCGGAAATATTAACGTACGATGACATGATATGTTCTAATAATTAACTATACGTCGATTCACATCCGCAGTGTCTGTATGAAACAGGATGGGACCTGCCGGGGCTCATACGTTTCAGATGTTTAGAGACCGAACGGCCGGTTATACTCAGCTTGCAATGCAAGTGGTCCAGCGCATAGACCTTCATACATTATCTATAAACTACTCATAGTGTTTGGGGTCAACTCCAGACCGTCGCCCTCCCCGACGGTGGATGGGCTGCACCGTATGAGGCCTGATTTCATACGTGCGAAAGCCTGAAAGAATAGAATAAAAGTGAATTAAAGGCTCAAAATGGCAAAAAGGAAAAATAAATCATTGCTCTTCAAGTGAAATATGCGTAATGCTTCGTAATTGTGTCGGCAAAAGTCTTAGAGTTAAAATAGAATCAAAAGAACTACAGTAATATTATACTAATCAATTATTCAGCGCACATTAATATCAGGCCAAGTGCACTTGAATTCAGGAGAGGAAGCTCCTTCAGAAGCGATTATGATCAGCTGCTTCATTTTAAAGCCATTTATCTTAAATCAGCTGTTTATTGCTTTGTAATTGCAGCGTGGCATGGAAATAAATAACAACAAATAAAGCAACAACGATAGCAAACATATAGGCACATAGCTTTAAGCTGAAGCACAGAAATGTATATCTTTGGCCATTTTTATTTTTGATCCTAATAAAAGAATCTGATACTTTTAAAGAAATGGTACCGATGCATAGCCATACCATGACTGATGCTGGCTTTTGCACCTGATTGAACAGGTTAAATGGCCTTGTTCATCACAGAACAATACAACTTAAATCACAGGCTGAAAAACTGATCTGACTACAGCACACGGTTTCTGTATCTGTCCCAAAAGTCAATCCATAAGGCACTAGAGGACATGCATTATAGTAAATAAATGACGGGGGAAAAAAAAGTGTTAGGCCCAATGCGAAGCGGAGTACAATTACACCCTTTTCCAGAGATTATTAACAATAATACACAACATCGAGGGTCTTATTGTGTTTATAAAACTCTTACAAATCCTGTTTTTCAAAAAATAAGACAATGTTTCATTAATTTTTTCTCCCAAAGACGCACTAGGTCCTATTTTCAGGGAATGTCTTTTCTTTCCATGAAGAAGAATTCATATTTATTCATTCATTCATTCATTTTCTTCCGCTTATTCCTTTATGAGGGTCGCGGTGGGGTTCCCCATGCCCATCCCGGGGAGAACGTCTCGGCCGCAGGGCAGAAACAACCAGGACAGGGCGCATTCAGCATTCAATATACATTACATCCATGTTTTTGGAATGTGGGAGGAAACCGGAGAACCCGGAGGAAACCCATGCAGACATTGGGAGAACATGGAAACTCCACCCAGATTGGGATTCAAACCGGGATTCCCCAGCGCTGAGAGGCAAAAGTGCTAACCACCAAGTCACCGTGCCGCCCATTTATATTTATTGTTAAACAAAAAATAGAACATTTATTATATACTGTACAGTAGGGTATGGCACCTTCTGGCCACCAGGGAAAGCTTATCACAGCACAAAAAAAGGCGTCTTCTGTGACGTAATCTACTCCGGTTTTTAAAGTGAACGCTGATCGCTGAGTAACAGGATTCTGGTTCCTCTAACAATCTAATACTGCCTTCTAGTGGTTGGATTACAGAACGCATGGTATTGGTACGTAGACATATAAGATGTCTTGTCAATTCCACCGTATATCTAAATCTGTATTTTATGACTTAAAATAAAGTATTGTGTTTCAAGTCTGTAAAAACTCAGGCTGGACAAACGGCTCAGCCAATCAGATTTAAGGACTGGAACCACCCATTTTATAATAACCATTTTGCCCGCTTTTTTATTATTTTTTTTAAGAAATTCTACTTATTTTAATTTAACTATTTTATTAAATCATATTTTAACAAATGTAGATGTGGGACAAAACCAAAGACCCCGAAGAAAACCGACGCAGGTACAGGGAGGACATGCAAAGTCCATGCAGAAGGGACTGGACAAAATTACAGGCACCCTCCACCTGACATGTGATCGGTTATTCTTTGGACATCAAAGTTCAAATCAAAGACTTCTGATAAAGATCAAATGCGTCTATACTAAAAACATCCAGGTCCCCGTCTCCCCGCTGCGGCAGGGATTTAAGATTTGGAGATGCGCATTTCACAACATGACACATTTATCTTGTCGTCAAAAACAAAACCTTCATTTTGGAATCAACAATAGCCAGAGCGCTTTCCAAGCAAATTCATTAATAAATCATCACGGCTTCACGTTATTGTTAAACATGTAATAAATAGGACTTGGAATAAAAAAATAAAAATCGGCGTGAAACTAAGAGATGAAATGGGTTTGTTCTTTCTAAGACGGGAACAGGAAAGGGAAACAATGGTAGCCTTCCCAAGGTGTCTGCTGAGGAAGGCTTGTTTTCCACATCACAAAGACGCTGGTCTACTCTAAATATTTGCCTAAGGAATACAGTATTGAGAGCTCTGAGAAAGTAGTTCAAGGCCTCGAGGAGAAAACAACAGCTTTCTCAACGCCATTCGCAATCAGAACTAAAACCTTAAGGGAACACAGACAGCACTTTATCAAAACAGTTCTGAGGACGGGGGGGGGGGGGGGGGGGTTTAACTCCCAAAAAAAAAACCCCTACCGGAACTAACACCAAGTCTAACCGCATTCGTTTGTTTGTGGGTTTTAACTTATAGCTGAGTTTATACATCATTTATAGTGTAACTCTTCGGCGGAGCTGAACAGATTGTGTGTATCGCACGCCAGGACGTAACGAGAACCGGACACGGGATTAAGGAATACAAACTGATCATTCACAGATTAAATAAAATGTTTAGTGGTGTCGCTGCGAACTCTGTATTTGTCTCCGTCTGTTCCTTTATGCCCCTCCCATGATGTTTTATTGGATTTACCTATTTACAAACATAATCAAACAGTCTATTAACTTTTAACTTTAACACTTTTGACCACATTCTATCAATGTGTGATGTACAATGCCTTATTTTTCTGATGTTTTTATAAACTGGCCACTAGATGGCAGTATTTGATTGTTAGAAAACACGGAAACCCGCTACTCATCGATCAGTGTTCACTTTAAAAACTTCATATTTTTAAGGATTTTGTTTTTTTATAAATAAAAGAATAATATAAACCTTGTTTTTATTATTATAGCGTGTTTGTAACTATTTTCTAAAAGCAACTAGAGAAATAGCTGTGCCGCGCTACGGTGGAAAACGTAACAATGTGAAAGCTGAAAGGTAGTTGTGTTTGAATGAGTGATCGCGTTTGGAGGTTATATATTTAAAATGAATGCATCATTATAGAGTGAGGTTTGGGGGGCGATTAAATATCTGAAATGTAAATGTGGAATGTATATAGTCTGAATTTATCAGTAGGTTTTCCAACCACACCATAAGGAACGATGGAGCCAAGTTTACATTACATTTACCTGATGCTTTTATCCAATGAGGGTTAAGGGTCTTGTTCAAGAACCCACATTGGTAACTTCAGTAGACCTGGGATTTGAACCCACAACCTTCTGATTGATAGTCCAACACCCTAAGCACTGAGCTACGACTCCCTTTAGCTTTGAAGGTCCTCGCCGAACAGACAATCCATCCGAGGTGTTGTGTTCAACGGTGTTAGTGTACGAATACTCAAACGTAGTAAAGCGAGCACCATACCAAGTTTCAGATCTGTAGGTATTCGAGACCTCGATGTGACACTGGAGGGGTCTTGGTTTCTATGGCGATATTGAACGAACCATTAAACGTAGGAAGGTGAAAAGTTCTTTTTATTTGCCAAGGACATGATGGGGAATCATGATGCCAAATTTCCGCCTTGTGGGTACTTTGGAATAATTAATGCTTAGTCAGTGAAAGCTTTTGTGTTTATAGGTATAGAAGATTGCATTCGAGGTTGTGTATTATTGTGAATAAATCACTGGTAAGTGGTGTAACTGTACCTCTTTCCTGTGATTTATTCTGAATAATGCCACGCCCTCTCCTACCTAATAGTCAACTGGCATTAGAACACAAACTATTCAAAGTACATATGTTTGTGAGACAGTTCTGGCAGGTTGTGAGATTGTTGTAGTGTGTATCAGAGCAAAGGCAGCATTTTTGTCTTGGTAAAATAAAGATGATTTTCACACTGTGAGTATTAAACATACTCAAAATGGTAGAGGTTAGACATCCGACTTCCTGTTTTGTTCGGCGCCGAAAAAAAGGTGAAAACCCGCAGCACTTCTGCAGCCAGAAGAAAGAGTTAATTAGAAAAACAAATTCTCCCAGATTGTTATTAATGGGAACTGTAGAATAAGCAACACATATTTTGTGCCCATAAGTAATCTCAGGTAGCTTTGATCTGGGGCCCATGGCGGATGCTGCTGCGTACCGCTGCCTGGCTTCTGGGAGGCTGCCAGCACCAGACATCTGGCTACTTTGTTATCATTGGCTGATCGGTTCCCGCGAGGCCATTCTCGTGACACTCGGCTAGGAAGGAGTGTGGCCTGGCGAGGGAGAATTATCGGCGCATTTGGAGTGGATTAGGGCTCTAAAGAGCTTCTCAAAGCACAACGGGGGTCTCGAGAGCTGGCCTCCGTGGGGGACGTGGCGAGGGGGTGCATGATAGACTTAAACAAGCCTGTTACTGCAAAGCTGCTGTGCATTTCATGCCAAACAGAAGTGTCAAGCGGCGAAATGAACCCCGACTCACGAAGAGAGACTCTTAATTATCTCGTCGTTTTAAAATCTGCCGCCAGCTTCGGGAGAGGCCCAGATTCGGGAAATCGCTGAACTCTTGGAGTTTGCTTGTGGGGCTCTAACTGTCTCTGAGGTTCGATCCTGATGGATCCAAACTACATTTTCCTGTCAGAGGAAAATATCAACTCTAATGATGAAGATGTTTTCAATTCAGATAATCAATAATCAGATCACTCTGCATTAAATATGACATATTAAACCAGCCCGGCCGTTTAAGAGAACTGCAAGCTTTCAGCGCTGTAGGAAGTCCTGTCTGGATGAAGCAGTGGAAGTTGTTGACATATTGTTCTTGTAATTGTGTGTGTGTGTGTGTGTGTGTTTTGTTGTCTGGTGTTATTGTAGGGGTTGTTGTCATTGTTGGTGTTGGTTGTCTGTGTACATAGGGATTAGTGATCTAAATCCCAGATTAACCCCCTCAACTATCATCAGTTTAGAGGAAAAGTCTCTCTATTGTTAAATAATCCAATCATCACTGATCCTCCGGCTCACACGGGAGCACTCCAAATCATTCCGGCTCACTCAAACTCATTCTGCCTCGTACAGAATCTCTCCGGCTCACTCAGACTCACTCTTGCTCACACAGACTTACTTTCGCTCCCTCAGACTCACATTGGGTCACTCAGGCTCACTTCAGCTCGTAAAGACTTACTTCAACTTACTCGCTCTGCCTCATACAGACGCCCTCCGGCTCACTCAGACTCACTCTGGCTCATACAGACACTATCCGGCTTACTCAGACTCACTCTGGCTCATACAGACGCTCTCCGGCTCACTCAGACTCACTCTAGCTTATACAGACGCTCTTCGGTTCATTCAGACTCGCTCTGGCTCATACAGACGCTCTCCGGCTCACTCAGACTCACTCTGGCTCATACAAATACTATGCGGCTCACTTAGACTCGCTCTGGCTCATACAGATACTATGCGGCTCACTCAGACTCACTCTGGCTCATACAGACACTCTCTGGCTCACTCAGACTCGCTCTGGCTCATACAGATGCTCTCCGGCTCACTCAGACTCACTCTGGCTCATACAGACACTATCCGGCTCACTCAGACTCACTCTGGCTCATACAGACGCTCTCCGGCTCACTCAGACTCACGCTAGCTTATACAGACGCTCTTCGGCTCATTCAGACTCGCTCTGGCTCATACAGACGCTCTCCGGCTCACTCAGACTCACTCTGGCTCATACAGATACTATGCGGCTCACTCAGACTCACTCTGGCTCATACAGATACTATGCGGCTCACTCAGACTCACTCTGGCTCATACAGACACTATCTGGCTCACTCAGACTCACTCTGGCTCATACAGACACTCTCCGGCTCACTCAGACTCTGGCTCATACAGACGCTCTATGGCTCACTCAGACTCACTCTGGCTCATACAGACGCTCTAGGGCTCATTCAGACTCGCTCTGGCTCATACAGACACTCTCCGGCTCACACAGACTCAATCTGGCTTGCAAAGACTCACTCTGGTTCGCATAGACTCACTCCGGCAAATTACTACGGTTCACACAGGCTCACTTTGGCTCAGATAGACTCACACAGACTCACTCCGGCTCACCATGACTCGCACTGACTCACCCACTACGGCTCAGATAGGCTAACTTAGACTCATAGAGGCTCACACAGACTCACTCCGGCTCCCGCCCCGCTGCTGAAGTTAGCATGTTTCTGATATACTGTGGTATCTTGCCATGCTGTCTTTTGTGTCTTCACATATTTTTATCTGAGATCAATATATTTTTTGTTTATCTCTGTGTGATTGTGTCGATTTATTTTTTTGGACAGCGGTAATGGGTATCGTCTCTGGTACTCGCGTGCTCGTGCTAGCTATCAGCAGATCATTACACTAATCTCTCACTCCCCCATCACTTTGAATTCCAGCCCATGAGGTTCAGGCCAGCTGTAGAACAGCTTTGAAGACTTATGCAGCAGACGCGGCTAGTGCACCAAGTCAGACCCCCTGGTGCTTCGTTTTATAATGCCAGATATTTCTGTTAGAACGCTGTAATAAACAGACAAATAAACTTCTTCATGTTTGTTACTTATAACACGGCACGCAGGCATCGTAGCGATCAGGTGCATTCCTCCCCTCTGTGGTTCATTATTTCAACTACAGACATAAAAGTAATTTAATTACCTGAAGCAGACAGATTTGGATATCATTCATGTGCTGGCTTTATACTAACGAGGATAAAGTTTACGAGGAAGAACTTTCTCTGTTTCACAGCCCCACGTAGTTCCCTAATGATTAAGACCACTTTTCTTAACCACTTTTTGTCGCGACCCAAAAGTGGGTTGTGGAAATGTTCTGGGCGGGTCGCAGACAACTTGTATTTCTAGATCTATAGAAATGCCCTCACTGACTCATCACTAATTCGTCCGCTTCTCGAGTACCCACAAAGCTGAATCTTGGTGCTGTGATTCCGCACCATGTCCATGGAAAAACTAACGAGTTCTCACTTCCCAACATCCGATTTGTATGTTCGCTTTCACCTTTGAACACACCTCGGATGGATTGGGGTATTGGCGAGTACCTTATCGTGTCCTCGGAAAACCTTCTGATAAATTTGCGTTAAAAAAGAACCGTGTGGACACTGTAGTCACAACACTGTATGTACACTGCTCCAAAAAATTGCTGAAACACTAAAATAACATGTCCTAGATCTGAATGAATAAAATATTTCAGGGTAATTTTTTTATTTAGTAGATGGTGGAATGAGAACAAAAGAAAATCAAAATGATTAAAATGTAAAGGATTATCTCATGGAGGTCTGGATTTGGAATCCGACTCAAAATCAAATGACCGGCTGATCCAACTTCAGTGGAAATTCCTCA
>JAOUQT010000036.1:19437353-19447462 GCA_025769995.1 Xyliphius kryptos
ACACACACACACACACACACTAACACTAACACTATTGCACTGAAACATATAGTAATAACATGAACCGTACACTAATGTATCTCATAAGGTTCAATAATAGAACTTTAGGGCCTCGAGAAGCATTTTTAAGTATCTTAGTACAATAACACACGTTATACCATGTTATCTAAAAGTTGCTGGGTTGTAAAGAAAGTCATGTTGGAAAAAATAATAAATTCCGTCTGTAATTAGACCGACATGACGTCACAAGTATCAAATATGTCTTTACTTACTACTGGTAGTAGGTATTGTATCATAATTAAGATCATGATTTCACTTGAAAACGACAAAAAAATTAAGCTTTTTCTTTATTAAAAAAAATATCAACAAATAGCAAATGGAACCAAAAATAAGAGAATCGATTTAAATGTTTAAACTACAAGTAAGCACATCAGAGCACGTCTGTCATGGCCTTTAAAAAGTGCACAACGTTAGCACGAGCTCCAATAAATAGCCCTGGTTGGTATAATAGTGTAGATTGCAGGTTACTGTAAATAAACGTTTGCAAATTGAGAAAATGTAAAGATGTAATTTGGACCTCAGGTAAAAAGAATGTTTCCGTCGAAAATCCCGTTTCCGATTTTTAAACAATTATTAAATAATCACGACACACCTGACAAACATTTTAAAGATGTTCTGTGAAAACTGTGAAAATTCACTTTGGCTCAGCAGATTTTGGTTACTAAAAATAATATAATCAGGGACGGCTTTCAAAAATGAACGCAGAACCTTAATAAGTGCAGAACAGAGAATCCGGGTCATGTTTAAAAAAAAACATCGTTAAATTTGCACCATTTTTTCTCTCTCTCAACGTCACAATTATTTCATATTTTTTTGCTCGCTCCTGTGCCCCTCAGATTAAAGGCATATTGTGTTCAAATGGATGTGTTTCAGAGACAGAGGCCTGTGCTGATTAAATATTTAAGACTTCAGGATGGACCCCTCTCTCCCTCTCTCTATTACTACAGGCTAAAACAATTAGAATAAAATAACTAAAAGCACACAGATCCCTTAAAAGCAATGTTAAACCCTAACCTAACTTTTTTTTTTAAAATGAATACTTATTTAGATTTGGTTATTTATCCAAAGCGACTTACAAACAAGAGAAGACCACAAGTCAGTAGAAACATCTACACTGTAGGATCAAACCTGAGCTTTACACGATTTTTACAAGTGTTCGTGGAACAGACAGAAAACCAGATCCAGTGCAAAGGATTTACCAACCAGACAAACTTTGTGTTATTTTTTCCCTTGCACTTATATTGCTGTCAGTTTTACAATTTAAAGTTTCACAAAAATGTTCGTCTGAGATTGAGAACATTTGATTTGAAGCAGGTACTGATTCTCTCTCCCCTTCCCTCTTTCTCTCCCTCTCTTTCTTTCTGGGTTTATACTACAGAACGGAATCATTTACATAAAGTCCTTAAGGCAAATAACTGTTGGGGGGCTCTAATTTATATCTGATCGAAAATTAGCCGTCATTATGCGCTCCATTAGGCGCCTCTTTAATGTGCTTCTGAGCGCCATTTGTCAAGCAGCTTGTTAATATCCTTCAACTCTTTAAAGTCGAGAAGCTCATTAAAGACTCCAAGCCCACAGTACCGGTGCCATTTTACCAGAGTGTCCACTAGACACTGGGCAAAAGGTTTAAATGTTATTGTTTTTTTTTTTTTAAATAAACTAAAGAAACATTTTATTTTCCACCTTTCCCAGTCAGACCACTATTAAAGTGATGCTGGGGTGCAGGGACTCTGTTCTGAGCTAGGCCAGTACAAAGCTGCTCATCATGGAGTACCTATGCTGAACCTGTCAGTTTGCATTTGCTCTTCATCTTACCTTGAGCCCAACCCCGCAGCAGTTCCCCCACTGTGTCATATATATGACGCAATTCCAATAAAGAAAGTCTTTTGTTTAAAGCAGCTGAAAATGAAAACTGTTAAGGAATAATAATTAGCCGGATGAGCGGGCATACTGATCCCAGGTGAAAACATGGAGACCAACATTTTTTTAAATTATATACTCTACACATTATTTCTCCCATCCAGGTACAGGTTGGTATTAAGGGATGGAAGTTTGTAAAGCACATGGAGCCACTTTAAAATCTCGATTACTGTGGATCCAAAATGTCAAGAGACTCTTGTAGCTCCCTTCGATTTAATGATGATAGCAACTGTCCTTAACAACACTATTCCTGAACAAAGTGTGACCTTAGCGACATGAATTTATATCTTAACTTTAGACATAATCACAAAATTGCATAATAATGTACATTAATACTAGAAAATGAAATGAAATCTTTAGGTAGGCTGCATTAAATAATGGAGAAAGTATATGTAGCTCCATGCTTTAGACGCCATGGCATGTCAAAAAGAACCATTAATTCTCACCTTTTAACATTGCAACTTTGGAAACTGAACAGTCTTATTATTCTTAAAAAGAGGCACCCTAAAATAAAATGAAATTTGACCTGCTGGTAAACAGTTACACCTTCTATTGAACTGTCATTTCATCACAAACAAGGATTCCTGCAAATGCTTTACCTAAATGTATATATGCATTTGTAATTTATGTTTCTGAAGCAAATGATAGTTTATACACTTATTGTACAGAAAAATCATACCAATCAATATGTTCCTACATTTCAAGCCCCCAGTGCCTGTGGGTCACAATCCACGGTTCTTTATTATTGGCTAAAAAACTGGGTCTGCCGCTTCCTCCAGGCTAAAGCAATAACACGGGTAATTAGAATGCTAAAGACAGATGTAAATAAAGGCAATGAGACAGCGGTGAGGGATGAGGCAGCTAGGGTCAGACTCTCATCTAAAAACCCCAGTTGGTAGCGAATGACAGGACAGCCGGCCTGGTGCCAGAGGCCTGCGGCTACTGCACTACACCATAATGCATACCGGAGTCGAACAAGCCTGATGGAAATGCTTTAGTGGGTGCATAAACACGCCCAATGTGTTTTTAAGAAGCAGCCTCTAGATTAATGCAGCGAGGTAATGAGCCATCATTAAGCAGTCGGGTGAAATATCGCACGCAGTCCAACTTAATTGATGTAACATCACATTAAGGGATTCGAATTAAAATGCAGTGAACTGTTTGCCTGAGACCAAGGTTTGCCAATCAGACGGGGTGAATACGTCACATCGCAAACAAGCTCGAGAGTGTAAGAGTGGAGCAGCTGTGATTTGAGCTGCATCATTTAATAAAGAACAAATACATTTACGCAGAAATATTTATTCAATTTCAAATTAAAAAGATGTATTAGCATAACAGTTACATTTGTGCTGCTCAAAAAACAAAACTATTTATCTATCTGTAAATAACCATTCATATATTTTTATATATACTTATTTTATATTTTATCATACTGCAGTCATGTGAAGCCAACCTACCTACTTACCTACCAACCTAGCAATCAGCCCTACCTACCAACCAACCAACCAATTACCCTACCTACCAACCAAATCACCCTACCTACCTTCCAAACACCCTTTCTACCTACCAACCAACCGACCAACTGACCTACATAATTACCAATCACCCTACCTACCAACCACCCTATCTACCAAACACCCTTCCTACCTACCAACCAACCACCCTAGCAACCAACCGAGATTCAAAATTCAAGATTTAAAGTAGCTATATTGGCATGACTGTATGTAAAACAGCATTGCCAAAGCATTACAAAAAATAATGAAGATTAAATTACATAAATAATAAAATAAAATACCACAAAATTAAATAAAAATGAGAAAAACATGTCTATCTATATGAATGAAACCTGCAAATAATAACACATTAAATGGCCACTATTTCTTTATTTTGTTAATTAATTATTGCATTTGAATGTTCTATTTAGTCCCTTCACCAAAGATCTATTTTAAGCATCGATACACACACGATTAAATTCCTTTAAGTTATTCCAAAATCTTGCAGATATACTTTTTGAGACCTTTATAGTTCATAAACGACAGGTTACTCTTCATGTATTACAAGCAGAAGAACTAAAGAAGATTCTGCTTTAAAATATTTCATTCTGTCAATCTGCTAATTGGAAGCTCAAGGGAACCGCGCTTGCGTTCCCTATTAGGAAACTCTGTCTGCGCACAATAACTCTAATGACCCGCAAAGAAAACGCTGACTACAGAAAACAGAGGTAGAGCAGAACACCAGAACAGCAGTCACGCAGATGGAGTGCGGGGAGCCTCATTATTATCATGTGTTAAAATATATTTATATTAATAATAATAACATTTATTCATTATCTTCCACTTAATCCACTACTAGAGTCATGCGGGGGTTCCCAACGCCCAGGGGAGACCGTTTCGGGTGCTGGGCAAATACAACCAGGACATGGCGTCAATCTATTGCTAGGCACACGTGGACTATTCGAGAAAAATTAGAACATTCAGTTTTGAATTCATGTTTTGGACTGTGGGAGGAAACTGGAGAACTTGGAGGAAACCCACGCAGAAACGGGGAGAACATGGATATTCCACCCAGATCGGGATTCGGCAAACGTGCCAACCACGTGCTGCTTAATAATAATAATAATAATAATAATAATAATCATCATCATCATCATCATAATCAACCGTCTCCATGGAGACTAAAATACATAGAATTATGATGTAAGAATTATTTTGAATACAGCGGCTAAAAATGTCCAGTTAAACATATAGCCATTAAAGCACCCCCTATAGACAAAAGTGCACCAATTTGATTGGCCTCCATAGGGACTGATGCAGAATGTTTGTGTGAAGTGTAAAATTTTTGATTGTGTTTTTTGAAGTGTTTTTGAGGTTTGGTTTAGATCTTTTTTTTTTTAGATAAATAATGAATTAATTACAATTTTGACAAATTTTCATTTGTATGTAGCAGCCTGACGGAATGGAAAATGTCGACTTTTTTTAAAATGAGGGTAAAGTGTCTTGCTCAAGGACCCACATTGGTAACGTCAATGGACCTGGGATTTGAACCCACAACCCATGGATTGCTAGCCCAACACCCTAACCACTGAGCTACCCCTCCCACAAAGTCTGGGAAAAAATGTGTGTAGTCTGAGAAAGAATTTGGGTACCCATTAGAAGCATTAATGCATTTTGTCATACTATAGCGCCAGTTATGGGCCAATCAGTGTGATCTTTGTAATCAGAAAAGATGCACACCAGCTGCACCTACCCTCCAAGTTTGGTGTGTGTAGAACTTACGCTTTTGGCAGCCCAATCCGTATTAACTAACAAAAAAAAAATCATAAAAATTAAAAATAAGGGGAAAAAAAATGTAAGCAAAAACAATAGAGTAATAATAATGATGCTGAAAATTATAATGAAGCTACATTAGTGTTATTTCATCATCACTTTTCTTAGTTTGTTATTTTTTTAATCTGTAAGTCGAGTGACAGATGGCACACAGAGAAACTCCGCTCCATTTTCAATATTCACATTATTGCACATGATTGCGAAGGTTCCATGATGAGGAGGAAAAGGCTTTCTTCTGTTTATTGGTGTACAGTTGCAGAGGCCCTGCACAGATGTAATTACGCTTGGGATGCCGGGGGAGCTGTTCAGCAGGCAGCAATGAATTTGTCAGTCATGATGAGGGAATGCACAAGGGAAGGCATTACGCAACAAGTTCCACGCACACGGAACTTTCATTGGTTCCTCAATTCCTTCTTAAATTCCTTCTTAGCTGAAATGATGCAGAAGGACCAGAGTCCCCATGGTCCAGCAGCTTTACATCTCTGGTCACTTGGCGGGTGAACTGTAGTATGGACATTATTTGTACAAGTTTATAAAATCAGGCACTGAACCCATGCACTCTTTGTGCAAACAGTTTGGGGAAGGTCCATTTTTTTGGCAAGTCCAAACGAAATATCATGAACTTGACTAGCCCATACAGAGCCCTGAGTCCAAACCAATTGGGAAGAAATAAAACTGAGAGTGAGAGGCAGGTGCAGGTTTGAATCCCAATCTATAAACTTTCCATATTCCTCCCATGTCCATGTGAGTTTCTCCTGTTCCCCACAGTACAAAAACATGTTTTCAAGGTGCATTAGCAGCTCTACATTGCCCTTATATAGTGTGTGAGCCCTATCCTGGGTGTAACTGCCCAGAGCCTGAAATGTTCTCCCTGGATGGACATCTCCCTCTGCGACCACAGTAAAGAATTAAGCAGATAGATAATGAATGAATGTTATAAAAGCTGCTGCAGGTGTAATGTGTCCCAATACTTTTGCTCAAACAGTGTAAAGCGATAAGCAGTGATGAGCAATGATGCTGAGGTGCATACAAATCTTCCAATCATATTCTGATTTTGGGGTTTGACCCATTCAGTTTGTTGGGGGGAGGGGAGGGGGTGTTGGAACCTATCCAGCACTCATTAGGTGAAGGTTGAAGTAACACCATGGACAGCTCACCAGGTGTAAATGGAAAATATATATTCTCCAACATGTCTGCTTTTAAACCGTGAGAGGCCAAAAAAAAAAAAAACAGTGATCTCGCATGCAGTATGTGGAGAACATACAAACTTTACGACACAATATGCAATGTATTAAGGACCAAAGGATTCAGAAAAGGCAACAGAAAACCCAAACGCACGAATGTTCCCAGATAGCGGGGGAAAAAAACAAATTTTATCTCTGTAATATTTCTTCCGAACGCTTGTCTCAAGGCAGCGTTCGCAAAAGATCACGGCAGTCGAGTCGACTTTATTATTCAGACACCTTGCCCTACATAATTATGAGGGTCGCAAATAATTTTCGCACTGGGCCGCGACACTGGCTTGTTTTCATACTCTTGTGAGTCACATAAAGGGACACAAACAGCTGCAAACAACAGAGCAATCAGCGCTCCATCTGCTGCCATGGCCCACTTGCATGAACGTATGTCGCTACTTCTTTTACTCGATGCCAAGTAGGTGCCTGAGGACATGCATCCCCAAGAACAGGACCCATTTTCAGAGTCGGGAGGAAAAAAAAAAAAAAAAGACCTCAATCTCTATTTCTTTTCTTTCCCTGGTTGTAAGAAAATGCCAGAGTTGCAATGCATTACTTTATCTTGGTGACAGCAGCGGTTTTGAATTTCCCTTTGCTGGTGTAATGTGTGGAGCTGTGCACTTTACGTTCCGATAATGGGAACGACGCCGTCTTTCATTTTCGGCATCAAAAATGTTATTGGATTCAACTTATTTTGCGAGGCAGATTTCCAAAAAAGAGATGCAGCACGACAACAAAAAAAAAACAACCGCATCAGGCCTTTTGGGTATTTCTGGGCATCATTGAATCTGGCCTTGTATCTGGAAACAAATAGCGCTTCGTTTCAGGCCTTTTTCAGAAACCTGCAGTCATTAATAACGAGCGCGTGATGCAGTCGGACCCCACTGTGAAGCACTTGGAGGTGAGCTTCTCGCTCTCCTCTCTCCTCGCTCCCCTCTTTCTCTAATACCCTAGCAGCGGGAGAGCCCTCCACGTTCCACCTGCACGAAGTGGCCCTCCTTCCCCGAGGCAGCGGTGCTCGCGCGCTGTCAGCCTCATCCTTCTTACAGCCACATTAGCGCCATTATTTGCACTGTCCAAATTAATGGCATTAAATGCATCCTTTAATATTCATGAGGTAACCACGGCGTCAAAAAGCACATTAACAGGCTGCTGCTAATAACTCTATTAACAGAGAACACCTCTGTATTCATAATGTCTTATCAATCAGTTGTGGCACATGCCATCAAATTAATCTTATAAGATTATTAGGATTTGATTGGTTAAAATCTTACAGAATAAAAGTGCAATAATTTACCACCTGTCACTTGAGTCAGGTACGTGAAGGTTACTTTTAAAAAATAAAACGATGCACTGCGGTATAGTTTACTACAAACCAAGTGTAGTGACTCACAACAGGTACAACATTCCAGTTCCCCACATTGTTGCTAACTTAGCGACGTGGTCGCCATATTTAGCAACCTTTCAGACCCTCTAAAAACTTAGCCGCTCATTTCTACCTGTTGTCTGTTCCAGTTGCACAACAGCAAGTGAAATTGATTCACAATCAGTGTAGAACACTAAGTGGACAGCGTGATTTTACACAAGTGTGCTGGACCTGGAGTTCCATTGTGGTGTTTAAAAGTTCCCGCTATTTTTTGAGCAGTGTATAAAATTTCTAGAAAATGTGCTTTATGTATTTTGGAGTTTCTAGAACGAAATGAACTGGATTTACATTGCTTTAAATGGAAAAACTAATGTAAAATAACACATTTTAAATAAATTTGTTTGGTTCATATTGTATAAATGTGAGCTCGTGGCCTGAGAGCAGTTCAGATCCCGTGGTTTAGACAAAGCGTTTAATTCGGCATTATTTATAAAAGTCATTAATTTATTAAGAAGTCACGGCTTATTTTAAACGCAATATGTCAATGTTCCTCAATGTTTATTCCTTAAACAAGCAAACTTATTATGCAAATTACGCAATGACGTCACCTAGCGACTTCGACCGCCAATAGTTTAGTGAAAAGTTATTACAGTGGTTCCCTAATACCCCCTAGTGTTTATTACTGGACCCTACAGGAAGCACTCTTTAAATATTCGTGGATTTACTCCCTAAATCCCAACGTCGAGCTGATTGAATACAGTGAAAGAACATGCAAACGTACATATTATGCACAGATAAAAAGCAGAACCATACCGTTAGGGGACGTTCCAGGCAGACTGCACACATCTGAGAGAGAGAGACAGTTCCTGTGCGATGCGAATCCCCGTAAAGTCCACGTTGAAACACTTTAGATCTTCTTTAAACTTTGTAAGCTCTCTGCACCCCGACGTTCCTCCAAAACGGTCCCTATTAAAGGTCCGTGCGCAACACAGTTCCCAATTTAGTTCCTACTCATGGAACTCTTACATGGTTCCTTCTGCAAACTGTGAAAGCTTACAAACCAGCTTGGATCTTCTGGAAAGGCTTTCCACCAGATTGTGGAATGTGTCCAACGCTCATTTTGGGATTAAATAATCCTGCTTTCAGTTCTGATTCATTCCAAAACATCTGGGTGGGGTTGAGGTCAGAGCTTCTGAGCAGAGCATTTCGGTTCCTTCACATCAAACTCAGCCAAACTGGACATTGCTTAGTGCAAAGAACATAAAAGGACTTTTGTCAAACTGTTTCCACAAAGTCATAAGTCAATGTGTGTTTTATTTATTACCCTCAAAAGTAAAAACATTAGTATTGTTGTTTCTAAATGAATATGAACTTGTTTCTTTGCATTATTTGATGTCTGAAAGCATCGCATCTTTTTTGTTATTTTGACTATTTCTCATTTTCTGCAAATAAATACTAAATATTTGTCTGGAATTCTGGAAACATGCCAGAAGTTTATAAAATAAAAGAACGATGTTTGTTTTACTCAAACGTATTCCTTTAATCTGGAAAATCAAAGAAACTGGTCAAACCAAACCAACCAACCTGGAGAACCTTTAGAGAACCTGATAACAACGTAAAATAAAGACAATTGTTTTTGAATAAAGTGATATTTTTTTAAATATAATATTTCAAATGAACATATCACGGTGGCTTAGTGGTTTGCACATTTTCCACTCCCAATCTGGGTGGCGTTTCTATGCCCCCCTCCCCAGGTCTGCAGGGACTTTCTTGGGGTTCTCTGGTTTCCTCTCCAAGTCCCAAAACATGTATTCAAGGTAAACAGGCTGCACTAAATTGCCCCTATAGCCTATGTATGTAAGTGAGTGTGTGCCCAGCGATAGATTGGCACCCTGTCCTGGGTGTATTTCCGCAGTGCCCCCACAGCTGGGACTATGGTGCCCACATGCTTGCTTACTTACAGGAATTTTTCAATAGTTTTTCCAAGGAAGCTGTTAGGAATGACGGAAACAAGTTACACCCTTGTAGGTAATCTGGAAGACCCCGATGTGACATTCGATAGCGATGTTGAAGAAACCATTAAACGTATTGGAAGATGAAAAGTACTTTGTTCTCCAAGAACATGATAAGGAAACATGATGCCTAATTCTAGCCTTGGCATTTATAGATGTAGATCATTCATTCATTCATTATCTTCCGCTT
>JAOUQT010000036.1:19464042-19478122 GCA_025769995.1 Xyliphius kryptos
AAGTTGCATGACATTGTTGCAAAAAGAGGCGGCGACCATGCCGAGGGCACACAGGAGCCCCCCGAACATCATGACTGGCCTGCAACCGTAAGTGTTCACTAATATGCTGCTCATTGGACCTGAAATACAAAAAGAAAACAACTTTTACGTTCGTGCATCTTATGTAGGAACCAACAACACGGGACGGAAAACCACAAGGAATATGGTTTATACCAGGGTGGCAGGGAGGTTCTCCATGACCATCCAGGGAAGAATGTTTTGGGTGCTGGGTATATATCTCAAGAACCTTCAATAAAGGCAAGAAGTTGTAGCTCAATGGTTAGAGGGTTGGACTACCAATCAGAAGGTTGGGGGTTCAGATCCCAGGTCCACTGAAGTTACCAATGTGGGTCATTGAGCAAGACCCTCAACTCTCATTGCTCCAGGGTGCTGCATCAACCCTGTGTTCTGACCCTGGAATTCACCTGGAATCCGTGTTTTGGATTTTGGAGGAACCCAAGAACCCATGGAAAACCCACGCGGACACTGGGAGACCATGAAAACTCTTTGGAAATAATGTAATCTAAAGTGAATAACATTGGAGGGACTTGTTTTGCATAAGGTACACCATCTTCCCTGCTGAAGAAAAACAGGCCCACTCCATGATGCTGCCACCACCGTGTTTGGTGGTGGGGATGGTGTGTTGCTTTCACGCCAAACATAACGTTTTGGGGCCGAGTTTGGTTTCATCTGAGCAGAGCACCTTCTTCTACATGTTCGGTGGCAAACCTTGATGGAGTGTACGACTGATTGTGAGTCCACCACCTCAGTTGTAGATCTCTGAAGTTCATCAAGAGTGATCATGGGCCTCTGGGCTGCATCTCTGATCGTCTTCTCCTCGTCTGAGCTGAAGGTTCAGAGGGACGGCCGAGTCTTGGTAGACCTGCGGTGGTCTGATACTCCTTCCATTTCAATATGATGGCCTGCACGGTGCTCCTTGAGATGTTTAAAGCTCGGGAGATCTCCACAACGGTATCTCGGACCTGTCTGGTATGTTGCTTGGGTCTTCATGATGTTCTCTGCGCTTTAAACAGAACTCTGAGACCATCACAGAGCAGGTGCGTTTAGACGGGCGTCATTTAGGTCAACATCGGATCCTTCAGAGATCCTCACGGACCTTCTGGAGTGAGTCTGCTGCACTGTTCCACTTCATGATTGTGTTCCAGTTGTACTTTGCTCTTCCCAAAAAATGACCATTTCATATCGTCATGTTTAAAGCCTGTGGCAACACGATGAAAAGTTCAAGGGGGTCGAATACTTTCGCAAGGCCCTGTATCTAGAGTATCTAGAGAGAATTATCTTGTCCCCAAACACATGGCAGATTTGATGAAATGTGACTACCGACCCATATGGTTTAACTTAAAGCCCATAGCAAGTGAGTATAGAAGAACATCAAGGTCCCTAGAACTCGCTGGAGAATAAGTGTGCTATTTAAAAGGCAAGGTGAGGCTCCGCGTTGCCTAATTAGTCCCAAAAAAAACCCAGGCAGTATGCTCATTAGCATACATAGCGGCTTGAAGTTTCCTCTGGGGTCCAGCGGAGGGAGCCGTGTCACACAGGCCTTCAATGAGCCCAGCATTTAGCGCCTTTTAATGCCATGTCCCTCATGCCCTGGAGGTTTGAGAAGATAGGGATACGTACAGGTCACGGGGTGTAGAGTTAAAAAGAACAAAAGGAGGAGGAGGCACTGGGGTGAAGAGGGTCTTGAAGTTGGGAAAGTTTGGCAAAAATGTAAATCGATGGATGAGGATGGAGCGAGGGAGGAGACCGGGAGGAGCACGGGAAGGTTCTGAATGCGAGAAGCGTTACGGGGCGAGTCGGTTGGAGAGATTGTGGAGGTTACAGAGTGAGTCGGTTGGAGAGATTGTGGAGGTTACGGAGCGAGTCGGTTGGAGAGATTGTGGAGGTTATGGAGCGAGTCGGTTGGAGAGATTGTGGAGGTTGGGGAGCGAGTCGGTTGGAGAGATTGTGGAGGTTATGGAGCGAGTCGGTTGGAGAGATTGTGGAGGTTATGGAGCGAGTCGGTTGGAGAGATTGTGGAGGTTACTGAGCGAGTCGGTTGGAGAGATCGTGGAGGTTACGGAGCGAGTCGGTTGGAGAGATTGTAGAGGTTTTGGAGTGAGTCGGTTGGAGAGATTGTGGAGGTTACGGAGCGAGTCGGTTGGAGCAAGTTCGTCGGCGAGATTGTGGAGGTTACAGACCAAATTAGTTGGAAAGATTGTGTCGGCATCAATTTTAAAGGTCAGGTCATGATTCTTTGAGGTTTTTAGCTGAAAATATTAAAAACTCAATTTTGCCAAATTTAATTTGAGATGACGGGCCTTCATCCAAACAGATCTGTCCGTCGGGCAGATATCTGTTTTGAGACAAATGACATTAAAGCAGCAGACAGACTCGGGGTAAAGAAGTAACTTCCCAGAAATCAGCTGACCATTAATTGGGTGACGCCAATGGGACGGGAAAATGATTAAAAACCGGGAGGGATTACCTGCTGAGTGAGCTCCTACAGACCAACCCCCTCGGTGGACCATCTGTCAGACGGCCACCACTCACTGACTCACTGACCCACGGTGCGTTAATAAGGAGCGAATCATGTGGGGTGGGGGTGGGGGGTGACGAGTATCAGAGCAGGTATTAAAAATGAAAATACAACTGCAAGGCTTGGAGGTTTCACACAATCAGAGTTATTGTGTATCAGTTTATTAAAGCGACCAATAAACAGAGTTCTCGTGCATCTTAATCCTGTTACCGAGATATAATGACTGCGGATATAAATATTTACATCCACCCGCATTATAATGTTAATATGAGTGCCTCATTGCCTCTAAGATTCAATTAGCACATCCCCTGGCTGTGTTCTCCGTCCGCACACATGGAGAGGACCAGCGGGACTGTATCGATTGAAGTGTGTCATGTGTGAAGGTGGAGGGGAGGGGGCGCCGCGTCAAGAAGAGGACGAGAGGAAGCAACTGTCTTTTTAAACCTAATGGAGTGATTTAAAACAGGTTAACGAGGTCGTGCTTAGTCAACAATACATTTAATGTTTTCTAACCATTCCAGATTTATTTTCATCTAAAGTATTGGGACACCTAGATATTACACCTTAAGGAGATTTTACTCCATTCTATTATTAGTGGGTTCCTCCCTTACAGCTCCAACAGCTTTTGCTTTTCTGTTAAGAATTTTGGAAAGGGGCTGTGGGGATTCTTTCAGATGCTCTCTGTGGGTCAGCCGAGGTCGTTTTCAACCATGTGCACTCGGGGGAGAAACAGGACATCCTTAAACTGTTCCCACAGAGTTGTGGGATTTGTTGTTTAATACACATGGATGAATGGATGAGATGTACATAGATGATTGTGCATGTTCTCCCACTTATAAAGATGAAGGAGGTCTGTAATTTTGAACATAGGTACACTTTAACGATGAGAGATAAAAATCCAGGAAATCACATTGTAGGATTTTGAAAGAATTGATTTGTAAATGATGATGGAAAAGTATTAGGACACCCACAAACGAGCAAGATTACTGGCTTTCACAGACCTGTACCTTCTTCTTCAAAAAGTTCTTCTGTCCTTCACTCATTAGCTGTAGTAATGCCCCTCTTTGTCCTTGTTATCTGTATTAAAGACACGTGTCCACAGCCTTAAACAGTCTCCAAACTTAATCATGTTTGAATGACACCAGAAAGAAAACTGTAGAGCTGCAGCATGCTGGGAAGGTTGAATCTACGATAGGCAAGCAGGTTGCTGTGAATAAATCAACTGTGGGGGCAAATGTAAGAAAATGGAAGATGTTCAAGACCATTCATGATCTCCCTCGATCTGGGGCCCCACACAAGCCCGTGGGGTCTCATCCCGTGGGGTCAAAATGATCACGAAAATGGTAAACAAAACTAGAACTACAAAATCCAGCTTTCTGGTAAAAACGTAAACCGTTGTGATTGGAGGAAGAGCATTGCTGAGCATTGCATACCTCCTGTGAAGCATGGGGGGTGGAAACATCATGCTTTGGGTTTTTCTTGCAAAGGGGACAGGACGACTGATGCGTGTTACAGTTACATTATATTTACATTTGGTCAATGCTTTTATCCAAAGCGACTTTCAAGTACCTCACTTGAGTCAGAGCACAGGGTCACATACAGAATCCCTGGAGCAATGAGGGTTAAGGGTCTTGCTAAAGGACCCACATTGGTAAATTCAGGGGACCTGGGATTTAAACCCACAATCCTTAAATTGCTAGCCCACCACCCTAACCATTGCGCTACCACACCCACCATGTTAAAGGACGAATGAACGAGCCTTGTATTGTGAGATTTCAAGCCAAACCTCCTTCCATCAGTGACAGCATTAAAGATGGAACATGTCCGGCTCTACCAGCAGGACACTCTGCTTGCGCAACAAAGGAGGGGCTCCACAAAAAGCATTTCAAGGTCCTGACGTGGTCTCCAGACCTTCATAAAAAATTTGTGGAGGGAGCTGAAAGTCCATGTAGCCTCAAAACATCACAGCTCTAGTGGAGATCTGCATGGTGGAACAGAGCAGAGACACAGCTACAGTGTGTGCACACCTACTGAAGACTTACAGAAAACACTTGTCCTCTAGACAAAGGTTATGTTACAAAGAATACAGTTAAATACCACCACCTATGATTAAAATTACAGACCTCTCTTATCTTTCTAAGTGGGAGAACTTACCAATGGCTGACTAAATACTTTTTTGCCCCACTGTACTCTGCATTTTTTTATATTTTGTCAACATAAGGAGTATTCACTGTGTGCAGTGAGGAACCAGTGATCTTAAGATGGCATATTAATGTTTAATATTTTGCAATTCTGGTCCATTTTATTGTCTTTATGCGAGTTTATCCGACTTAAATGTTTTCCCAAAAGACCAAAGCAGCACCCATGTCCCGAAGTCCCAAACACTGCCTTCAGCTCGGCCCTTGAAGCGGTCTGCATGTCTTTTCCATTATTCACTATGACATCACTCGCAGGTTATTAATGAGCTCGGCTTGTAGCCTGTTGTCACCAATCACAGCTAATAAATCTGCCCTCGACTCGACTGGCAATATTTATGACCAGGAGCATTTTCAGAACCTCACCGCTGTTTTGTAAAATCCACCCTCCATCCTTCTGTTCACGCTCGGCCATCCGAGTATTTGCATTGCGCTGCAGTGTGGACCTTGTAAGTGAATGTTTTTGTAATAAGAAAGCCCTGGAGTGGAGGTAAGGGTTGGGTTAGCAGGGAAGTTGCTGTTTGATTGCCCGAGGTAGGAAAACAGAAAAGCGACCCACCACGCTCAGGGGAGCGAGCTAAACGAACACTGCCAGCAAAGAGCCGAGGAATCTGCCATTCCAGGTCGCCTCTCCCGTGTTTGCCCAAAGCCGTGTCAACATAGCAGACGTGAGTTTATAGAGATATTACAGGTCTCCAGAGCCAGCACACACTTGCTTGTGCTCGGCTGAATGGGATTTGTGGCATGCAGCTGCAGAGCCATGGCTCCTGTCCACACATCTCATCAGTGCGTGGGGTCGGGGTCAGGTCGGCCCGGCGCACATGTTTGCTTTTCATCATTAGAAAGCAAACCCAGGAGTTTCTTAGCTTTCATATTAGCAGGGGCATCGTTTGCTCTTGGTAGGCTAGACCCGTGTACGTTCTCCTGTGCCTCGACGTGTCACGACAGGCGACAGCTGTTTCGCTGGTTTTGTCAGATCGTTCTCATGACATTGTAGAGATGTTACTAAATACTGAATCAGGTTCCATCCAATGTTATCTTATTGGATTGGGTCTAACACTGACTTGCCTCGTACCATTTACATCAACTAAATGATGCACATCTGTCCCGGTGGCCCACTGTGTTCCACCCGAGGGCTGGCGCATACTTTCATACTTTAGAGCCACAGAAGTGCTTCAATAGTTTATATGTTTGAAAACGAAGGGTTAATCCAAAATGCACACGATACCAAGCATGGACCACCACTGGTTATGAATGTCCATGATGCTTTGCATGAGTAGTGGTGACCTAAGTATGTATGTACCTTAACCACTGAACACCGTGAGGTCACTCATCCTGATTAGGATGCTGGAAGATAGCTAAAGCCTACTTCAGCACCTTGGACAGGTCACTAGTTTGGCCAGTGGAAGAAATAATAGCAAGGCAAGTCCTCGAACTGTGGGATACACACAACAAAGCCTTACCACTCACCTTTAACTTTACCGAATCATAGGATGCGCACGAGAGAGCCCCATCCCCTTTGTTCCTGATGAAGCCCCACCCCCTCGTTTCCTAACCTGGCCACTGCTTGTCCATAAAACAACAATTCCTTCAATGTTCTACAAATTTCTGCATTACGTAACTTTTTCTATCAGTTGCATATTTCTGTAAAAATATCCTGTTGCTCTGGAACCTTCGTTTGCAGGCATTGGTATACCTTCAGAGACCTGCTATACGTTGCTCTTATGGAAGCATAGCTATAGAGTCTGCTCAACATTAAGCTGACTACATACTTCCAGAGTTCATGGTTGCGAGGCAGGCATAGGAGCGGCATCGCTGCAGGTCTTTCATTTTACAACATTTATTGTGATTAATAACTAGGAGCAATTTAGAATTTCCAAATCATTTTTTAGCATGGCTTAGTGCTTAGCACGCTCCCCTCTCAGCGCTGGGGATTCCCGGTTCAAGTCCCTATCTGGGTGGAGTTTCCATGTCCTCCCCGTGTCTGCGTTGGTTTTCTTCAGGTTCTCCAGTTTCTTCCCACAGTCCAAAAACATGGATTCCAAGTAAACTGATTGCTCTAAATTTCCCTGTTTAGTGTGTGTGGCTGTGTGTGTGAGTGAGTGCCCAGCAAAGGATTGGCACCCTGTCCTGGGTGTATCTGCCCAGCGCCTGAGATGTTCTCCCATGGATGGGCATGGTGAACTCCACCACGACCATAGTGGAGGAAGCGGAAGATAATGGATGGATGGATGTCTTAGCATATCCTAAAAACGTGGAAGGACACATAAAGAGGGGAGAACATACAAACTGTACAGATAAAAGACTTAATTAAGCCTGTCTGGAAACCAAACCCAGGGCTTAAATTTTTAAGTGGAGAACACTAAGCACCACACTGCCGTGTATCACCATAAGCAGAGCTGTGGGAACTAAATATTGATGCTTATTATATATTAGTACAATTTTTACGTTTTTGCACTGATTTATGAAAAACTAAAGCAGCAGACGGTGTGTAAAACAAAACACTTTAATGAATGGAATAATCAATGCTGAGAAACTAACAAACAAAGTCGTCTTTTGCTTTTCTTAAATAAAATCAAATCAAATAATCAAGCTCTAAAACTGAATGAGGTTTTTGAGTTCTAGCTTAGTTTTCTACGATAACAAAACGTTGTTAAGGCCAAAGAAACCAGGCACACGGTGATGTATATGTATGTGATGTACCACAGTGGGTTAGAAGGTTGAGGTTTGAGGACAGCAAGTATAAATGATGTAAATATCGTTTGGTTGAATCATTTTTAGCTGCAGAGCCAAATTCTGCCCCTCATGATGAGTTCCTCTGAAGGCACCAGCACGCTACGCTACGACCAAGGAGCAACATCATCCATGGGTTTATGCAGACGTCCAGCATACATTACCTGTTTAAGTCCCCTGATGATTTTCAGTTATATATGTCACATTTGTCCCACTTGTTGGCGGTAGACGTAATCAATAACTGACGTGCATGAGTGCTCCTGGATCTTACATCAACGCATGAAAACTTAATCATGTGCAGAGACGGAATCAAACAGGCGCGGGAGGCAGGCAGTGGGGGACTGCCGAGTGGGTGTGCGGTCAGTGATTGTATCTTTGGGGCATGTGTTGTGTGTATGTGCGTGTGTGTGCTGCGCCTGGTTGGTCTCCAAAGTGTGACAGGTGGAAATTGGACGCACAAGCTCCATTTCATGAATTAATGTAAACACAGCCAGTGCAATTACAGCGCCGGTCATTTTGTGAAATGCCTTTCCCCGCTCGCAGTTCCAGTCTAATGAAAACGCACAGCCTACTGGTGCGTTTAATTGTATATAGAGCAGCCTAAATGCTTCTGGAAGGATTCTAACATGGAAAGTGGGAAAAGGAGGGCGCCGATGTGGCTCGGTCGGGGGATGCGAGCGGGCCCGAAAATTTTATTCAGTTTAAACATAGCATTTCGCTTATTGATCCGCCGCAGAGGGGAGGCAACGGCAGGCGAGAAGACAAGGAAATCAGATGGATTCATTTGAACATGTTATGAAAGCACGAGGTTAAAGAATATTGAGCTGGGAGAGGCAGAAATGTGGCTCCAGTGATCAGATGGAAATGCTGCCTGTTCTATACTTAACAATTCCCCAAAGATGTGGGGCTTCTCTGGTTTTTCATCTCTGGCTTCATGGTTATTTGTATTATTATCATTACGTAGATCGGGGGGGGGGGGGGGGGGGGGTTTTATCCGATTGGGTCTGTGTTCACAGTGAAGTTGCATATTATTGTACATTTGTATGAGATCAATTGAATTTGCTGTAGACGTTAAATATCCACAAACGCAACAGCAGGACGGATCAGAGCTACAAAATAATATACCTGCTGAGAGAATTATTCCCAAATCTCCTATTCTATTGTAAACTCTCATTAAACACAGTTTGAATTCATGTTTTTGTGTGTATATAAACATAAAAACCACACTGTAAATGTAATTTTTACTATAGTAATATATATATATAGACGGATGGCTGATTATCCTGTCTGCAGCATCCTGTATCACTGATGGAGGATTTGAGGATGAAGAACACAAACCGTGCACAGATGACCCACATGTTCTCATGGTCATTAAGTCGCGACCCACATTTATAGACAAACAGAACTTTTTTTTTTTTTTTTTTTTTTAAATAACCTTCAGAAACGCATTTAAACCTACAATCCACATCTCAATACTCCGGATTATATTTGCGTTTCGCCATTTTGCCTCCAAACATCATTTAAAAAGAAGGGTAACCAGTAAATGAATGGTGGTTACCATAGCAACGAGTATGCTGTACTGTCTGATGCGTACCTCTCTCTGTCTATTTTTGTTTTAATATAAAAGACAAGCAGGGCGGCTTTGTGGTTAGCACGTTCTCTTCTAAGCGCTGGAGATTCCCGGTTTGAATCCCAATTTGGGTGGAGTTTGCATGTTCCTCATGTTGTTTCTAAATGAATATAAATTTGTTTCTTTACATTATTTGCAGCTTTTTTGTTACTTTGACCATTTCTCATTTTCTGCAAATAAATACTAAATATTTGTCTGTAATTTTGGAAACAGGTCATTAGTTTATAGAATAAAAGAACAATGTTCATTTTACTCAAACGTATATCTTTAATCTGGAAAATCAAAGAAACTGATGATTGTGCCGTGGCCTTTTAATTTTTTCAAGAGCTGTATATATATATATTTATTTATATATATATATTTATATATATATATATATATTATTCCAATATATATATATATAGGATAATACCTGTGCTGCACTACGCTGGAGAACCTGATAACATTGTAAAAGTTGAAAGACAATTGTTTTTGAATAAGTGATAGCTTTGGCGTTTAAATATAGCATTTCAAATTAATGTATCAAAGCGGCACAGTGGCTAAGTGGTTGGTATGTTTTCCTCTCAGCGCTGGGGATTCCTGGTTCAAATCCCAATCTGGATGGAGTTATTATGTCCTCCCGTGTCCATGTGGGTTTCCTCCGGGTTCTCCGGTTTCCTTCCACAGTCCAAAAACATGGATTCAAGGTAAACTGAAAGCTCTAAAATGCCCCATATAGAGTGAGCCCAGGGATAACACCCTCGTAGAGGATAAATGAATGATAGACCAGTTAAAAATCAGATGAGCATTCATTTTTTTTTTATGTACAGTGGAACCTCTGATTTTGTTGATAATCCGTCCACAAAAAATCAACAAAATTGGAAAGCGATAAAAACTGAGGCGCCTTTTTTCATTTAAATTAATTATTGATTCATTAAGTTAATTAGTTATAGAGAGGCCAAGTTACATAAAACACATTTTATAGTGAATAAATTTAAAGTTTAATACTGAAAACAAAACAAAGAAATTATATATATGGTATTTTATACTCTTTTTTATACGCTTTTTGTCGCTACATGAGCTTCATTACTTCCTTTCTCGCAACAATGGAAATCGTGGATATTGCAGACTTTCAGCGATCTTAATGGCACTCTGGTATTTTTTTAATGATTTCCATCTTTGACTGGATCGTATTTCTGCTCTTTTTCTTTGATGGGCTGCTGGATCTGCAAACATGTTTTTGTTTCATGATAGAACTAAAAGTACAGCGGTAACTTCACTTTCCCTTTTTTAGAGAAACTTAACGGCTACAATGACGTGTCCATATCATGTAATAATGCTGTAAATCCAAAGCAACCATCAAAAACATAGACGTCGACCAACACCGAATCCGGTGATATCAGACGTCAACAAAACAGAGGATCCACTATATTTATTGTTTACAAGCTGTCCGCGACCCACCATTTAAGAAACCCTGTAATAGAGTGTGGAGTGAGCAGATTCTGGGTTAAAACTCCAGCAGCACAACACACACCAACACACCTGCACCACTATGTCAATGTCACTGCAGTACTGAGAATCATCCAGTATCCTAATAATACCTGCTCTGTCCATGGTCCTGACCATCAAAGAACAGAATGAAGGGAACAAAGTATCTAGAGAAACCAATGGACAACAGAATAGAACTGTAGAACAAAAAAATCCATCTGTATGATTAGTAAACCTCATTTCAGCACCATGTCGCTCTCCATGTTTGCGTTTTTTGTTGTTGCTTGTTTTATTCTATACTAGCAAGATACCCATGCTGCATTACGTGGAGAACTTGATAATGATGTAAAAGTTAAAAAGCAATTGCTTTTGAATGAGTGATGGCGTTTAGAGTTTATATATTTCAAATGAACATATTATAGAGTGAGGTTTGCTGTGAGTTGTGACCACCGGGTTCACTCGGTTGCTTTCTTACGTGAATTTATCAGTGGGTTTTCCAAGGACATGATAAGAAATGATAAAGCCAAGTTTCAGCTTTGTAGGTTCTCACCAAGACCCCAATCAATCCAAGGTGTTGCGTTCGATGGTGATAACGAAGAAACGTAGGAAAGTGAGAACCCAGGGACATGGTAGGTAAGCACGTTGCCAAGTTTCAGCCCTGTAGGTACTTGCGAAGACCCCAGTCCATCTGAGGCGTTGCCTTCGATTGTGATAGCGAACAAATGGTTAAACGTAGGAAAGCGAGAACCCGTTTTTTCCAAGGACATGGCAGGAAGTCCCAATGCCAAGTTTCAGCCTTGTAGGTACTTGGGGAGTGGGGAGAAGTAGTGATGAATCAGTGAGGGGTTTGGCGTTTATAGGTAAATAGATCTGCATTCATTGTTTAGTCGTTTACATCTAACACGGTCTGTTACAAAGTCGTTCCAATTGTTTAATCACTCAGCGTCGCTGGTTGTTGATTACACGACGTTACATTTTGCATGTGATCCTCCTAAATTCAGATATCTGCTGATATTTTCCAAAACATAAAGGCTCTTAAATCCCTCATACGACAGCTGGATATGACATAGTTATATATTTTCTTATTATCCCAGCTAATCAATAATTCATGTGCTCCTTTTCCCGACGCGGGGAGGAGCCATGCAAACGCGCTCTCAGGAAGCTGAAATCAAACCCACAATGCAACCTGCAGCCAGAAAGCAAGCACACACACAAAAAAGAGAGAGAGAGAGAGAATATGGCTATGTTCATTATTCCTGTGGCATTCTCCTGTTAGTCCTTTGTGAGACGCTAACCTTTCTCTCGCGCAGTCCCAGAGTGCTATTCACACAATCACTTACAACATTAATCAAAGCTCAGTAGCTAATGGTTCCTGACGTGTTATGGGCCGCTGTCCAACCTGTACCCACCGACACATCTGTTAGCACTATGCTATCATCACGTGGCCAACGCTAATGGCAGCTTGTGATGCACGGCTATCAAGCACTTAGGGCTGGAGACGCCGTCGCGTGATGCATGCAGAAAGGCTTTTTAGCTGGCATGCAAATTCAGGAGGGGAATGATTTATTATACTTTAAATCTGCTCAGGGTTTTTGAGGAGAACCTGTCTACTGAAGTAGAAATGTCACGGGGTGTATGTACATACACGCAAACATCACGTTATGGGGAACGCTCATTTATTTAGGGACCACAAGCTGATCCCCACAATGTACAGAAAAGCGAGATCGATGGTTGGCGTTGAGGTGAGTTAGGCCAGTGGTTTCTATGGTTATGCTTTGGTTTAATCAGCATGAAATCCTTCACAGTGATGAAGGTAGATCCTCTGTGAAGATGAAGGTACACAGAGGTCTTCACTGTAGCATCCTGGCAGGCCTGCAGACTCGTTCGTCCAACAGAAATGAAAGGTCCTGTTCATCAGAACCCAATGAGTCAGTTCAACAATAATTCATTTGATTGAGTTTAATCATCAAAGTGCCTTTGATCTTTGGTGATGACCAATATGCTCTGAGGACCTGACTGGAACATTTTGGCAGAGGTGAGGATGAAAAGCTGATGCTTGTACTTTTGTCTATGATAAAAAAATTGTTATGAAATACATTTAAGTTTTTTTGTTTACTTGTTCTGAGCTGTTTAAGTTTTCTGTGCTCATCGAAGGGTCACACACTGATGTTAGACTCATATGCTCAAATTTAAAAACCAAGGCTCAGTGGGCTTCTCCTCCTGCAGAGGCCAGATAAAAATGGGAAAAATGGGCCAGATGAAAACGTGGAAAGTGGGCCAGATGAAAATGTGGAAAATTGGCCAGATGAAAACATGGAAAGTGGGCCAGATGAAAATGGGAAAAGTGGCCCAGATGAAAACAAGGAAAAGTGGGCCAGATGAAAACAAGTAAAAATGGGCCAGATGAAAACAAGTAAAAATGGGCCAGACGAAAATGGGAAAAGTGGGCCAGATAAAAATGGGAATAGTGGGCCAGGTGAAAACAAAAAAAAGTGGGCCAGGTGAAAACAAAAAAAAGTGGGCCAGATGAAAACGTGGAAAAGTGGGCCAGATGAAAACGTGGAAAGGTGGGCCAGATGAAAACGTGGAAAGGTGGGCCAGATGAAAACGTGGAAAGTGGGCCAGATGAAAACGTGGAAAGTGGGCCAGATGAAAACGTGGAAAGTGGGCCAGATGAAAACGTGGGGCCAGATAAAAACGTGGGGCCAGATAAAAACGTGGAAAGTGGGCCAGATGAAAACGGGGAAAGTGGGCCAGATGAAAACGGGGAAAGTGGGCCAGATGAAAACGGGGAAAGTGGGTCAGATGAAAATGGGGAATGTGGGCCAGATGAAAACGGGGAAAGTGGGTCAGATGAAAATGGGGAAAGTGGGCCAGATGAAAATGGGAAAAGTGGGCCAGATGAAAATGGGAAAAGTGGGCCACATGAAAATGAGAAAAGTGGGCCAGATGTTCCGATGCCTTCGTCAGCTGGTCATAATTTGTTTCGTCTCTGCACAAAATAGCTCACCGAACAGGTCACCTCATATCCACCCAACATGCACCACACCCGATTTATCCACTCCTCTCACATCAGTCACATTAACTCTCCATCGTAGCTCTGCTTTCCTCTGTAGTCGTGTTATTTGTGCCTGTGAATATTTCTCAGCTTTGAGATCTATTGACTGTCTGCAGTACGTATTCGCTAAAACTGATACCCATCAATATTTGATTGTGTCGATTTTGATTGGATTTGATACGTCTTCGCCCGCTTCCACAGTCGGGACACGTAAGCGGTGGAATATTAATAATGCAGCATGGTGACATTGACCTTATTCAAAGCCTTTCAACCTCAGCTGGTAGCGCCACCAGTGGCATCCTACCAGAACACATGGCACATTACCGCAGCTGGTCACAGCATACACACAGCTCACACACAGCACACAAACACACAGCTCACACACATACACAGCACACAAACACACAGCTCACACACAG
>JAOUQT010000036.1:19506688-19518367 GCA_025769995.1 Xyliphius kryptos
ATATTATAACTGAAAGAAGAGCAAAGATTTACAACTCCAAACATATGACTCCTGACCATGTGACCCGTCACCTCATATAAAGACACTGTCCTTAAAAAACTTGACTGCTTCTTACTTTCCTAAATTCGATGGTTCGTTTGATACCACAATTGAACGCAAGACCCCTCCAGTGTACCTACAAAGCTGAGACTTGGCATCATGATTCCATACCCTGTCCTTGGAAAAACGGGTTCTCGCTTTTCTACGTTCGATTGTTTGTTTGCTATCGCCATCAAACACAACACCTCAGATGGACTGGCGCTTGGTGAGAACCTACAAAGCTCAGTCATTCCTTATGTTGTCCTTGGAAAACCTTCTGATAAATTTCCGTAAGAAAGCACCCGTGTGGACGACGTAGTCCCAACTCATTCTATATATATACACATTTCAGATGTTTTAATCGCCCCAGACCTCACTCTAAAATAATACCTTTATCTGAAATATATAAACTCCAAACGCCATCACTAATTAAAAAACAACTGCCTTTTAACTTTCACCCTATCAGGTTCTCCACCGTAGTGCAGCATGGCTATTCCGCTAGTTATAATAATAAATAAGGTAATTTATTATCTTACTCAGTATTTATATATATAAAATAATGTAGATAGATAGATAGATAGATAGATATTGATGGAAATGACAATAAAGCCTCCTTGAATCCTTGAATAATTATAGAACAGGAAGTTCCATACCTTTAATCTGAGTAGCTGATACGTTTATTATTGATGATAACTCACACCTCTGAGCTTCACATTCGTATCAATGTGTGATACACAATACATTATTTTTCAGAACTGTGTTTTGTAATATGGCCACTAGATGGCATTTTTGGATTGTTCGAGAAACCAGAAACCTGTTACTCAGCGAACAGCGTTTATAAAAACAAAACAAAAAAATCACAAATAGATAACATTGCGATAGACCAGATTAATGATTTTGCTTTTAATAAACGTAATCTTGCTTTTTTTGTTTGTAATTGTTTTCTTAAAGCAACAGGAAGTTGTGTATTATTGTGAATAAATTCCTATGATTTACTCACGATAATGTCGCCCTCTAGTGCCTTATTAAGTTACATATCAGAATGTATCAGGTTCTAAACTCGGATTGGACGAGTTCATGTAAATACAACACGGAGCGTTTGCACTCGTACCAACTGTTACATAAAAAGCTTGTAGGAATTCCAGCTCTGAGCCGCGTCCTCTTGTCGAGCATGCATTATAAAGTGAACCGGGCGTCGGCGCGACAAAAGCAAACACTGAATCGGTTAATCACTGAGCTGATATAATTAATATTGCAGACCGGGCGTCATGGAGACGCCACACTGGTTTATGCAGAATGAACTTAATTCCGTCCAGATGTTTCATTTCTCATTCAGCTTGAGCTGGAAATGTGGGCCACCGCGTGGACGTCTGAGAGCACGGTCTTCACTTCTTTAAAGGGACAAATGAAAGGGCTAAGGGCGGCGTTAGGAAATTTAGCACAGTAGACAAAAAAATGGGGGCGAGAGAGATAAATAAATAAATAAAAAATAAGCAAGCTACAAATTTAATATCACTGCGGGTGCTGCAATCAAATGGCTTCAGTGAGACGGTGGAACTGCTCATGGGGGGAGTTTGACAGACTTGATATTGCGCTCGCTTTTAGCCGAGACTCTCAGAGTCAAGAGACCGACTTTCTTTTATATTTTTTTTATAGCAAATTTCAGCTCTTTGCATCATTTCCTTTTCGGCCCTGCCATTTAAACCGGGCCCTTTATGCCATTGCGCTGCGAGCGATGATAGACATTTGTGTTTCTGCCATGAGTAGTTTTGCCATCGCCATCTCAATCTCTGAAGCCGAGACAAGAGAGTGGGGCCCGCGTTCTCGCCCGGTTCAAATGTAAATACCAAACGCTGATGCGCGAGAGACAAAGAGAGAAAACAAGAAAAAGGCCGCCATGGCAAATGCAATTCTCCTTCTCTGTTTTTTGGATGCCCGCCTTTTTTCTTTCATTTATTATTTTTTATTTTGCATGAATATTTGATGAAATGGGCCGAAACCGAAGCCATATAACATTCCTGCACTGCCGATGCTCTCCACGCCGTGAGCCATAAACATTAAAGGCAAAATTGAGTGCATTAAAATGAACTCGTTCCAATGGCGCATTGATTACTTGATGGAAAGAAAGGCCCCCTTTTAAAGAACATAATACATGCCACAATTCAGGATCGGCTCGGGCGCACTAACCGGGGTTTCTCGCCGAGGAGGGGAGTGTGCGCGGGAGAGGGGAGGAGGGCCGGGCGTGTGTTTTGTCATCTCGTATCTATCTTTTTAAATGATGTGTACGTTTGCTCTCGATGGGAAGTTAATTAGGTCCACAGATTGCTTCAGGTATTGTTCAGGTAATTTAAAATGTCAGAATCGGTGGGATGCTCGCCCTGACCCGGGCCGGCACGGCGCCTCGGTAATATTGGGAGTAGCTAATTATTTTTCCTTCATTCATTCGAGCCGTGGCTTTGCCCCGCTACAAAGAGAACCGAATAGGAATAATAATTGGAAAAATTAATGAGGTGGGCCTATTGGGCGCTAAAGGGCCGTTGCAACGTTTCCACGGCACGAGATGGTTTGTTCTCGCGGTGGATCATTAATTATTCTGTTACTTCACCTGGATCGTTGCTCTAACCATCTGCTGGTTCTGCTGGACCATTCAGTCCTGCAGTTTGCCAGCGACTTGGATTTGTTTGACTCCGCCTACATCTGAGTGGAAACTCCATCAGCATCAGGAGCACGGCTCTAATTACAACCACTGGGGGGGGGGGGGGGGTTGAGCTTAGTTAAGTGAAAAGCCTTGTAACTTAAATTATGTAGCTTGTGTTCCTATATAGAGTTTATATATTTTAAAATAAAAATGATAAAAAATGAACAAATCAATAAACCTCAAACAAGCCGACTTAGTATATAAGTTTTTAAGGTGGACCGGGCAGACACACCCAGGACGGGCAGACACACCCAGGACGGGGCACCAATCCATCACGGGGCACACACACACTCACGCTATACGAACCGGGAATCCCCAGCGCTGAGAGGCGAACGTGCTAACCACTAAGCCACCGTGCCGCCTATGTGTGTGTATATATATATATATATATATATATCCATCAATTCATTCATTATCTTCCACTCATTCCTCTCCTGGGTTCCTCACGCCCATCCAGGGGAGAACATCTCGGGCGCTGGGCAGATACACCCAGGAAACACTCACCCACACAGTCACACACACAAACACACTATTCAGGGCAATTTACAGCATTCAATGTACCTGGAATCCATGTTCGGACTGTGGGAGGAAACCGGAGAACCCGGAGAAAAACCACGCGAACACGGGGAGGACATGGTAACCCCATGGTAACTGATCGGCGACGTATGGTGACCCTTCACAGCGATACTTATTTTCTTTACAGCGGTTTAAATGCATGTTTTTTTAAGATCAGGCAAAGAAATGCAAAACTTTTTTTTTTTCCACCAGTCAAGGTTTTCCAATAAAACAGACACACTTAACCGTTACAGCTCTGAAAGCGGCGTTGAAGTGCTGCTGCCTTTTGAATACCTTGCTTATGGCTACCCTCACAACGGCAGCAATTCCCATTCAGGGCTTTTAGAGATACATCTGTGTTGAATATCCCTGGAAGCTAGTGCTGTTAAGATTACAGAACTGAAGGCTGCTTCAAGAAGAAATGCCGTGTTCCCCTGGCGCATCGCTTGGATGTGGCACGAGTAATTATGGAGCCCTGTCTCGTTAGGAAGGTGCCTGTGCCGTTGGAAGCACATTCGGCTGTGGCTGTGGGATCTGCCCGAGGCGTCACTCGCTGTCAAAGGCATGACAGGCCCTTCATTTCAGCTCACACTAAAGAGCTTCAGTCACTGAGCGAAGAACACAGGCGCTCGGCAACGCTCCAGCTCGCTGACCTCTCCTGACTCTCATGAGCTACACACAGCGGCGCACCGAGAGCGTGCTGCATGCTACATAACTTAAATCAATGCTGGCATATTTCTAAAATTACGTAGCGCTGCTCTGGAAAACGGAGGCGCCATTCCAAATTGAGGAACGGAACCCAAACAATAGGACTTCTGGATAAAGAGTGAAGAAGAGAAACATGACGGAATGGAACGAGACGCTGCTTGTGTTTCATTAATTAAAAAATATATACATAAAGAATTACAGCCAATCAGAGAGCAGGAGAATGTAAATTTTGATATATAAAGAAATGTAAATAAAAACGATCTGACACCATTACAACAGCCCAGCGTTACACACTTTATAACTTCATACAATTTTAAGTAGCTTCCTCAAATTATTTGTGACTGGCAGCAAAGTGGCATAGTGATTGGCACACCCGTCTATCAGCAATGAGGATTAAGGTTCAAATCATGATCTGGGTGAGGTTTGTATGTTCTCCTCATGTTCAGGTGGGTTTTCTCTGGGTTCTCTGGTTTCCTCCCACAGTCCAAAAACATGGTTTCAAGGTAAATTGGCTTTTCTAAATTGCTCCTTTATAGTGTCTGCCCAGCGATGGATTGACAGCCTGTCCTGTGTGTCTGCCCAGTGCCTGAAACTTTCTCCTTTGGATGGGGCATGAGAGACCACACCCCCTACCCTAATAAAGGATTAGGCAAAAGGTGTGAATAAAAAAAATGCCCCTATCTAAATTGCCCCTATATTGTGCATGTTTGTGTGTGTGTGTGTGTGTGTGTGTGTGTTTATCTGCCCAAATGTTCTCCCCTGGATGGGTATGGGAAATCCCACCACGACCCTAATAGAGTATTAAGTGAAGAAACATTTGCTGCTCCAAATTGCCCCATATGATGTGTATGAGTAAGAGTTGTTGATGAATTGGCACCCTGCTCAGCACCTAAAACTCTCTCCTCTGAATGGGGCATTTGCGATGTCAGAGAAAGATTTTTGCCGAGATCCTGACTCGGTGGAGTTTGCATGTTCTCCCAGAGTCTGTGGGGATTTCCTCCAGGTTCTCCGGTTTCCTCCCACAGTCCAAAAACATGAATTCAAGGTGAATTTTCTGCTCTTAATTGCCACTATATAGTGTGTGTGTGGGGCGGCACAGTGGCTTAGTGGTTAGCACGTTCTCCTCTAAGCGCTGCAGATTCCCAGTTCGAATTTCGATCTGGGTGGAGTTTCCATGTCCTCCACGTGTCCGTGTGGGTTTTTTGCGAGTTTTCCGGTTTCCTCCCACAGTCCAAAAACATGAATTCAAGGCGAATTTTCTGCTCTTTATTGCCATTATATAGTGTGCGTGGGGTGGCACAGTGGCCTTGTGGTTAGCATGTTTTCCTTTCAGTGCTGGAGATTCCCAGTTTGAATCCCGATTTGGGTGGAGTTTTCATGTCCTCCACATGTCCGTGTGGGTTTTCTGCGGGTTCTCCGGTTTCCTCCCACAGTTCGAAAACATTGCCACTAAATTGCCAATATAGTGTGTGTGTGTGTGTGTGTGTGTGTGTGTGTGTGTGCCCGGTGATTGGCGCCCTGTCCTGGATGTATTTGCCCAGCTCCCAAAATGTTCTCCCCTGAATGGGCATGGCGAACTGCCCCCCTCGTTCCTAAAAGGACTAAGCTGAAGACAATAGATACGATGAGTACTTTGACTACTACATAAAATCATACACACACTCACACACTAACTTTAAATTAGGAAGTTTTTGAGTGTGTCAATAGGACTTTAGCCCGTTATTCCATCGGAGCAGTTGTGAGGTCAGACACCGATATTTGACGAGGACTTCCCAAAATCAAGACTTTGTGAGAGCCAGTCACGTTCTTCTCCCCCACCACGTCCACAGTGTCACCATCAGAGCTCATATCCAAAAACAGACCTTATTAAAAAGATTTAAATGGGAGTTGTGAGAAGACTCTGATCTGTTTGGATTTTACGGACACACTGTAGGTTGTCAGCGGCTCGCTAAAAAGGAGAAATCTAGGTGTCTTGGGGGAAGTGAATTAAAATTTATAAGCAATAATGATGGTTGGGTAATTAAGTCAACCCTTTCAGACAAAGGTCAAGAGTAAAAATCATGTGTACAATACCAACCTGGTGTAAGAGAGTAATTAACCGAAATATATTAATCCTTTAGCACCACCTACTGAATTATTCATCTGTGTTTTGCCTGGATCTGTATTTTAGGCGACTGAGGTACCGGCTGCAGATGGAAGGGCTTCCAGCAGGAGGTTCTGTAATATCAGAACCGTGAAAAGCGCGAGATGAACAGCATACCTAAATCCACATCAGAACCCGCGTGTTCTGCGAAGACGGCGAGAGAACGAGGGGTCAGTCGGCTGTAGGGAAGATGACCCCATCAAATATGCATCTGGATTGAAATGAGATGTGGGTGAGGTGGTGGGTCAAGGAGGTGCCACGACTTTAGATCGTAATGAATCAGGTAACTCATCTAACTAACCGTGTTCTAGTTAAGAGAACTAGTTATGTAATGTACAAGCTCAGGGTGTCCCCGCTCTGCACCTTCAGGGTAAGGGAGGTGAGATTGAGGTGATTTGGGAGACCTACAGAGGATGAAGAAAGATGACGAGGATGGAGCTATCAGGCAGGAGGAGGAGAGGAAGGACAAAGAGGAGGTTTATGGATGGAGTGGGGGACATGCAGGTGGTTGGGGTGATGGAGGAGGATACTCAGAACAGGGTGAGATGGATAGTAATGACTCTCTGTGGTGCCCCCTAGTGGGAGCAGCCGAAAGAGTATTTGCTTAAGGTCCTAAAACAAATCACCTAAAACAAAAACAGTTCCGAGTTGGAAACTTAAGTCACGATCTTCTCATACCATCACCACCTGAATCTCCACATGCAGATCATCTCCAATGATCATAAAGATGGACTTTGTAGCTCTAGTTTCAGAACATCAAAGCAATTTCAATAAAAGTCAAAGACAACACAAGTAACACAAAATGCAAACGAAAAGTGCTCATTATTACCAGGGGGAAAAGATCCAAAACCTCATGGCCCTGTGTGAAAAAGTGATTGCCCCCCCTTGTTAAAACATACTATCACACCTGAGTCCATTGTCTGTGGCCCCACCCAGAACTGATTGTTGCCACACCTTTTCTCAATCAAGACATCACTTAAACAGGACCTGCCTGCTAAAGTAAAGTCCACCAGAAGATCCTTAAAAGCTACCCATCATGCCGAGATCCAAATAACTTCAGGAACAACTGAGCAAGAAAGTCATTGAGTTCCATCAGTCTGGAAAGGGTTCTAAAGCCATTTCCAAAGCTTTGAGAATCCAGCCAACCACAGTGAGAACCATTATCCACAAACGGCCAAGACATGGAACAGTGGTGAACCTTCCCAGGAATGGCCAGCCGCCCAAAATGACCGCAAGAGAGCAGCGACGACTCATCCAAGAGGTCACAAATGACCCCACAACAACGTCCAAAGAACTGCAGGCCTCACTTGCCTCAGTTAAGGTCAGAGTCCATGCCTCCACCATCAGAAAGAGACCGGACAAAAATTGCCTGCATGGAAAAATCTAAGAAGAAAACCACCGCTGAGCAAAAAGAACATTAAAACTCGTCTTTATTCTTCAAACACATTTTGATGATTCCCAAGACTTTGGGGAAAACATTCTGTGGACCAATGAGAGAAAAGTTAAACTGTTTTAAAGGTGTGTCCCATTATATCTGACGTTAAAAAAACACTGCCTTTTAGAAACAGAACATACCAACAGTAAAACATGGTGGTGGTAGTGTAATGATCTGGGGCTGTTTTGAAGTATCAGGACCTGGAAGACTTGCTGTGATACATGGAACTATGAATTCTGCCGTCTACCAAAAGATCCTGAAGGAGAACGTCTGAGCATCTGTTTGCGAGCTCAAGCTGAACCCAACCTGGGTTCTGCAGCAGGACAATGATCCAAAACACACCAGCAAGTCCACCTCTGATTGACTTTGTAGTGACCTGGTCAAAGTCCTGACCTGAACCCTATTGAAATGCTGTGGTATGATCTTAAAAAGGCCGTTCATGTTTCAAAACCCTCTAATGGAACTGAATTACAACAATTCTGCAAAGATGAAACGACCAAAACTCCACTATGACTCTGTAACAGACTCAAGTTATCACAAACATTTGGTTGCAGTTGTTGCTGCTAAGGGCGGCCCAACCAGATATTAGGTTTAGGGGGCTATCACTTTTTCACACAGGGCCATAAAGGTTTGGATCTTTTTTTTTCCCTTAATAATAAACACCTTTATTTACAAAGTACATCTTGTTTTTACTTGTGTTGTCTTTGACTACCATTTAAATAGCTTCAATTTTCCGAAAGAAAGACTTAAGTGTGACACGCATGCCAAAAAAAAAAATCAGGGAATAAAGGGGGCAAAGACTTTTTCACATCACTGTACAATCTGTTTCTATGCTTCCATCGGAAAGACGAGTTTCCCATAAGGAGGTACCACATCAACACCCTCTGAGGTTGGAAATTTTCAATGCAGCAAAAATTGGCAGAGTAGTGACGTAACCTAAAATTTGTAAGTTAAATCTAATAGAAACTTCAACATCTACAATCATGCGTATGTTGTTTTGCTCAAAAACACTTAAAGAAAGACTTAATAACAACGATTAGCCATACGATGTCTTGTGTGTATTTGCCCAAATGTTCTCCCCTGGATGGGTATGGGGAACCCCACTGTGACCCTGGTAGAGGATTAAATACAAACCATGAGTCCAAGTCTGGTGAACGAAATTCATCTCGGAGAAATCTACCGCCCGGCGTGCTGTTGAAAGCGCCATAAGTCTCCTTTACTCTGTATTTATTCCTCTCGTCAGTGTTTATTCACCGGCGGATCGGCGATCCTGAGACCCCTGACACCGCGTGAGCTTCAACCTGAAGAACATTCCGTAGATGCACATCCTCCTCACACTGCGCCTGATATTTAACCCACATTACGTTGGGTTTCATTCACGAATCGGTTTTAAACATCACTGAAATGTTAAAGCGAAGAACATCAGGCCTCCTGTTCGCACTGCGTTGTGACTCCAATGCTGAAGTTCTGAGATGTACGGACAAAAAAATATTTAAAAAATCATATATATTATAATAAGATTATCATAATCTATACCTATAAACGCCAAACTCCCTCACGGACTCATCACTAACTCTCACTAATCTTCTGCTTATTCCTTTATGAGGGTCGCGGTGGGGTTCCCCATGACCATTCAGGGGAGAACATCTCAGGCGCTGGGCAGATACACCCAGGACATGGCACACACTCACTCACACACACACACAAACGCACACTATACAGGGCAATTAAGAGCATTCAATTTACCTGGAAGCCATGTTTTTGGGCTGTGGAAGGAACCCGGAGAACCTGATGAAAACCCACAGGGACATGGGGAGAACATGGAAACTATACCCAGATCGGGATTCGAGCTGGGAATCTCCAGTGCTGTGAGGAGAACATGCTAACCACTAAGCCACTGTGCCGCCCCCACATATTCATTTCAACTCTATAATAATACGTTCATTTGAAAAACATTGTTGGTGTTGGAACCCAAAAACAGATTCGGTTCTCCCATGATTCCAGATTTACACTGTTTGCACGGAATATTTCTTTGTCCTTTACAATCACCAACCTGGGTGTTAGACTGGATTCACAACGTTGATCGTCATTAAATACATTTCTAAGACTGCTGACCATCATCTCAGAAATATTGTCAAGTTGAGTCCAGTCCTCAGTCTGATGTTAAAAGACCGCCCCCTGCTTTTGTGTTCTCAAGACTGGACTTCCTCTTGGGGCTCCCTAGTAAGAGTATCCAGAGATTATAGTATGTACAAAACCGTGCTGCCAGGGTCCCGCTGAGGGGACGCCAAAATCAGCACATCACACCTGTTCTTCAGTCTCTTCATTGGCTCCCTGTGACTGAGAGGATTAAATACAAGGTTCTCCTCCTTACACACAAATGTATTGAATGCCAAGCTCCCTCTTACTTAAATGGCAGTGGTAGCACAGTGGTCAGGGTGTTGGGCTATCATTCTGAAGGTTGAGGGTTCAAATCCCAGGTCCACTGAAGTTACCAATGTGGCTCCTTAACCCTCAGTGCTCCAGGGTTCTGTATCAACCCTGGGTTCTGACCCCAGACATCAAGTTGGGATAGTTGTAAGTCGCTGTGGAAAAAAGCAAATGACCAAAAGTAAATGAACTGCTTGTAGCACAAACACAACTACAAGCCCTCTGCTCTGCGCATCTCCACAATCTTCCTCCAACCACAAGAAACAGGACCATGGTGATCGTGCCTTTTGTTTTGCGAATCCATGCCTTTGGAATGAACCTGCGTGACCATCTGAGGATGTTTCAGATAACTAATTGTTTTAAAAAAGGGACTAAAGACTTTTTTAAAGAAGGAACTATGGACAATAAATCCAAATTTTATTGGTATTATTTGATTATGATCTTTCAATCGAAGTTTTTTTTAAATTGTGAGCACGTTGAGATTTGCTATACCGTGATTATTTTTATCACGTTCTCCACCAGAGGGCAGCACGGTGGCTTAGTGGTTGGCATGTTCTCCTCTCAGCACTGGGCATTCCTGCTTCGAATCCCAATCTGGGTGGAGTTTCCATGTTCTCCCCGTGTCTGTTTGGGTTTCCTCTGGGTTCTCTGTTTTTCCCACAGTCCAAAAACATGAATTCAAGGTAAATTGGCTGTTGTAAATTGCCCCATATGGTCTGTGTGAGTGAGTGTGTGGCCAGCAATGGATTGGCACCCTGTCCTGGGTGTATCAGCCCAGCGCCCGAGACATTCTCACCTGGATGGGTTAAGATACCTGAGCCATTAGGTTCATTGGTTCTTCTGTTCTCATGGAAAATGCTTCTGCAGAGAGGAATGTCATGTTCTGCTGAAGAACCATCCAGAAATGTGTGTTTATTCAGACAAAATTAAAGGCTCAGTCATGTGGGATAAAAGTATCTGCTAAATCCACTCCTGTATCACCCTAATTATACCTGCTCTGTCCATGGTCCTGATCTTTAGAGACCAGATTATGTAGAGGAACAGATGGACTACAGAAAGGAACTGTAGAACTACAAAGTGCAACTGATTAAAACAAAGTGTACCTAAAGTGTGTAAATGTGTCCATTCAGCACAATGGTAATACGGGAGGTCGGGCACCGATGTTAAGCAGACCTGGCCTTCAGGTCCTGTTCATTGTGAAACGAGTTCCATGGAGTGGACACCCAATAAAGCCAGTGATGCCTCTATGGACATTGCATTAATGTGTCTCCTAAACAAGAGTTGACCTTCCGCAGCAAATATACATGAAATGAGAACGTAGAGGAACCTGCGACGTGTGTATGAGAGCATGCATGATAAATCGCGAGTCGAAAAGAAGCCGCTTCCGATTAAAGCCAGAGACCAGAAGAGGATCAGACGCCAACATGTCTGCCTGCTCTAATGTGCGTATCAAGTTCTTCAGTCGTCTCACGGATTCTAAACAAAGTGGAAATGACAAGCTGCTGATCTAGAGACTGAGCAGGAAGACGGGGTTCAGAGGCTGGGTGGATCAGAGGGGGCGTACGACAAACTTTTCCTTCCAGGATCCAGCTCCTCGGGGAAATTTGCTCTCTACAGAGTCATCTTCACGTT
>JAOUQT010000036.1:19536043-19546812 GCA_025769995.1 Xyliphius kryptos
AGGACTACATAGTGACCTTGACATTTAGGAAATTGTGTGTTGTTCTCTAATTTTGATCTCCAGTGTATATATATTCACCATACAAGACAATTTAGTCAGCCACCGATTGAGCATGTTCTCCTACTTAGAAAGATTAAAGAGGGCTGAAATTTTCATTATAAGTGCACTATGAGAGACAAAATGAGAAATAATATCACAATGTAGGATTTTTAAAGAATGTAAATAAGTATTTGGTAAATAACAAAAGTTCAACTCAATTTTTTGTAAGATAACGAAGATTAAACGTTTTCTGCAAGTCTCCAGCAGGGGTGCACACACTGTAGCTGCTAGTTTGCTCCGTTTTTTCATGCAGATCTCGATGTTTTGGGGCTATCGCTGGGCAACACACACTTAACAAACTCCCTGCACAAATTTTCTATGGGGTTGAGGTCTGGAGACGGGATAGGAGCTTGAAATGCTTTTTACGGAGCCACTCCTTCGTTGTGCGTGCGGTGTGTTTGGGATCATGGTCATGCTGGAAGTGCCAGCCGCGTACCATCTTCAAATCACTCAAAATCTCCCAATACACGCCCCGTTCATTCTTCCTGCAACATGGATCAGTCGTCCTGTCACCTTTGCAGGAAAAACAGCCCCAAAGCATGAGGTTTCCACCCCCATGCTTCACAGTAGGTGTGGTGTTCTTGTTATTCTCCAAACACGTCGAGTTGAGTTTTTACCAAAAAGTTGGATTTTGGTTTTATCTGACCACATGATGTTCCTGTCCTCCTCTAGGTCATTCATTTGCTCTCCGCAAACTTCAGACGGGCCTGGCCATGTCCTGGTTTAAGCAGGAGGACACGCCTGGCACTGCAGGATGGGAGCTCTCTGCAGGTCGTTCATCAGGTCTCATGATCATTTGGATCCCACAGGATGAGTTCTTGCATGGGACCCCAGATCAAGGAGGATAATTAATGGTCTTGTGTGTCGTCCATTTTCTTACAAGTGGTCCCACCAACCTGCTGGCCTGTTCGAATCCCAATCCAGGTGAGGTTTCCATGTTCTCCCTGTGTCCGCGTGGGTTTCCTCCGGGTTCTTCCGCCCCCCCAGTCCAAAAATTTGGATTTTAAGTTAATTGGCTGCTCTAAATTGCCCCAATAGTCTGTGTGTGCGCGTGTGTGTGTTCGACCCCTGAATACCCGATAGACCAGGTTACGATGATTCTGATGTATAGAATCCCATGCTAAAGGTTTTTTTTCATGAGGTGGAAAGGTAATCCGAGGGAGTTAGTATCTTCAGTGTACCTATTAGCATGTCCTTGGAATGTGGGCGGCATATGGGGTCAACCCACTCAGTAACAGGGAGAACATGCAAACTCCACACAGAAAGGAACTGTGTTTGTACAATAATTTAATACAAAGGGGTTTATAAAAACGTACCCATAATTCTATCCTGGCACTTTAAGGATGGTATCTTTCTTTAGTATTTCTGTAGCTTGCAGCCGTCGTCCCTAATGTTTATCAATTATTTCTCATCTTGGAGAATTCAATGCTCAGAAATCTCAGATAGTTCAGAAGTTCCTCTCTTTTCTCAGACACTTCAGACCATTTTTTCTGCACTAAGCACAGCCCATCAGAGTTCACAGTGAGCGCCACCAGGGGAATTAAGGCTTCCTTCTCTCTATCACACTTCCAGCTGCTGCCTCCTTACCAAACTCAAATCACTTCTACCAGAGACCTTAAAAGCCAAAGACTGCTTTCTATATACGGTTCTGTGCAAAAGTTTGGACACTCCTGCCTAAATTCTGTTTTATTCTGTCAGAAACACACCCTCTGCGAGGAAGTGAGCCTGGAAATTGTTCCGTTATTCTCTATAATTGCAATATCTGCTGAATTTTATTGATTGGAAAAATTGTAACGTAAAATATAAATGGCTTTAATATTTTTGCAAATGTGTTTTAATGAAATAAACAGTGACGGGTAAAGTAGTGCCTTGCAAAAGTATTCACCCTCCTTAGATTTGTACATATTTTATAACATAACAATCTGTATTTCATTCATTTATTATCTTCAGCTTAATCCTGGCAGAACATCTCGGGCGCTGGGCAGACACACCCAGGACAGGGTGCCAATCCATGGCTGGGCACTCACTTAATCACACAGTCCCATGGGGCAATTTAGAGCATTTAATTTACCTTAAATCCTTGTTTTTGGATTGTCGGAGGAAACTGGAAAACTCAGAGGAAACCCATGTGGACACGAGGAGGACATGAAAACTCCACCCAGATTGGGATTCAAACCAGGAATCCCTATTAACATCACATTAAAATCACTTACATAAAACAATGAATCACAGCGACACACAAACCGCTGTAAACGTCTGTACAAACACTATGTAGCCAAAAATATTGGGACACTTAGAAATGACACATACAGGAACTTACAGTGGCACTGCAATCGTGACTCTACTGGGGGAAGGAGGGGGGGATGACTTTACTGCCATTCCAATCCAGAGGAGAACATTTAGGACTGATCAGGTATCTATTGAGAGGCAATTAAGAGCAGCCAATTCACCTTGAATCCATGATTTTGGACTGTGGGAGGAAACCGGAGAACCCGAAGGAAACCCACACGGACACGTGGAGGACATGAAAACTCCACTCATGGACATACTATACAATACAGATACTGGACACTTCAATGGCCTCTCATTCTAACCGTCATTGCACCTATTTTATCGTCCACTCCCCTGTGACGGCGTCCTGCGGGATTTCGTATAAAGTCTGTGGAGATCCGTTCAACCAGCAGAGCAGAGCGTTCGTGAGATCAGATATGGATGTTGGAGAGGAGGACCTGGTCCACAGTCTTATGAATCTTTTAGTTCCTCCAAAAGGTGCTGGATGGGGTTGAGATCAGAGCTCAGTGTGGGTCAGTCAAGTTCCAATACACCACCCTCCCAACCATGACCTGATGGACCTCACTGCTTTATGGATTGAAGATGAAAACGGGTCTTTGGCAAAATGTTTCAACAAATTTGGAAGCATACGTTCTTCATACGTTGTTAAGTTTTATTACATTACAATCTGTATTTCATTCATTTATTATCTTTAGCTTAATCCTGTAGTAGTGTTCCCCATGCCCATCCAGGGAAGAATATCTCGGGCGCTGAGCAGATACACCCAGGACAGGGCGCCAATCCATGGCTGGGCACACACTCTCTCAGACAGCCCCACATACATACACAATCTATACGGGGCAATTTAGAGCATTCAGTTTACCTTTAATCCTTGTTTTTGGAATGTAGGAGAAAACCGGAGAACCCGGAGGAAACCCATGCGGACACGGGGAGGGCATGGAAATTCCACCCAGATTGGGATTCGAATCAGGAATCCCCAGCACTGAGAGGAGAACATACTAACCACTAAGCCACCGTGCCTCCCACAATCTGTATTTCATTTATTTTGAAATGTGAAGTACACAGTTAGCCGTACACTCCATAGAGCTGGGCTTTATGGAAGAAAAAAGAGAGGCATCCCTAAATGTATGGTGGCCACCAACTTAACTTTTTGGCCACTGAGGAAAACACTATGTCTGGCTTAAAACCAACACATCTAATCACCCCAAGAACAGCACCACAGTAAAACATGGTGGTGGAAGCATCATGCTGGGGGGATGTTTTTCAGCAGCAGGGACTGGAAAACTGTTCCGAGTCGAGGGGAAGATGGATGGTGCTAAATTCAAGGATATTCTTGAGCAAAATCTGTTTGCGTCTGTCAGTGATGGAGATTTACCTTCCAACAGGACAATGAGCCAAAGCATCCTGCTAAGGCAACACTCGAGTGGTTTAAGACGAAACGTGTAAATGTATTAATAAAGTGATTAAGTGATCTATTTTGCCCACACAGAGGAATTTGTCCTCCACATTTAACCCATCCGTGTGGTGAAACACACAAATACACACACTGGGGAAGTAAGCACACGTGCCCGGAATGGTAGGCAGCCTTTTATATGGCGCCAGGGGAGCAATTGGGGCTGCTCAAGGGCACTTCAGCCGTAGTACTTGGTGGGACTGGGAATCGAACTGGCGCCCTTCAGGTTACAAGGCTGGTTATTTTACCACAAACCTACAACTGCCCAATTGGAATGACCGAGTCAAAGCCCAGACCTTAATCACCAGTGCAAACCATCTAACTTGAAGGAGCTGGAGCAGTTTTGCCCTGAGAAATGGGCAAAAACAGTAGTGGCAAGACGTGGCACGCTCACAGAGACTCATCCAAAGTGACTTGCAGCTGTATTTGCCGCCTTAAGGGGGGTGAATAGTTATGCACTCTAAAGTTTTCTGTTGTTCCGTCCTATTTGTTGTTTGCTTCACAATTAAAAACATATCAAACGGTTAAAGTTGTAGGCACACGGTCTGTAAATGAAATGATGCAGACCCTCAAATAATCCCTTTGAATTTCAGGTTGTGAGGTAACAAAATGTGAAAAGTGCAAAATGGGGTTGAATACTTTTGCAAAGCACTGTATGCTAATCAGGTACTTGTCAATACATACAAAAAAAAATTATCTTCATTAAAGCCACTTTCATTCAGTCCATTAATCTTCGTCTGTAAATTCGGCCGTTAAAAAAATCCTCCAAGATTCCAACTCATAATAAAAAAGTTCCCACTGCCCTGATCAGGACTTAAAGTGGACTTAATTGCCATTTAATTACACGCGGCCAAATTAATTTCACTTCCTTTGTCCAAACGAATGTCATTTTGGCGTAAGTGCACGGGTCATTTATTATTCAGTTTAATGCTCGGCGCCGTTGACCACCTGTTGGGACCTCGCACTAAATATTTAACATGGTTTTCTCCATAGTTGTTTCTTTTTTCTCTTTCATTTATGTCTCTTTGATGTTTTGTTTCACATTCTTCCCCGTGTTTCTTTCTCTTTTTTCATTTTTTTTTCCCTGCGCGATCTCGGCGGAATAGCTCAGGAATGATCCCACTCGCGGCTTTCAAGGCGGAAAGTTTGCGCTTTAACAGTTGTCTGGAGATCCTTTTTCCTTTCCGTATGAAATATCTTCCTTAATAAAAGTGGAAGTGGGGGGATAGAGCGAGCGAGGCGAGGCGCGGTAAATCTGCGCTAACCACACAGAGGCCCAGGTCTCTCAGAGACTGATTAGCATCCCGCCTTGGTAGTGCACTCCTCAATAATTAGGGGAGGTTCAGCTCGGCGGCCTTGATGCCTTCTCCCAGGGCAGACGGCAATTACCGAAGCCTTCGCCTTTCCCTCGCTCTCTGAGCCGCCCGCTCGCTGGCGAAGAGTTTTCTGTACGAAAGGTCTGCTAATTTCCTGCAATCATGCTGTAAGGATGGAAATGGGAAAGACGTGGGTGCTAGGGCGCTCGGGCCTAGAGGGCATTACTTCTCCATCACGCGCGTGTGTGTGTGTGTGTGTGTGTGTGTTTGTATCTATAGGATACAAGTACAGGGTTCTAGATGAAGACACAGAAGGCGGCTCGATGACCAGAGCCGAATTAAACGTCTGTAACTCATCAAAACACCCGCAGCTTATCCCTGCAGTTCTCAGGTTAACATGGCAACACGCAGCACTCGGGGTCGAGAACCCACTCATGACCCACTGTCCATGAAACAGAACCACACACGGTGTCCAACTGAACCTACGTGATCCGTTTCTCCCCGCCGTGCCTTTTCACCATCCGGGTTCCGCCTGAACTCTAATGTCCTACCTCTGTAACTGAAACTAGTACAAGTTGGTAACCATGGAAACAATTTCACATCACAGAAAAAATGTGTTAGGGTTTGATTACCAGGTGACTCAGATAAGGTCCTTTGTGTAGTTTGCATGTTCTCCCTGTCTATTGTCTTTGGGAGATGTGTTTAGCTCTGTATATTGTATATTACATAACGTTCCATGATGTCATTCATATACAAAGCAACTTACAACTATCTCTAATTGGTCCTTGGGGTCAGAACCTGAGGTCAGCCATGATACTGGGGCAATAAGTGTTAGGGGCCCTGCTTAGGGGCCCGGATTTTGTATACTTGGCACCTTTAGATTGGTGTTAAATAATTTGTTTAAGTCGTTTTTTTTATTGTTTTATCTCAAGCATGGTTTTATAGAGTGCTCCAGCCTATCCCAGCATTCCACAGGGAAAACAGGGAAACATCATGGGCCTGAATTTTGTAAACTTGTGACCTTTAGATAAACAACCAAACACATTAAACTCTAATCTGTTTCCGTGGGTTTTCTTTTAGATTTGTAGGTGTTTTATTCAAAGCAGGGTTTTAAAGAGTGCTCCAGCCTATCCCAGCATTCCACAGGGCAAAAGGCAGGAAGACACCATGGCGACAGGATGGCAGTCAATGGCTGGATGGACACACAAACGCCATCACTGTAGTTTGCATGTGTTTTTAGACACAGGGAGAACGTACCAACTGTGTTTCTCACTTGTAGCTGAACTGTAACACTTTCCCACTCAGGATCATGTGCAACAGCCACCCATGAAGCCCCCCGTACGGGCAGCCGGGGGGTTCAGCTGTAAATCGTACAGATCTCTTCGGTTGTAATCATCATGATGCTGCACAAATTATCATCTCATTTGAGATAATAATATCGTGTATAATTAACATTATACAATTAAAGCAGCAATTATTCATCACAGAAAGCTCTCCGAGGGGCGAAGCACAAAGTCGTTTTTAACTCATTACTGCTCTCCCTGCAGCACTTACACAGACGATGCCGCGTCTCCGGGGTGTTTGGTTTAATTATATTGTAACCTGGTGTCCCTGCTTCGGCTGCATGTTTTAATCAAGGTTAAAGCACATATACGCTTTTTATTTAAAGTCGCATCATAAACCGATGCCCGTGTGCACCCTGCTCTCCGTCGCACGGAAGTTAAGGGGGATCCTGCAGAACTTTATTCGGTTTCTGACCTCTCACTTGTTTTACCAAAATAATTCAGACTCATGACCTTCAGTATCTTGAACTTCTTTATATATAACGTGTTCATATATTATTGGGAAAATACTGATCATACAGAAGGACTATGTAGTTCCACAGTTCCTTTCTGTAGTCCATCTATTTCTTTACATATGGGGTGGGCAAACTGCTATGCCTGTGTTTCCCCAATAGATGATGCTGATGATTATATGATAATGATGGTAGAGTGGAGGGGATGGCACGGGACACTGGACATGTAGCGATTGGTGCACGGGTAGAGTGGAGAGGATGGCACAAGTCGTTTGGCATGTAGCGATTGGCGCACGGGTAGAGCGGAGGGGATGGCACGGGACGCTGGGCATGTAGCGATTGGCGCATATGGAGAGTGGAGGGGAAGATGCGAGTTATTTGGTGTTACTGATTGGCATACAGGTAGAGCGAAAGCCATGAGACCCTTGGCATGTAGCGATTGGCATACCGATAATGTGAAGGGTAATACACAAGACACTTGGCATGCAGCAAATGGAGCTCGGTTGAGTGGAGCGGAAGATGCAAGGCGCTTGGCGTATGGCAATTGGCGCTCAGGTAGAGTTGAGGGGAAGACGCGAGGCGACTGGAGCACAGGTAGAGTGGAAGGGAAGATGCGAGCCGCTTGAAGTATACTGATTGGCGTACGGGTAGCGTGACGGGGAAGACGCGAGGCAGCTAAAGTTAACGCTGTAAGGCACGCTACGAGTTGCACGTCAACATCTTTGACATTCTTTAACAATCAAATACTGCCATCCAGTGGCACAATTACAAAACGCAGGTGTGTGGGTTATTGTGAATAATGTCACAATTGCAAATTGTTTGTTAGGAGTCTGGGAAAAATGTGTGTGGTCTTAAAATGTTTGGGTAGAGTTTAGAAGCCTGAACGCATTTCGTGGCACTATAAAGAAAATAATAGGCCAATCAGTGTGAATCCTGTTATTGTCGAAGATACACACCAGCTGCACCCACCGTCCACGTTTGGTGTCTGTAGGACCTACGGTCGTGTCTGCCCATTCTGTTAGTTCCCTTCACTTGTTCTCAGGACCATGGACAGAGCAGGTGTCATTAGGGTGGCGGAGGATTATCAGCACATGGTGGTGCAGGTGCGTTAGTGTGTGTTGTGCTGCTGGACTTTAAACTCTGGACCTCCATAAGTGATCAAAAGAAATGAGCTTCTGTGGTTGTTTTCTTGCTGCTATCTCAGAAGGTCCTCTCCCTGTCTATGCTCACATGTCGGAGAACCGTCTCCTCCATTCCTTTTTTTTTCTGTGATCCTCACTGGGGCCGCAGCAGCAGGGACGCGAGAGGAAAAAGATCTGAACCTTTCCTTTATCCTTTTTCTGAGTTCAAATTTACATCTTTTGCTCATTTCACAGCACCAGCCCCCGCCAGGAGGATTGTAATGAAGGAGGGCATGGGTGCTCAGTGGGGACATGGTGGGACCTGGAGACAGGCATGCGAGAGAGAATGCCGACCGAGCCGCCGCACAATCAGCCACTTTAAAAGTGAATGTTTAAGTAGCCTAAGAGATGGGGCTTTGATTTGCCCTCTGATCAAGGCCGAGACGTCTCATTCAGAGAATAATGATTTTTCCCCGCTCGCCCCTGCTTAATTTCGCTGTTTCCTTCACATCTCACAGCTTACAGGTAGTGAAAAGCCCAGTGGTATTGTCTTCTCTGACTTCTGCATGAGAGGAGGCCCTTTATTCTGCCAGATTAGAACGGAGAAGGCAGCGGTGGTGGAGGTGGGGGGCTTGGGGAATCGGGGCGCAGTGAAAGAATTGCAAATGTAGATTGGGGGAAGACGGTAAAACAGTGGACAGGCTGTCAAAGGCAACGTCTCAGGCCGCATTTCAGAAGGTCAAAACATTTTCACGGGACCACAAACCATCACATTTAACTTCAGGAACTTCAGTTACCTGATTCATCCCATCTGTGGATTTTCCCATTCCCAATGCCGCGGACATTTCATTTCTCCATGTCCTTCTAAGAGAGGCGCCAGTCCATCACTCGGCACATGATCACTCAGACAAACGTACACACACACACACTACATAGGGGCAATTTAGAACTGCTGTTTACCTCAAATCCTTGTTTTCGGACCGTAGTACTGTTCCCCATGACCATCGGACGTTGGGAAAGATGCGCACAAGACAGAACACCAATCTATCTCTAAACACACGTTTATGGCTTCCCACGTGGACACAGGGACAACATGAAAACTCCACCTAGACTGGAATTCCACCCTGGATCCCCAGTGCCGAGAGGTGAACAGGTTAAACACTAACCCGCCATGTTGCCCTCACTTTTGTGCTTTTCTGGTTCGGGAGCTGTGCAGATACACCAGGACAAGGCGCCAATCCATCCTGGGCACATCACTCTCTCTACATAGCCAATTAGCCTTGAATCCATGCCACCTTTACTTCTAAGTCTATGCACCAGTCTTATTTTTACTGCTTGATTTCATACTAGGGTTACGGGGGTGGGGAGTATGGGGGGGGGGGCAAGCCCATACGGGAGGAAACCTTTCAGGCGCTGGGCAGATACACACGGGACGGAGTGCCAATCTGCTGAAAGGTACACACTCAGTCTCACACACACTAAATAAGGACAATTTAGAGCAGCCAAATCACCTTGAATCTATGTTTTTGGACAGTGGGAGAAAACTCACACGGACACAGGGAGAACATGCAAACACTAATTATTAAGCCACTGGGCTGCCCTTATTTTTGACTTATTCTTAAAAATTAAAGCAACCAAAAGGAGATACAACCCTCACAGCGCCACCTTGCTTTGATGTAGTGGATGTGCAGTGGGACTCATTATTCAGAGGATCCCGTGATCTACAGTATATAAAAAAATACATAAAATGTAGTCTCGGTCGCGCCGTGTTAAATAAGGTCCTGATGCGGACAGCTTTTCAAACTTTGATTAAACGTGCTGCGATGTTACGACTTTTTAAAATAAAGCATTATGACTTTATTTGTTATAAAGTCTCCGAGTTGATCGCTGCAATTTGGGTCAAAGGGAACTTTTGCAAACTTTTCTCCTTGTTTGGTTTGAGAAACAAAACCTCACAGACTTTGTGTTCGAGTTGAACCAGCAGACCTGCGCAGTTTTGCTGTAAGCTATTACTCTTTTATGTGCAGCTCTTTGGCTGTGGAAAGGTGCCTTGCCAATTATTTTTAGATGGATGCAGGATGCAGAATGACTAGAAGCATCAGGTTCTCCTCTCATTTTTTTCCCTTTCAGCAGACCATGCCTTAGGTAAGGGCAGAATGGCCAGAGGCTACAGCAGCTCCCCAGGGACACACCAGGCCCATGAACTGCGAAACTGACAACTCTCATCTATTACGTCTGCTAACTAGACCTTTAACAACCTTGACGGGTTGGACTTTGTGCCTTTTTTCTCCCCACATCTGCTATTTTTTTCACTCTGTATGGATACTTGGGATATTCTTTCTTTACTATTGAATCATACAAACCTCGCCCCTCACTCATTAACCATTTAATCGGCTGCACCATCATATAGGACTTCAATTTCACTTTGTTGGAATTTAATTAGCAGCGGAAAACCTCCTCGGTTTGGGTCCCACGATCAAATTGAATGTTTTATCGATCAGAAGAGAACTTAACGTCCTGTGTCAGGAACGTCTGCACATTTTAATATATGGTTTCTAAATGTTGGGCAGCACGGTGGCTTAGTTGGTAGCATGTTCTCCTCTCAGCGCTGGGGATTCCCGGTCTGAGTCCCGATCTGGGTGGAGTTTCCATGTCCTCCCCGTGTCCGTGTGGGTTTTCTCTGGGTTCTCCGG
>JAOUQT010000036.1:19560739-19571975 GCA_025769995.1 Xyliphius kryptos
ATGGAGGTTCTGGGCCGATTCGGTTAGAGAGATTGTGGAGGTTCTGGACCGAGTCGTTTGGGGAGATTGTGGAGGTTCTGGGCCGAGTCGTTTGGAGAGATTGTGGAGGTTCTGGACCGAGTCGTTTGGAGAGATTGTGGAGGTTCTGGGCCGAGTCGTTTGGAGAGATTATGGAGGTTCTGGGCCGATTCGGTTGGAGAGATTGTGGAGGTTCTGGACCGAGTCATTTGGAGAGATTCATTTGGAGGTCACAAACCAAGTGAGTTGAAGAGATTGTGGAGCAATAATTTGGAAATACAAATTTGGAAGTCATGATGAATTGAGGTTTTAGCTGGAATTATGAGAAGCTCTATTTTTGCCAAATTTAATATGAGATGACGGTACCTTCATCCAAGTAGATATGTTGGTGACGCAGGCAGATATCGAATTTGAGATAGAGGAATCTCCAAGGGACAAAGAAGAGTGTCATCAACATACCAGCAACATAACCCTGAAACCATACTGGTGGTCAGATGGGTCTTTTAATGGCTTCAGTGAATAAATAAATGTGCTGCTGCTGCCCTGAGATTGATCAGTACATTTCCTTTTACAGCCAGTAAAATGAACGTCATGCCATACTTGCAGAAAAAAAACAAAAAGCTAGAATTTAAATAGCAATGTCTGCAATTTGCACTTATGAATAAATAAGCGGTAATGGAACATCCCCCGTACAAATCATGTTGCCCAGCCCTCTGTAAACAGCACAGCATCACGGCGGTCCCGTTAATGCATGGAGCTGTGATGAATGGACTCCAGGTTTAAGCCGTTGCTGTCTCAGCTTTTCAGGAGTTTATACGCACGCTACGCTCAGACCGCCCTTCCTGCACTTATTGATAATGGAATGAATCGGATTAAAGGTTAACGCACAGGTATCCCAATCGAATACATATCTTTTGGTAAATGTTGGTCGTTTAGCAGACGCTTTTATTCAAATGTATTTGAAGCATACATATTTTAATGTTATTATCATGAGCTGTAGTTTAAACGTTATCAGTCGTTGTTGGGGAAGTTGTGATTTTTTTCATACACTGAACGATGTACTACAGAGGTCACTAATCGGCGGGCCCCAGGCCGGGTCCGGACCCAGACTGATAAACTATTCATTTAATTTTTGCTGTTTATTTTAAGCAGCGGAACTTTTCCTGTTTTTAGGGTACAGTCGTCACTGTGCAGACCAATCGCATGTGCAGTAAGATCACTAAAGACGCTCCTCAGCCAATCAGTTCTGTGCACAGACGAGGTACGAAGAGAGAAGCAACAAAAAGACTTAACAAAAAAAACGCCGATTTATTTACAGTTTCTTTGTGTTTCTTTAATGTAGTTCCTGTTCTTACTTAAAGGGGAAAATAAAATGCTTAAGTTTTATTCACAACTAGCAGAATAGCCGTGCTGTGCTACGATGGAGAACCTGTTAATGAAGTGAAAGTTAAAAGGCAGTTTGGAGTTTATAGATTTCAAATGAAGATATTATTATAGAGTGAGGTTTGGGTCAATTAAACATCTGAAGTGAATATCCATCCATTCATCCATTATCTTCGGCTTATTCCTCTACTAGGGTCGCGGTGGGGTTCCCCATGGACACCCAGGAAAGGGTTCCTGTAGATCATACATTTTATGAGGACCACAGGTTCTCTATGGGGCTCAGATCAGGTGAACAAGGTGGCCACGTCATTATTTGTTCTTATTTTAGACCTACTGGTCAGCCATGCTGTGGAGTATTTGGATGCATGTGATGGAGCTCTGTCCTGCATGAACATCATGTTTTTCTTGAACGATACCGACTTCTTCCGGTACTACTGCTTGAAGAAGGTGTCTTCCAGAAACTGGCAGTAGATCTGGGAGTTGAACTTCACTTTATCCTCAACCTGAAATGGTCTCACAAGTTCATCTTTGTTGATATCAGCCTTGCTGGCATCTGAGTCAGAGTGGAGCTCTCTGCGCTTTACTGATCCAGCCTTGGGCCCCTCCGTCTGGTCCATGAAGAGTCACTCTCATTTCATCAGTCCATAAAACCATAAATCAGTCTTAAGATGTTTCTTTGCTCAGTCTTAACATTTTATTTTTGGTTTCTTGCTCAAAGGTAGTCGTTTTTCAGCCTTCCTCATCTTGGCCATGTTCCTGAGTATCTGCACCTTGTGCTTTTTGATTCTCCAGTAACGTTGCAGCTCTGAAATCTGTCAACACCGGTGGCAAATGGCATCTTGGTAGCTTCACGCTTGATTTTCCTCAATTCATGAGCAGTTATATTGCACTTCTTGCGACCCTGTTGGCTATTTGCCCTGAAACGCTTGATTGTTCGGCGTTCGCGCTTCAAAAGTTTGGCAGTTTTAAGACGGCTGCATCCCTTTGCAAGACATCTCACAATTTTTGACTTTTCAGAGTCCGTCACATCTCTCTCTTCTGACCCATTTTACCAAAGGAAAGGAAGTCTAATAATGAAGCACACCTTATATAGGGTGTTGATGTCATTAGACCACACCCCATCTCATTACAGAGATGCACATCACCTGATTTACTTAATTGTTAGTTGGCTTTCAAGTCCATACAGTTTGGAGTCGGACACCATGTACAAAAAATGATGATGTGATCAAAATACATTTACATTTAATTATTTAGCGGTCGCTTTTATCCAGAGCCACTTACAAGTATCCCCTCGTTTGGGGGTCAAAACACAGGGTTGATACAGAACCCTGGAGCAATGAGGGTTAAGGGTCTATCTCAAGAACCCACATTGGTAACTTCAGTGGAGCTGGGATTTGAACCCCCAACCTTCTGATTTGCTTAATAATTCTGCACAGAGTGTAGTGCTTTTTACTGGATTGCCCTAAAAAAGATGAATTCTGGTAGATCACGATGACCTGTCCACTGGAAAAAGTACATCTCAAGTGAGAAACGTGTGGACACACAGTGAGTGTAGTGTGTCGACTAAAATCAACTTATAAATGATTGTTTCTTACTTGATATCTTTTTTTTTTAACGAGGGAAACTGTTGCTGCAGGAACAGTGACTCCTGCATTCTCACAACAAAAAAAACCCCACATGGGTTCAGCAGCTTCCCTCGAGCACAACCACCCAGAGATTGTATATTTTGATTGGGAAAGTTTGAGGGGAAGTTCGGAGTCCACAGAGGGCGGCACTTACAGACTGCCTCCTAAGTTTGTCTCTCTCACACATCAGTAAAAGTCTGGCATGAAGCACAAGTACGTACGGGAGACGAGCGGTAGGCAGTGAGGTCGTGTGTACACGCCGCAAATCTCCCCTGATCATCAGCAGCCGGCGAAGGCAGGGCAGGTTGTGCCTTACGGAAAACTGCAGCCGTTTCCTTCGAGGGCCCCCTCCCAGCCAGCCAGCCAGTCGGGGGGGAGGTGGAGAATCGCAATCCCTCCCAGTCCAAGTGCTCGCTCTCACACACACTCACACACACTAACACACACAAAAGTCTTCACAGGAAAAGCTACAGACAGACTCCGCAGCACCTCACAGGAGCCTCTGTGCACAGTGGCGGCCCAAATGGGATCCTCCTCCTCTTCTTTGATAGTTGCTTAATTACTCCAGTGACGGCGCACAGATGTCTGGGATGCTCCAGCCCAAAGTTCGCCCGAATAACTCGCTGACTGACTGAGTGACAGGATCCGAGGGGAGGCAGACGTTTAAGGAGCGGTAGGTGCAAAACCAGGAGACATTTATAATTCATCAGCGCAGCAGTTTACAGGCTGTCACGGGTCTCTGTAGCGCCGGGCTGATGCTAAACTGTGATGCTACTTGAAGAGCTGTCGGCTAAATAGTTCTTTGTGTACCAGGTGGCAGCGGGGGCTTTGAACAGGAAATGCATCTCGCTTCAGAAGTGTTTCTGTGCTGTCACTGTCATGAAAGGAGCTTTAAATGGATTCAGAGGAAGACAGGATTTGATTAACTTTCTTTCCTTAGACGTACGTGGTTATTGCTTTAGAAATTACCCGACGGTACGGAGATCACGACTGATTGATCTCTTAATATTATATTGCAGATCTGTAACTAACAGAATTTAAAAAGGCATTTTAAAAAATACTTTGAAAAAAGCGCATAAAATACTTATTTAAAACACAGGACACTGGTGCTGGAGGTCCGTTCCAATCCATCCTAAAGCTGTTGATGGCAGCAGGGTCGGGGCTCTGTGTGGATCCGGCTAGTAAACTCACAGAACAGGGAAAAAAGGCCTTCCCCAAACTGTTTCCTCAAAGCATACAGCTGTTCAGCGTACATGGCCAGGTGCTGGAGTTTATAGACCTGGGGTACTGAGACTGAACTGAACTGATTTCAAGTGTCTAGATACTTTTATCAATATGGTTTATAATAATGGTGCACATTACGTAAACTAGTTACTCATAAAGTGGATTTTAATATCATAATGCTTGTTTTAACATTTTTTTTAAAGATAATTTTTTGATCATCATTATTGTTGCTGTTGTTTTCAGGCCTGCCTTATTAGTCATTATAGTATTAAAAGTAGTTGTAGTATGTGTAGTAGTTGAAGTATTAATAGTAGTTGTAGTTGTATGTGTAGTAGTAATAGTAGATGAAGTATTAAAAGTAGTTGTAGTATGTGTAGTAGTGATAGTAGTTGAAGTATTAAAAGTAGTTGTAGTATGTGTAGTAGTGATAGTAGTTGAAGTATTAATAGTAGTTGTAGTAGTATGTGTAGTAGTGATAGTAGTTGAAGTATTAATAGTAGTTGTAGACATATGTGTAGTAGTGATAGTAGTTGTAGTAATAATAGTATGTGTAGTATTAGTAGTAGACTATAAAAAGTAAAAGAAAATCTCCAGAACAAAATATTCTAAAACTATCAATAATAATAAAAACTATAACTGTAATGATACTAATGTTTATGATGATGATGATGATGATGATCTGAAACATCAGGTCTGATACATGAGTTCTGAGTTTGGGCGATGACTCATCGATGATGTAATTAATTATAAAGTTTTAAAGGAGAAGCTGCGTCTGATTGTTTTAATCAGCGGAAGCTTTTAAACCGACTCTGCACCACACGCATCCCACCGACCGAACGCTCTGATGTGGAACTGTGTGAAGGAGTCCAAAAGTTTACCCCGTTTCATTCAAAGCGGCCTTTTGTTTGAGAACCCGCCAGACTGCGTTTCAAATCAGGTCCAGAGGGAGGAAGAGGCAGAACGGGTGTGTAGGAACCCACACTCATCATCAAACCCAGAAAAGAGAGGGAGGAGAGAGTAAATGAGAGGGTCCGAGTGTTTTGGAACAGCTCATTAACGCCCGTCGGCTCGGATGGGTGTGTCAGAGGACGGTGGGGGGGGGAGGCGACGTCTCGTCCCACAGTGAGACAGTAACTGGTGCTGGCGCGCTCCATCTGTGCGTTTATCCGAACCCGCTTTTGAAGCTTGGAGGAACTTTTTTTTTCCAGATTTGTTGGAACACTTTTCAGCAATTCTCTTTGATTTTACGGTTATATTCTGAGACAGGTGCAGCAGCAGCGCCAAACTCAACGTGTGTGTGTGTGTGTGTGTGTGTGTGTGTGTGTGTGTGTGTGTGTGTGTCGTTACCCAGTGGAGGAACGTCAGAACAAGTCCTAGGTTTCGCTAAAGGACCTGAAAATCAACGAAATTCAGGTTTATTCATTTATTTAGTTCAGGATTCCAAACCTGAACCCTAACCTCCATCAGCTCCACCCACTTTATGTCGTTAAATCCTCTCTCTTTAATGATTGGGTGAGGTCAGAAACAGCTGGACTACAATTTATAACTGTAGAACTACAAAGTATGGAAAGTGGCGCTGATGTAATGGATGTTATAAAACGGGTAGTTTCGCTCCTTAAATCTGATTGGCTGAGCCGTTTGTTGACAATAACACACACCTCTGCGCGCTATACACTATTTTTGCTGGTGTTTTTTTATCACCTGCATTCTGTAATTTGGCCACTAGATGGTTTCTGATTGTTAGACAAACCGGAAACCTGTTACTCAGCAATTTATTGTGAAAAACAGATTGGTTTACGTCACCGAAGACCAAATTATTAATGGTTTTGCTTTCATTCATTTATTATCTTTCACTTATTCCTTTACGAGAGTCGTGGGGCGTTCCCTATGCCCATCCTTTCTGCCCATGGCATTGCCGGAGCACCGTGGCTACGACGATTACGTGATGGAACCTGGATTACTGTTGGACTGATAGCGTTGTAGTCCTGGAGGATGGACTCACTGGAGTTATACATCATTCATTTATTATCTTTCACTTAATCGCAGTGGAGTTCGTCATGCCTATCCATCCCATCCAGGGGCGAACGTTTCGGATGCTGGGCAAATACACCCAGGACAGGGTGCCAATCTATCGTTGGGCACTCACTCACATGCACGCACCAACACACACACTATACAGGGCAATTTAGAGCAGTCAATTTACCTTGAATCCAAGTTTTTTTGGACTGTGGGAGGAAACTATCAGTAGGTTTTCCAAGGACACCATAGGGAATGACGGAGCCAAGTTTTAGCTTTGGTAGGTACTCGCCAAGCGCCAGTCCATCCGCGGTGTTGCGTTCAATAGAGATATCGGTGAACAATTGAACGTACAAAAGCAAGACCCAGTTTTTCCAAGGACATGACAGGGAATCATGATGGCAAGTTCCAGCCTTGTAGGTACTCGCCAAGCGCCAATCCATCTGAGGTGTTGCGTTCGATGACCATAGCGAACAAACAATTGAACTTACGAAAGTGAGAACCAGTTAGTTAGGTACACGGAAAGTGAGAGAATTAGTGCTGAGTCAGGGAGGGCTTTGAGGACTTTGTCTTTTTGTTTGTATAAATAAAATAAATCACAGGAAAGAGCTGTAACTGTACCCTGGGCGTATAACACCTCTTTCTCGTGATTTATTCCCAATAATGCCTCCCTCTCATACCTTCTTTCTTTAGTATGTGAATATTAAATGATCTTAATTATAATACAGACATTTAACGTGGGGAATTAAAATACTAAGCACATTTAATTATGATAAAAGTGACTCTAAGGTATTTTTTTGTTTCTGAAGTTTCAGGATCTGATCATCTGTACGTTCGGAGGTGAGAAGTTTTCCACGATGTCTCCGGTGAACCTGCGTTTGTTAGTGCTGATGGCCGTCGTGGCGTCTGGTGAACTGTCCCAACCAAACACCACAGAGGAGCTAACTGGCCTCTCAGTCTCCTCCGTCATGCCCGTGGAACCCAAACGTGGGACCGGGCACATTTCTGGGTTGGAACCCGGCGTCAAGGAGGGCAATTTAAGCCACGGCTCTAAGACCTGGAGCAAGAGAATCCCAGACTGTAAAGATTTAACCTCCATCACCAATACCTTCAAGGTGATCAACACAATAATCTCCTGTGTGGTGTTTGTGGTTGGCATGGTGGGCAACGCCACCCTCCTGAGGATTATATACCAGCAGAAGTGCATGAGGAACGGCCCGAACGCCCTGATCGCCAGTCTGGCTCTGGGAGACCTGATCTACATAACAATCGATGTTCCTATTAATGCCTACAAGGTAAGAGATCTCACAGTCAACATGTTCTCCACCAAATGAACTCATTACCTAAAGTAACAGATACGAGTCTGATCGTCAAGATGCACAACGGATTTTATGTGTGTAGGTTCCTTCTTTGGGTCTGTGGTCAGTTGATATGTATTTAAAGATGTAAAAGTAGTTGTAGTACAAGGTGAAGTCATTATACTGGTAGTAATAGGTGTAGTATTAGTTGTTATAGATGTAGTTGTGGTAGTTGTTTGGGTGGTAGTTCAAATTCTATCCCACACAGTTGTACTACACACAATGTATACAATGTATAAGTTTAAAAAAAACTAGCACACTTATAACACTGAAATGTACGGATAATAGAAGGCATGGGTGTAGTTATAGTCATTTGTGTAGTTGTTGTGGGCGAAGTTTGTGTAGTAGGTGTAGTTATAAGTGTAAATTTAGTTATAGTAATTGGTATAGTTGTGGTTAGTTTAGTAAGTGTTATATAGTCGTCATTGTAGTAGTATGTGTAGTTGTGGTGGTTGCGGGTGTAGTAGGTGTCGTTGTTGTTGTCGTTGTAGTTTGAACCCGTCGCTCTGGGCCCTAACTGGTGGTCCTCCATGTGCACAGGATGACAACTGCTTCTGTATTTTTAAGTGCAAGATGAGAAAAACAAATTTGTGTGTGTGTGTGTGTGCGTGTGTGTGTCGTGCCAGTGATCACTCCCTCATAGCACAGTGCTTGGGTCAGAGTGAGTGTGTAGTGATGAAGCCAGACGAGATAAGAGCAGTTAAAATAAACACACTGCTTTGTAGAGCGAGGGTTCTGGTTCTGTGGTCCGTTATCGTTCATCATCCAGAACACTGAACTCTCTGATCTTTAATGAGCCTCATCTGAGAGTTCAACAAGATCCGCTCAGCCAACAGCCTCTCAGGAAAGGTTACACAAATATCCACGTACACACACATCTGAAGTCCCTGAACCTCACACACACTCACACACACATACACACACACTCACACATATGCACATACACATGCACATACATCCACACATACATACACACACACTCACATGCACAAACAAATACACACACTCGAACGCATGCACATACACACACACACACACACTCGCACAGGCACATACATACACACTCACACACATGCACACACTCACACACATACACACACACTCACACACATGCACATACACTTGCACACACACACACACACACAGAAACACTTGCACACACACACACATGTACACACACTCACACATGCAATTACACCCACACATATACATGCACACACACACATGCACAAATACACACACATATGCACATACACCCACACACATACACACATATACACACACACACACATGCACATACACCCACCCACACATACATGCACACACACCCACACACATACATATACACCCCCCACACATACACATGCACATGCACACACCTACACACTTGCACACATGCACATACACCCACACAGACACACGTGCACATACACACACACATACACGCACATACACACACACATGCACATACACACTCACACATGCATATACACCCCCCCACACACACATACAAACTCACACACACATACACACACACACATGCATATACACCCCCCCCACACACACATACACACACACAGGTGGCTAGCCCCCTCTATAGGAAATTGCTTGGCCAGTATGGTTTGCATTACCCAAAAATCAACCTGCGCCTCACTGGAATTAGAGCCTACAGGTTGTATATTATTGTGAATAAATCACAGGAAAGAGGTGTAACTGTATTCTGCTACACGTCGTGCCTCTGTGAATACTTCTGCAGTTCAGACTGCATTGTGTTGTGTTCGCTCCTTCAATGTGTGAGATGTGAATCTGGGTTTCTTTAAGTTTGCGACTGAATAACAGCGTGATGTCGGTTTCCATCTGTGGATCACCTGCGTCCTAAACGTGAAGCCTCGCGGTGGAGAGGAAATGGTCGCGCCCTGTTTCGTAACGTGAAGTCGATGAGGACGTCTTGCGAAAGAACATTTCATGAACAGATGTGTTCAGCATCTTGAGGATGGAGTGACTGAAGGTCAGACCTCAGATGCTGTGGTACCTCCACGCTCATGCAGCTCTTCCACCACTTGGCATTTGGGGCACAGCATCCGAAATCTCATGTGTTAGTTGCCCCAACACCTCCCCACACCCTCCGAATCCTCGGTGTACAGGGTACGGCTCTGGTTCCAGTGAGGAGCAGGCTGATTTTTAGGTGTGGTCAGCGCAAACAATAATGGCCAACCAGTTTCCTATAAAGGGGGTAGGGTGCAGTAAGTCGCCACTCTGATTGTAGAAGTAAGATGCACTCCCTCTAGTGTCTATGCACAGTCTCTGCAGCCCCTCACGCACTGGGTCAGTCGTGTCTCCTCATCATTTCGTAAAATGTGCACACTTTTAAAAAAAGTTTTATAAAGCAATAACACAAAAGAGGGCGCCATCATTGTAAATAAATCACATTAAGTAGGTGTTGTCAGGCCAGACGTGATGCAAAGTACATGTACACCTCTTTCTTGTGATTTATTCACAGTAATACACAATAATACACAACCGCAAGTGTCTTAATGTGTTTATCTTAACACTTACAAATACACTATCATAAAAAAACGAGGTTTGATTCATAAATGCGTTTATTAAAAGCAAAATCGTTAATAATCTGCTCTTCTGTGACATAATCTAGTCCGGTTTTTAAAGTAAACACAGATCGCTGAGTAACAGGATTTTCAAATGAATAAAAGCTGCCTCTAGTGGTCAAATTACAGAACGCAGTTTATGGAAAATCGGGGAAAATAATGTATTGTACATCACGCATTGATACGAATGTGAAGCGCTCAGAGGTGTGCGTTATTGTCAATAATGTCCCGGCTGGACAACCGGCTCAGCCAATCAGATTAGAGCAGAACTAGCTGTTTTATAACTGTTATGAGTATTATTCATCTCTTACGCTTTCTAATCTTATACGACTGGCTCCAGAATGACCCTCCAATCCGTCCATCATGCCCTCATACTACAGAACCTTGTAGTGATCTGATTTGGAGCTGTAACCGCTCACATCCTGTTGGGTTATTAAAGGCTCGAACCTCAGAGCCAACTGCAGCTGAGAAACAATTAGCTCGAACAAATATCGACGGGCTCCTCTGATATATCCTGTATTTATTATGCATTATAATAACATGGCAGGTCGCATGTATTAAACATCACAGTACCTGTATAAACGCTCATAAATTACATAACGCACGGCAGCACCACCCAGAAGAGCGCCGTTAATATTTAATGTCCTATAATAGGCTTTGGAACATTATCTGTTCTTCGACTGAGTTGCTTTCACATCAGTAAAGGTTACGTCACCTGGGATGTTGGTTTTCTTCTTCCCTGTTATGATGCATCAGCTGTTAGTATTATGATTATTATGCGTTTGGCCGCCAAGTTCTACAGACACCCAACTCAGCGAGTAGGTGCAGCTGGTGTGCATCTTCTCCAATAACACAATCCGTACTGATTAACCTATAATTGGTGCTATACACTCGCAAAACATGTTTATGCTTCTGAATTCTACTCAAATATTTTCCCAGACTCCAAACAAACAATTTAAACTACATTTACAGGTTTGCAATTGAACGTCCATTCATGATCTTCTGCTTA
>JAOUQT010000036.1:19858802-19871789 GCA_025769995.1 Xyliphius kryptos
TGTTCTCCCCGGGATGGGCATGGGGCCCCCCCCCCCCCCCTTTCCCCCGTGACCCTCATAAAGGAATAAGCAGAAGATAATGAATGAATGAATAAATACATTTAATCATCCAATCACTTCAGAATCATAATGTCCAGAGGTTTCCGCCCACTGTCCAAAAACTGGGATTCAAGGTGAAATGGCTGCCTTAAATTGCCCCATATAATGTGTGACCCTTAACGTCCTGTCCTGGATTCATCTACCCAGCGCCCGAAATGTTCTTCCTTGGGTAGGCATGGGGAACCCCCCAACACCCCCCCCCCGACCCTAGTAGGGGATTAAGTGGAAGATAATGAGATAAGACGAGATAATCAATGACATTAGAGTGACCTCTGACCGCTCAGAGGGCTTGTTGGTCATAATGTATTACGGTTAACCACAGCATTGCGACTTCGCAAATTTGTTAGAACAATGAGTCTCAGGACTCTTAAAAAAAGATCCACTCTGCGGGAATGTTCGGTTCATTCTTGTCCCGTCGATGCCCAGCATCCTGTGCTTTTTGCTGGCTCCACCCACTTGCCCTACCCACTCCACTTCTCATTTCCTCTTCTTTTGGACGTCCCAAAGATTTGGGGTGAAGCCTTACCGCACCGCTGGAGAACCCGACTCCCATCGTCCCGTTCTTATCGTCTTGAGTTTTGGCACCAAATGTCACGTACCGCGACTCCAGAGGAACCAGAGGCAGGAACGGTGGTTATTAACAGAGGCCGTCTCGTACACCATGCTCGTTGATCTATCCGCCGTCGACGACGTGTTGCCATGACTCACATGAGCCCTTGTTCTCGCTTTAGAACCCTGTCCCCGCTCTCTGTTTGGCCACGCCCTGTTTTTATAGAATAACACATGGACACAGAAGCAGTTACTTCATGGACCAAATAGTTTTGTTGTAGTACTCCTAAATACTGCACATTGTTGGCCTCCTCACCGTGTTGTTCTCCTCACCGTGTTGTTCTCCTCACCGTGTTGTTCTCCTCACCGTGTTCTCCTCACCGTGTTGGCCTCCTCACCGTGTTGGCCTCCTCACCGTGTTGTTCTCCTCACCGTGTTGGCCTCCTCACCGTGTTGTTCTCCTCACCGTGTTGTTCTCCTCACCGTGTTGTTCTCCTCACCGTGTTGTTCTCCTCACCGTGTTGGCCTCCTCACCGTGTTGTTCTCCTCACCGTGTTGGCCTCCTCACCGCATTGGCTCGCACATTGTTATTCTCTACACATTGTTGTTCTCATTCTGTGTTGGCCTCCTCACTGTGTTGGCCTCCGAATCGCGCTGTTCTCTGCATAGTGTTTCTCTTCGCCCCCCGTTGTTCTCTGCATCTTGTTGGTCTTTACACCGTGTTGGTCTCCCCTCATTTTATTCTCCTCACCGTGTTGGTCCTAAAGTGATGCGACTAACGATCTCCAGACCTGGATTTGATCTGGAATCTCGGATCAGCGTTCTGGAGGTTCTGCTCCTGCAGCACATTTAAACCCTCACATGCCTTTAATGATCATTTTCCCTCTCATTTCAGCTCGTTAGGTTTTTATTCATTAACAGATAAAGAGAATCAGCCGAACTAAAGCCCTTTAAAACGGAACCATTACGGCCGTTAATACGACACAGTTGTGTTTAGAGTCGATTTGAAACATCGCTGCCGTCTACAGAACCAAACTTTCACTGTGTTGCTTAGAAGAACATCCTTTTGTTATACAGAGCAACTTTTTTTGACCATCATACAGTGGCAACACCCCCCTCCCCCTCACTGAGAGAGTTATTACTAATCATAATGTAATCATAATGCTTCCTCCACCTGTGGGTGCATCTAAAGCCATTGCTTCTGGATTGACCACACCCCTTTCTGTACTAGCTTACTGCGCTTGGTTCCAGCTTGATTAGCAAGTTGATTAGAAACTCTTTTATTTTTTGTTGGGCTTTTCTTTTTTCTTGGTCTGTGCTGGGTGTCGTGCACAGGGGGGCTGGGCGACCACGCAGTGTCCCAAGCTCTCGGTCGGCCATCAGCGGGACGGTGTCTCCAGCTAATGGAAGAGCAGGTGGTGCCGTAGGCCGCGATATGTGACCCAGGTGCGGTGGCACTCCATGCCAGTGGCTGGTCTACTGGTTTGGCACACTAAGCAGTAGGTCATTTTGGACACATTAACCTTCATCAAGCAAACAGTGGTTCTTCTCACTGTGGAACTGCTGATTGACTTCCTACAAATGCTGCAAAATTAAAAATGCGGACTGACTGTTTGTTAAATGTAAGAATGCAGGCGACTGGTGCGGCCGAATCTCAAACATCTCAGGCCCACAGGAAACATGGAGAACCCTAAAAGAACAGTCGTGAAACGAGCAGCTGTAACCAGAGAACCCTCTCTGGATCTCACCATCGTTCTGGGTTCACTTTCACCTCGGACCCTGCGTATGATGTGCGAAGTGTTTCCAGATGCCAAAACCCCAACACCAGGGTGGGAGCAGAGGGGCCGTTCACCAGCCCGTGGTGGTGTTCCAGGCGTAGGAGACACCTGAAGATGAAATGATGTGGGATTTTGGTTCGGCGCTCTGATTTAGTACAAACCTCCTGAGTTCTTGGCATCAGCTGAGATTTTTTTTCTCCCAAACCTCAATTTCTTACTATGGTTACCATATGGGAAAAAGTATTGGCACACTCACTTTAAACCCTGTTGTAGGTTCCCCATAGCTTCCACTCATGAAAATGCTTTGTACAAGATTTAGAATAGTATAAAAATAGAATAGAAAGCCTTTATTATCATCATACACAACATACACAGTATACAGTAGTACAACGAGATTGGAAGCTTCTCCTCGAAATGCACACGGCGTACGACATAAATAGTAAACTAATAAATAATAAAACATACAGGTACGCACGGTGGCTTAGTGGTTAGCACGTTCTCCTCTCAGTCCTGGGGATTCCCATTCGAATCCCAATCTGGATTGAGTTTCCATGTCCTCCCCGTGTCTGTGTGAGTTTTCTCCGGATTCTCCGGTTTCCTTCCACATTCCAAAAACATGCATACAGGGTAAATTGAATGCTTTAAGTTGCTCTGTATAGTGTGTGTGTGTGTGAGTAAGTGTGTGCCCAGTGATGGATTGGCGCCCTGTCCTGGGTGTACCCAGCACCCGAGATGTTCTCCCCTGGATGGGCATGGGGAACCCCACCGCGACCCTTGTGGAGGAATAAGCGGAAGATAAAGGATAGATAGGTGCATACACACAGATAGGACAGGAAGCTGTCCCTGAGTCTGTTTGTTTTGGCCAGTATGGACCTGTATGGACCAGTATGGACCTGTATGGACCTGTATGGACCAGTATGGACCAGTATGGACCTACCGGAAGGCAACAGGTTGAAGACGTGGAAGCCAGGGTGGGTATTATCCTTTAGAACGTTTCTGGCTCTGCTGAGACAGCGGGAGTTCTAGAAGGAGATAATAGAAGGCAGAGGGTAGCCAATGATTTTGTCCGCAGTATTGACCACCCACACGAGAACAACAAAGTCTCGATGGTGGAACGGTCACCAGCAGGCTTATGTGTAGTTGTTCCTTCCTGGTGTTTTACTTGGCTTTCTCTTTGTGGGTTTGAGCTCATAACATCGTAACGTAAATAAATTACTTGAACTCCTGCGAGATTAGACATAGATATCAGATAAGGGGGCGTGGCTCACAATCTTGGTTCTAATTCATCCCCTGGTGTGGGATGGGGTTTGAGGGTTCCAACATCCATCTGACCTAGGCCTGGGCGATATACCGAAAATTTGTCTCTTTTATCGGCTACGTTCATGTTCGTATAAGAGGCTGCGCGCCGTGCTCTCTGTAGGGTGGTCACATGACTACGTGGCAATAAAAAGGGAATTGTACCATCAATATGGCTGTAAAGTATTAATGTTGACCATTTACATTCTTTATTTTTGGAGTATGTGTGCATCGTCCATTTATCGTTATCGAGGTGAACTGCTTAATATATCGCAATAGTGATTTTAGGCCGTATCGTCCCGGCCCTAATCTGACCCCATCACAAACATATGGAGCATTCTGGAACTGAAACGGGCCTTCCCCAAACTGTTTCCAAAGATTTCCATGGAGAGGTTCCATGTGTATGTTTGAACCCTCACACCTGTAACCATGGAGATGAAACACCCGACAAACAGATGTGTTTGAAGACGAGTCCTTTGAAAAATGGATCGATGGATCTGTTGACGTTTGCTTTCTAGTCGCAAACAGAACCTAGAACTCTCACCAAATGTTTATGAGGAACCCCACATGATCCGAATGGCGTGTGCGGAACCTTTTTGGGGTTCTTCCTCAGCCCTCTGTTGTTTGTATATGTTTAGTTATCTTTCTTTCGCGGATACGGACATGAAAACCCCTCGGTGTTCCGCAGAACCTTCAACATTCCTGCAGGACAGTTCACTCACAGAACCATAAATCACCCCGAGACGTTGCAGGTTAAATCCAGGCAAAAGTCAGGGCTAAATTATGTAAACTGCCCTTTTTTTCCGCCTCTCCCGGCGCTGACGGCTTCGACCCGCACGCACATCCCACTGATTTAATGCGAGTTTCATTAAACAACCGTTTCTTATTTAATTACTTACTTTTCCATATCTCTCTTGAACCGGCCCACCCCACTCCGTCCGGGCCTCCTGTCGGCACGGCGAACGGCTCGCTCCATGAATAGTCGGGCCGACCGTGCTCTCTCGTAAACACTACACCAATACCTGTCATGTGAACCCATCATTTCTCCTCCAGCTTTTCCACTGTTTATACTCCGCGATTCTTACGTCTGTTTAAACCCCGGGTGCTCAGTAAACACACAGGAAAAGGCCGCGGCTCCATCACCCTCATTTATAATTCATCACCTGATATTTATGACTTCGATCGAGTTCTGATATTTCCTTTCCAGGGCCTCGCTTTTCGTTTTTTGCCGTCACGTCGCTGCGCCGTGCGGGAGCCCCGCGTCTCGTTGGGTTCTCGGGAACTCCGGAACCAGGTCGAAAGGCTTCGGCAGAATGGAGGCCGGTGCATGGAGGAAAGAGCGGCACTTATCCGTGTTTAACATGCACTGGGTTTTAATCTGTCGGCCCCGTAAACATCCCATTGATAAAAAGTGCTCGGCGGACAGATTGCAAAATAATTAAAAGCGAGAGTTGGGAGCGGAATGTAAACCTCACGAGGGTCGGCCCTTCTGTTTATTTTGAAACAGCTGGGAAGAGCTGAGTTCGCTTCCAGAGCGCCGGGATCCATTTGGAACTGTGGGATTTTTAGCGAAGGGCCACTAGAAAGGAGAATTCCATTTCCTGAATTAAGGAATGAATGGGGACACCATCGTTATCCTACTTAATCCAAAAGGACTTGGATGACTCACGTCTTCCAATCACATCTTCATGGACACTGTTTCCCAAAAGGCCTTCCCAAAACTTCCCAAAATGATGGACTCCTGTTACCAGGTGCTCAATATTTGATATTGATATATCTTCTGGAGGAGAACAGTTACTTTTAGTTATTTAGCAGATGCTTTAATTCAAAGCGACTTACAAGTATCAGAACACGGGGTTAATACAGCCCCCTTGGAGCAATGAGGGTTAAGTGTCTTGCTCAAGAACCCACATTGGTAACTTCAGTGGACCTGAGATTTGAACCCCCAACCATCTGATTGATAGTACAACACCCTAACCACTGAGCTACTTGGATGGGGTCGAGGTCTGGACACACGTCTTCCAATCACGTCTTCATGGACACTGCGTCCCAACAGGCCTTCCCAAAACTTCCCAAACTGATGGACAGTTACCAGGTGCTTGATTCAAACACCTGAATACACTGTTTAAGAGGTCTGTCCCAATACTTATGATGTAATATAGACTGCTCCACAACGGCATCTTCTGGTCGAGGTGATGCAGACGGGAAGAACACCCGTCATGACGTCGCCATGGACTTACACGTGACGGCCACGGAGAAGAGGGAGGTGATGTCTGAGAGCTAGCCGCACGGCTAATAGCTCCAGATCATGTCCATGGGTGGTGGACAGTCTGTTTGGCTACATTCCGTTTACAGTCCGTCCCTCCTGGGCGGTGCCCCAAACCGCGAGGGATGCGTCTGACGCCAGTGGCTCAGGGACATCATTTTCGCTTATCCCTCTTAGACTGCAGAGACATCCAGGCTCTTCTCTAGATCTGCTCATGAATGCTCTTCAGGGAAGAACCTGGATGCCTCTGCAGTCTAAGACATAAGCGAAAACGAGCCTACGCCCCCTCTTTGAAGTGAGTGAGGCAGTTTGCGAGGGACTGCTTGCGTTCCACCGATAGGCTGGCACGCATGAGGGCTGAACCCAGGTCTAACCCGAGAAACATACGTTTTGAGATTGGACCAGGCAGCTCCGGCGCAGATTGCCTCTGAAGCGAGACGGGACAGCAGGGTGTCCCTCAGAACCTTCTGTCTGGAGTTGACAATACGTCAATATATTCGTGAGAACCTGGTGACGTCAACGACGACATTTGTCCAAGCTGTTGGCGACCCACCCAGAACCTGTCCGCCAAACCCTGATATGAAGTACCAAGGAGGTTGTGCGGTTCGTATAGGGTGGAGACCTCGTACCAGTCCGTGGCTGGACGGCTCATACGCGGGATTTGCCAGCGTTGTGTTTGGTTTTCACCCTCGTTAGAGAGTGAGACGGCACCAGGCAGTGATTTAAGCTCCTTGACGACCTTCACACAGGTCGGACACGGCCAGCTGGAGATCAGACTAATCCCTGCAAACCCGCCGCCCCGTTGGGAAACGCCGCGGGCCGCGACTCTCAGGTCTGACAGTGTATAAAAACAGTAAATCAGCCCGGCGGCCGTGAGCGATGTCAGGGTGTAGCGGCGGTAAACTACAGTGATCCAGCAGGTGACAGAATGTAATCTGGGGTCGTGAGAGGAAGCGGTCGGCGGCGAGGGGAAGTGGCTGCACCATCGGCAGAGCGCCATGTGGAAAATCACACCCGCTGTGTTTACATACCTGCCTTGTGATTTATTTTGTATATGACGAGCAGTCGAGTGACTATCATCCACACGTTTTATTACGCCGCGGGAATGCTCATTCTGAGAGCGAGAGAGCTCCGCGTTTTATCTGTCCCTCTCCAAATATGGTGCTCGCCTTCGCTCAGGGCCCGACATCCATCATAAACGAGGTTCTCGTGGCCCTGGGAGCGCTTTCTGCCTCCACGACTTCCACGTGCCCTCTGCTGACCTCGCTAAGCCCCTTTTTGGATTCCCAACACTCGCAGCGCAAACGCCAGCTCACGTTTGTTTCCATTCACATCCCATTTTAGGAGAAACCAAAAGTCGAGATTGTCTTTGATTTACTCCTTACGTGTTCCACTGTTCACCTCCTCATCATGTGATCACCTCCACTGAGGATGGACTTTGTAGTCCTGCAGTTACAGTCTGTAGTCCGTCCGTGTTAGTCCCCACAGAGCAGATATCATCAGGGTGGTGGAGGATTCTCAGTACTCCCGTCACACTGACCTGGTGGTGCAGGCGCGTTGGTGCACTCACTGTACACTCATCCACCTTATTGCTTCACCTTGTGGATGCAGAATCAAAGACGCCTGCACCACCAGGTCAGTGTGACTGCAGTACTGAGAATCATCCACCACTCTAATAACACCTGCTCTGTCCATGGTCCTGATCATCAGAGAACAGAGTGAAGGGGACTAGCAGAGCATGTAGAGGAACAGATGAACTACAGAATGGAACTGTAGAACTACAAACCCCATCTGTATGGTGGGTGGAGCTACTGAGGTGAAGAGTTAAAAGGAAAAAGGGTGAGTCGATTAAAAATAAAAATGTTAAGTAAGTTAATAATATACATCTTATTTTAAAGGAATAGTAAAAACGATTCCCTCTCAGCATCTCCCCCCCCCCGCCCCTCTTCTGCCTCCAGCTGTGCTTCTGAACTGTCACTGTAGGTTAGATAAGGGCTGATCGATGGCCGGCTCTCTGGCTCCACGGTGCCTCACTGTCAGCACTCAGGCTCCAGAACATTAGAGGACCACAGGCTGACCCCTGCGGCACACCGTACGTACAGTAGCCTCGGTCACGTGACCACAGGAAGTCTCCGCAATGACTTCTAAATGAGTATGTATTATAATGTAATACCTTCTACAGGTGAGAAGTTAATGTGCGGGTGAGAGACCTGAGTCCTGACTGAAAAGCTTCAGGAGTTTAAAAAAATGTGAAGACGTTGCATTTATGTTCATAAAGGATTGAATATGAGAGAGCATGCAAGAGGAAGAGAGAGAGACTAAAAGAGAGACAGAACAAGAGAGAGAAAGTGTCTGAGAGAGACTGAAAGAAAAAGAGAAAGGTTGTTGAGGACTAATACACTTGCTCTGTAGAGGAGACCTGGGCTGAACCCATGGTCCGGTTCTGTTCTGTTGTCCAGTAGGTGAGAGAGACTTGGAGAAAAAGCGTGCAGCTAACGAGAGAAAGTAAAAGACCAAGAGAGACTTTTGACTTTCGAAACCGCTTTATTTTAACCAAAATGACATTCCTATTTGCAGTAAAAGAAAACTCTGAAAACAATCACAGAAATAAAGATGTACACACGTTTAAGTAAATGCTGATCACCGTCTTTCGTGCACAAGTGTCAGAAAGACCAAGAGAGACAAGGAGACTTTTTCAACTTTTTACAGCTTTATTAAAGAAACCAGGAAGTGTTTAGAATCGGAGCTTCTGGAAGAACCACTTGTTCTTGCCGGTCTTGTACTCTCCTCAAACTTTACCATGGCTTTGCGTTTCAGAGCAGGATCCCTGAACACGTCCTTGTTGACGATGGTTTTGTCCAGAGGAATGTCCACAGAGTATCTGGTTGGCATCAGGTGGCTGTAGTTGAAGACCTTCACAAAGACCTTGATCTTGGATCTCTTGGCGATCTTCTTGCCCATTTTGGCGGTGACTTTTCGGGGGTAGTGGTCAATGCCCGACACCAGGGCATGGCTGTTCTGACGGTCGGCTGTGCCATCGTCAATGTTCTTGACGATGACGGCTTTGTGTCCGGCGTAACATTCAGCCAGAACCATCCGGGTTTCATGAACTTGCCCATGTTGATGTGTCTCACTGGCAGAGAGACTAAGAGACAGAGAAAGCATTTGAGAATGCAAAAGAGACCAATAAAGAGAGAAACCGAGAGACAGAGACAGCGGCGTGCGAGAGATCAAGAGACATTTTTTTTCCTAACTTTTAACAACTTGTCATTTTATCCAAAATTTACTTCCAATGTGCAGTAAAAGAGAGACAGAGAAAGCGTGCGGAAGAGCATGAGAGTGCGAGAGAGACCAAGAGAGAGACAAAACAAGAGCCAAAGAATGTGAGAGAGAAAAAAAGAGCACGAGACCGAGAACGAGAACTCTGCAGACTGACAATAATGCTAACACTAAAGTGAGACAAAAAGCCGCCCTGTTAGCATTAGCAACATGCTAACCGATGCTTCCGCCGTAACAGAGTGGATATTGTTCGCGCTTCACTCCGATGTTCCAGGTTCCAGTTTCTCTTTTAGGAACTGTAATTATCATCCCGTTAGATCCAGTTTGGGACCCGTCCAACGAGGGCGCGAGAGTTCCTCGGCGCTGAACTTGGGGTTGCCCCTCGGGGTGGCATGCGCTCCTCTTGGTGGTCCTTTCCATCATTAGCGCTGATGTACAGTCCTCAAACAAACCCAATTACAGTCGGACCCTTTATCCCGACGTCGCCCGCAGCGCGGCTAATCACGGCCGCCATGCGCACAATGGCCGTCTCAGACGCGCTGACTCACCCTCCAGATGAATGAGTGATTTATGGAGGATCGCGTGAGCCGTGTGGTGAGGTCGCGGCAGCAAGACGAGCCGTAGACGAGCGGCGGGTGGACGGCGAGCTCCATGCCGCCACAGGTCTGACGGTTCGGGGCTCTCTGGAGTCACAATCGCTGTTCTGATTCATCCCGTTCATCCCAGGGATGTTGGATAAGATTTAAGTGGGGTGTCCTCATACTTTCATCCACACCGCGGACGTTTGTTCCAGACCTTGTGTATTTTTGGGGATGAGCCACAGCGAGGACGTATTCCTGAGCGATGGTTCTGTATTTGTTTGCTGATTGCGCGACATCTGGTTCACAACATCTCCACTAAAGCTGCACGACGACTGAACCGTGAACACAAGCCCCCGCGCATAATTTCCCCAACGAGAACCCGACGCGAGCGCTGTGGTCCTGGGAAAGCTAAACAAGGGAAAAGCTATTTCATCATTTACATTTCTGCCTTAATCTGATTTAAAGTCCTCGCAATCTGATGCGTGATACCGCGGCGTCTCGGCGGGCTTCAGACGGGAGTCAGATCGGTCTGTTCAGGGTTCGGAGTCTCGATTCGGTCTGCGCCACATGATCATCGGTTCTGACTGAGGAATCTGACACGGCGGTGCTTTAACATGTTCTCCCCGCAAACTGCCGCAGTGCTCAAAGTTGGAACCCTTGTTGTCACACGGCTGAACTGCCCCACAGACACACCCCCAGTGCCGTGTTTCCAGTCTGAAGGCAGAGGACTTTGAGTGGAGGGTTCTTCCTCGCCGTTCCTCAGCCGAGCGCCTCGTCGCCCCGGGGCGACAGCCGCGGCCTTGTTTGAAGATCCAGAACTCTCCACATATCTCTCTTTGCGGCGTGAGAGACAGCGAGAGACAGACACACGTTAAATCAGACAGATCTTCTGGTCCGTGGTGATCTTTGTAAAGCCACTGAGACGAGTCAAGTGAAATTTGACTCGCGTTCATTTAAAGGGAAACTTCTGTCATGTTAACGACTTAATACACTCACACACACTCACACACACTCGCTCACACACACACACACACTACATGAACTACACCGCTGACACACACCTCCAATAACACTGATGTGGAGTGAACAGAATGAAGGTGATAAGCGACTCAACGTTCACTCGCATCGCCACGCTCACGCTTAACGAGCGTCTGTGATGTCATCGGTCTGTGAGACAGGATCAGTGTAAATACTGATGTTTAGTGCTTTAAGACAAAGAGGCTCAGTTTGTTTCTGTCAATCGGTTTTACAAATAAGTACAGCAGGTTAACAGAATGGGGTAAGTAAGGGAGGGTAGAGTGGATAGTTTATATAGGGTAGGTAGACTTAGTAAGGTAAGTAGAGTAAGTAAGGCAGGTAGAGTGGGTAGTTAAAGTAGGTTGTGGAAATTTGGTTAGGTAGGGGAAGTAGGGTAGATAGGGTAGGTAGGGTAAGTAAGGTAGGGTAAGTAAGGTAGGCAGGGTAGATAGGGTAAGTAAGGTAGGGTAAGTAAGGTAGGCAGGGTAAGTAAGGTAGGCAGGGTAAGTAAGGTAGGCAGGGTAGATAGAGTAAGTAAGGTAGGGTGAGTAAGGTAGGCAGGGTAAGTAAGGTAGGGTAAGTAAGGTAGGCAGGGTAGATAGGGTAAGTAAGGTAGGGTGAGTAAGGTAGGCAGGGTAAGTAAGGTAGGCAGGGTAAGTAAGGTAGGGTAAGTAGGGTAGATAGGGTAAGTAGGGTAGATAGGGTAAGTAAGGTAGGCAGGGTAAGTAAGGTAGGGGAAGTAGGGTAGATAGGGTAAGTAAGGTAGGCAGGGGAAGTAAGGTAGGCAGGGTAAGTAAGGTAGGGGAAGTAGGGTAGATAGGGTAAGTAAGGTAGGGGAAGTAAGGTAGGCAGGGTAAGTAAGGTAGGGGAAGTAGGGTAGATAGGGTAGATAGGGTAAGTAAGGTAGGCAGGGTAAGTAAGGTAGGGGAAGTAAGGTAGGAGAAGTAAGGTAGGAGAAGTAAGGTAGGCATGGTAATAAGGTAGGGGAAGTAGGGTAGATAGGGTAGATAGGGTAAGTAAGGTAGGGGAAGTAAGGTAGGCAGGGTATATAGGGTAAGTAAGGTAGGGGAAGTAAGGCAGGGTAAGTAAGGTAGGCAGGGTATATAGGGTAAGTAAGGTAGGGGAAGTAAGGTAGGCGGGGTAAGTAAGGTAGGGTAAGTAAGGTAGGTTGGGTAAGTCCTCCTGTCCTCCTCCTCTGTCCTCTTCTGTCACTCTTTATCTTTTTACCGACCTGATGGCAGGAACTGTGCAGAGTCCCGGTTTCAGTGCAGGAGTCTCAGACTGTCATTAGAGATTCCTCTCTGCTGTGAGAACACCCCCCCCCACCCATGTGACAGTGTGAAGCTCCTCTGAGTGGGGGCTGCGCTGCTCTGCCTCACCTCCATTAAAGCCGAGTGCGACTCCACCGGAGTTTATAAACACCTGACACCGAGCAGCAGATGTGGACCTTTAAATAACAGCTGCTTTATCCTCCTGTCAGGAACGAACGACTCTGCTGAGATTAAAGTCACTTTTATGGATCAGCTCGGCCGAGCAAAAGTATAGGCACCCCGCTTCCATTCCACGCTTTATAGGTTTATAGGTTACGCACACACACACACACAGTGAATTCTTTTGGACTCTGATGCCGCAGTTCTGTCGTTAGCTGTTGCGATAATAAGAGATGATGAGAGATGATGGCAGGGAGGACAGGAAGTAAGACTGGTTAACTGGACAGTGGGTGTGGCAGGGGGCGGGTAAACGGGGGCTTGTAAGGTCAGTGTGTACAAACTCATAGTTTGATTGACAGATGAGAACAGTTTTATCAGTTTGGCTCCATTCCAGGTATTGCCTCTTGTTTCGCTCCGAGGCGTTTAGGTTAAAAACACGATGTAGGTATGAGAGAGAGAGAGAGAGGGAGCGAGAGAATAACACATGGACAGAAAGGACAGAAAGAGAGACATGATATCCAAATGAGACAAAGTCAAAATTAACCTGAAACAGAGATTTTTTTTAACAAAGGTTAGATTTAAAAGGGTATCGAGAAGAGACCTTTTAAGAAATATTGAAGAATTTCATAATCACCACAGACTTAAGCAAAGTGTCGTCATCCTCCTCGATCGAGCAAACTGCACCCAGCACC
>JAOUQT010000036.1:19917821-19929768 GCA_025769995.1 Xyliphius kryptos
TGGGTGTGAAAGCAGAAGATGCAGGGGACAGAGTGATGTGGAAAAGACTGACACGCTGTGGCGACCCCTGATAAAAGAGAGAGACAGAAAGAAGAAGAAGAAGAAGAAGAAGAAGAAGATGCTTCCTGACCCAACTCTATTATTTTAAGCGGGTTTAATACAGTGTTTAAAGGCTCTGGGTTAGTTATCAGAAGGTCAATTCAAGTCCCACATGCCTTGAGCAAGGCCCTACTTGCTGCAGATTAAATACAAATTCCCACAAACAATCGTTCTAATTGAAAATAACGTTTAAATTACTAACACCAGTACCTCTGTATAGACCTGGTCTGGTGAGATTAAACCTCCCCTGATCAAATCCCAGTGTAATTCTCCCTCATGCTCATGACTCCAGTTTTAAAAAGAGCCAGGAGGAAAAAGAAAACTCAGCCGTGTTTGAATTGCAAATATTAAACGTCCATTAATGCGGAGCTGGAATATTGCATTGTACTGTATAATGTAGCACTGATGGAACAGCAAGATCTTTGGGCTGTCGGTGCGAAGTGGGCTGTGATGAAAGTCTTTCAAACACGGTCTGTAGAATGGAAATAGCAATGACTGTCGAAACACTGCAGCGGGCGTCTTCTCCGGCGGCTTAACGTATGTAGGTGGGAATTTAAAACCCATCGAGGCTTGATTTTAAATCATTTCCTGCAGAAATTGTCCCCGAGGAACGATTAACCGGTGGAGCAATCAAATGTCCAGCGGGTTTCCCGGTGCAAAAGACAAACATGGCAGCACCCGTGGACTCATGTGCACACCGATATGCAGCTTTCATGCTGTCAGTCCGGCAGATGCTCGACTAAAAAAGCCACAGGTTAGAGAAGAGATGGAGACACAGTGGAACACGTTGGGTTGCGGGTCTTCATCTTGATAATATTAATTTAAACTCGACGGGGGGAAGAAACAGCAGCAGTGCAGCAATAAGGGCAGCGTCGACCTGTGGTACATCTTCACATACTAGCAGGCAAGGAGAAAACCAGCCGGCGAAAAGTCTATACCCCACAACAAACCATGTCCAGAGCTGACAAATACACCAGTGCACTTTCGTCCAATCACGAAGCGGAGTGTTAGCTGGGAGTGTTATATTCCACACGCCACGCCGTGAACCGTATTCAGCGCCACACGGCAACAAATGCAGCACGACTCGACCCATCATGACCAACCACCTGAGTCGGTCCTCTGACAGAACCCCTTAAAGGTTCTGAGGTTCAGGTTCCATGCAATGATTTCACGTCGAATAATAGTTCATTCTAACAGGTGTTACATCAGAACATCCAGGGCCTCTTTCAAGTGAATCTCCGTGTAGAATAAGACTTTGGAAATATTAAAGCATGATAAAATATTTCATATCCCAGCTTGTAGTTGCATATACATTCCACCAGGGGGCAGTAGATTTCCCTTCACCTTTCCAAGACAACTTGGCAGCAACCGTGGACTCACGCTCACCACACATATTTACAGTTTCCTCCGAATTATCAGCACAAAGTATCAGCCTTCATTTCTGTTATTTAACCCTTGAGTCTGCCTCGGGCGGTCTACACAGTATGCCGGGTGGGCCCCGGCTTCCCCGTGACCCTAACCTGGAAAATGAATGAATGAATATTTATTGCCTGACCACAACTGGCATTGTTAACCAGCCGGATGCCATCGGAAAAAATGCAAGCTGAAGATGGAGACGAGGAGGAGGAGGAGGAGGAGGACGGAATGCCAGGACATGAAATATAGGTGTGAAATAGAAAAAACAGGAGACAGGGTTAGATAGAGACAGTTGAGACTGGCGACCAATGCAAGAGAGAAAGCCGAAAAGAAAAGAGTTCAATATACAGATGTCCTACCACGCCTGTCCCTACTACACTTCCCTATCCATGAGGACACGTTTGATCCTGTAGGACGTACAGCAATGTTAGGATATTGGACATCGTATCTACTGTATGTGGAGACATTTGAGATGAAACTTGATGTGTCCGGAATCTCTAGAGAACTCACTGATGAAGGTGTCGGGGGAAAAAATAATTCTAAACACCTTTCTTTACATTCCTGACACTTCCTGTATATAAAGTGGCACCACCCATGGCATGTAGTACATCATGTCATTGGAGATGGTTGGCTGCAAGGATGAGCCAGCTTTTTTCCAATGCCCTCTGACTGACGCTGTTTGTAGACGCTTGACCCAAGTGTCATGCTTTAACGCTGGACGCTAAACGTCCAAGATGTCCAGTAAACAATGTTTGTAGTGGTATATATATTTACTTTACATTTCTTTTGTACTATATTAAAAAATAAAATTTATTAGTTTTAAGATTAAAATTGATTCTTATTAACTGTATATTATTGAAAACACACACACACACATATACACACACACACACACACACACATATACACACAAACTTGTGAAGTAAGCATGCGTGACTAGCGTGGTGAGCTGCCTCCACAGTGTCCAGGGAGCAACCAGGGGTTAAGTGCCTTCAGCAGTTTTCATGACTTTGGCAGTACCAGGAATTGAACTAGGGACTTCTGGACGGACGCAATTGGGAATGGTTATTTTGGCTTTAGCCTGAAGTAAATTCCACGTAAATGTGAGGTATGTACTGTATAGTTAAGATGTTAAGATCTTGGGGACAAACTCAGACTGTCCTGGATGTCCAGGTGAAGCTTTTCGAGATGTTTTACAGGACGAGCTCGGACCAGTTTAATTCTTAGAAGAGGACAACTTTATTTTTTTCTCTCATATATATACACACATATGTATGTCTCCGACAGAGAACGCAATGTTTTATAAACCCATATAGTAGGAAAAGCATTTCGTGAGCAACGACTGGCAATGCGAGTGAGAAACGATGGAATCGGCGATTGACCGTGACCACAAAACCAAATAAAATCGAAACAATAGAGCGTGGGAAGAAGAACGATGACGAACGACATCCGTCTCCTCACATGTGCTGGAAAAAGTCCACGTCACGTAACTCGAACACTTATAAAACTCTTTTTTTAATCAATACCAGTTGACATTTTGTTCATTTTACGCCAAACACAAGCATGAGAACATTTAAATATGCAACAACCATCATCATCTTCATCATCATCATCATCATCTGTAAATATTTACATATCAACACATTTACGAGTCTTCGCGCTCGGTCTTGGTGTATTGTGCTCGAAGGGCTGTGATTGGCTACTGCTGCCAGCAGTCAGTAAACCAGAACAACCTGTCAATCAAAGTGTCAGACCGGTTGAAGACCACCTTCTCTGCCATGTCCATTGGGTTGAGATGACAAAAATAATAGTAATAGTAATAATAAATAACACCGGGGCAGAAATGGAGGTTGCAAGGTTGCATATAGTCTGACAAAAGGAGCTGGCTTTGTGCTTGGGGGGGCATGTCGAGTCTCTAGAAGAGGGGCAGAATTAACCCTCGTCTTCGCTCTCATCCTCTCGATCCTCTTCGAAAATATGCTCCGGTTGCCTGAAGCACTCTTCGAAAAAGTTAATCAGGGACTGGCTGAGGTGCTGCCTCGTCGCCTCACTGTGGAGGTAGTGACCCTCATCTGGGTAGATCTGGAGGAAGAGAACCACATTGTCAAAGCCAGTAAAGATCTAAACTCGTCCCAAGTTTGCAATAGATGACACCCTTTTGGCTTTCCACATCGCCCATCCTGAGCTCTAGCTTAGCTTCATCGTAACCTACTCAGAGTTTATAAAACAGACGAGGCTGATGTCATCGGCTTGTGTTTCCCCTCTGACGTTCGCTGTTCTTCGCGGTGACCCACATGACACGTTGGTCCTCATTAGTGCCACATGATCCGAGGGAAGAACTCTGACTACAGAAGCTTTTCGAATTCCGAGCTTAATTATTTAAAAACAAGAACATACGAGCGAGACCTTGCGATGTGTATCCTACACATATTTATATCAAATATAGATAAAATTAATTTTAAACACTCTGCGCATGTGAAAAATATCCAGTAGAAAATAAAATAGAATGCTATTCTTCCTTATTATTATTATTATTATGCCGCTCTGTCATCTGTCTGCTCCATTCTCCTCCGACCTCGCACATCAACAAGGTCATTTTCATCCCAGTAGATCAACAGTTTCTGAAATACTCAGAACCAGCAGCGTCTGGTACCAACCACCATGCCCACGCTATTCAAAGTCACTTCAATCACATTTCTGACCCGTTCTGATGGTCAGTGTGTTCTTCACTAAGTTGTTACTGACCTCCTCTACATGAATAAATACACTGAGTAGTGACCGTGTGATTGGACGATTAGATATTTATTTATACAAGCAGTTGAACAGGTGTACCTAATAAAGTGGCGAGCTAGTGTAAGTGTTCATTGCAAGATGTTTTTACTGATGATGATAATGATGATGATGATGAATTGAAATATAAATAAAATCAGTTTAAACTCTAGAATCTGATGGTAGTGGAGAGGAATGACCTGCTGCTCAGTGAAGTCCTTGGTCTCTGCAGTATTTTGTGTAGTTGGTGGACGCAACTCACTTTATCCACTAGAATCATCTAGAGCCGCTTCAACATGCTGCTTCAAGCCTGAAACCAGAGGTCACATGGACTGGCTACCAATAAAACACAGAGCTTTCATTTATATTATTTCTTTTCTTGTGTGTGTGTGTGTGTGTGTGTGTGTCCATCACCATCTCCTCTACCTTACAATCCCTTTAATATTTGAACCGGTTTCTCTTAAAGAAGTCCAGGTTTGAAGATGAGGGAGAAATGCGCTCCACCTGCGCTCCACCTGCGCTTTTGAATAGACACGTTGACACGCCCTAAATCAAGGGTCGGGTCGATCACTGGACCAGATGATTGCCAAAACAGGACCCTATATGTCTAGGGTGAGGTCTGTATGTCCTTGTGATCTTATCATGTCTAGCTTGATTTTGTTGCTTCGATCTTGGTGTTATATTTATTTCTGGGCGTGGCTTCACCAAGACACATGTACTATAAAATATAAGCAAGAAATGTAATTTTACAAAAAAGTGATAGGAAACTAATCAGATTAGCATCAGCAACACGAATAAAAGTTCAAGTTTAAATAAATAATAATAAAGACTGGTGCTTACAGCTTTCACTCGGGTCCTGTATATAATAATATACACTAAGGTGGCTAGTAAATGTGATCTGATGTGATCTGATCTACACCATGGCTCTGCGGTCCTTGAGTATTTTTACTGCTACATAATCAGTGTGAATGAACTTGTTAGAGCCGTTACGACATGGGAAAATGTCACCTCGCCACACACATGCTAACACCCTGCTTCACTGCTCTGCTTAACTTTCACAGTTCCTCTGATGCTTTCAACAGCTTGCTAAGACTTCTGGGAAATTTAGTTCTCCAAAGACAAAAGTTCCCCAAAAGTTATTGGTTATACCTTGCCCTGAAAGCTTACCCCATGTCATGTGATGGCAGGTTTTGTTTATGAAATGTAAAGTGAAGCTAAATGTGGAAGTACCAAACAATCCAGCTTTAAGTGAAATGGGAAAAGTTTCTGCCTCCCCCATCTGACTAGCCTGGTAAACTCAGACCAGCGTCTGCTTTCTCTCACGCAATGCCAATGTTAACCCAAGGGGATGTTGGAGGTCTGTGATTGGGCACCCTGTTGCTCCAGGGGCCTCTGGTCCACATATCACACCCTACCAGCTTGTGAGGAAAGACCTACAGCATTAAGGCCACAGTTATGGACAGCCTGATGTGGAATGGGTTTCAATCATCTTTGGGTCTTTTTCTCCTTTCTAAAACTTGTCTGATTCAACGTCTCTCATTTCAAAGACTCGCCTTGCTTTTGTCTTTCTGTCTCACCATGAAATCACTCGAGTGATGTCCGATTGTCTCTGAGCAGATCGGAACAATAGGCAGATTAAGATGTGGCTTTTCCACGTGGTCTCTGCACTTCTTTCTTTGAAGCTTTTGTAGCTGACAGGATAAAAACAAAAGTTTTTCTGAGAGCGCCTCGGATCCAATTTGTTTTTATCTTCCCACCGTGTTCCACTCCAGATTGAAAGCTGAGCCACTTCCCATTCACAAGGTACTAGGTAGTAAAAAAGGACGTGCAGGATTTACAATCTATGGCGTCCCCCTAAGGGTCTAAAAGCCAATATTATACATCTTGCTGCCCCCCTCAAACCTTCCCAAGAAAACTGAAATGGATTCTGAGCTACTAGCTGGACTAGCCAAGCTCATAAAAACCCCACGGCCTCTGCTCTGGCTGTTGGTGGTCTCTCTCTCTCTCTTTGCCCTTTCCGATGATGGCCGTTTCTTTTTTTTCACCCTAGACCGACCATACTGGGGCAGAGACATCAAAAGGGTACATAATCCAGGTACAGAGCTTTACTTTTAACTTCTGAGTGCCCTGTGACTATAGCGGCCATAAAATTGCAGCCACTGAAACCTGAGAATGATTGATGCTATACACAGCGTTATTGCTGAGATATTTCGTCGTCTGTGAAGAAGTAAGTGACCTACCTGTGGAAATGTGGTCATTTTATTAAAGTCAATTCCAATGGGCTAAGATCACTATTGCCTTCAGTGTTTTAATCAAGCACAAGGGATAAAATGTTATTTATTATTCTTATACATCTGGACAGATGTGAGATATTAAACTCTGCAGCATTCAGTAGCTCACAACAAAATGGCGTCTACAGTATTGTGTAGGAGAGATGAAGATTGCATTTGTAATGTGATCATGTAGATGTCAAGACTGAAGATTGATTGTGTCTGACAATTACACAACAGACTCACAACTGGACAGAAAGACAAAAAACAAAAGTGTGTATGTAATAGAATAATAGAATAAAGTTTTTTTTAATATCCCGTTATTACTGAAATTTATTTATACTTATATATTAAATAATATATTAAACAGTGCAGCTTCAAACATCTGTTCAGATTGACTAGAGTATATTAATGTTTAAATATTAAAACTCATAATAAATCATTTTTTTTAATTTTATAATAATAGTAATAATAATAATAATAATAGTAATAATAATAATAATAATAATAATAACAATATGATGATGATGATTTTTGACATTATTGTTTATTGTGTTTTCTGCATTTACTCAGTGAGTATTTTCCAGGACACAGAGTGTGATCAGTGTATTTAAGGTGATATATATCGCCACCTAGTGGACACATCTCTCTCTATTTTTATCTTTTTCAATTGAATCTCAAATTTCTCTCTCTCTCTCTCTCTCTCTCTCTCTCTCTGTCTCTGAGTGTGTGTTTCTCTCTTTCTCTATATTAATTTTATCATAAATTGATCATGTATTTTTCATAAAATCCGATTATCGTCTAATCTATGATCTAAATGAACATCTGTAGAACAGCTGCACGTGCTGCTAATGAGATCAAAGTAAAAGAAAAAAAATCAAAGTAAAAAAATTTGCACGCGCTGCTAATAAGATCAAAGTAAAACTAATTTTACTGATTTAGAAATAACTGTTATATATAATTATATTATAACGCAATAATTAAATAAAGCTTCAATTAAAGAAGATCATCCGAGGAAGAGTTGAGCTGTGGATGATGACGTAGAATCACAAACACACTTTAGATTCATCCCGAGTTTGTGGCATCACGCTCTGAATTCTTTAGGTTACCTTTTATTAGCCATAAAAAGACAAAACTTTTATTATTGTTGTTGTTATTATTATTATTACTATTAGTATTATTGGTATTAATATTAGTATTAGTATTAATATTAATATTAGTATTAGTATTAGTATTAGTATTAGTATTAGTATTAATAGTATTGATATAATTTCGGAGGTGCATTATAATAAAATCGAACATATCTTTCTGTACAGAAATCGACCATCATAGTCATAACTCAGTTGGTAGCGCGTGCGCTGAAAATTTGGATGCAACATGAACACTCTGACTCCGGTCTATCCGATGAAGGAAGTAAAACAGGGAGAAGAAGAAAAAGAAGAAAGATGATGAAGAAAAATAAGCGGAAGAAGAAATATGTGGATAAAAATAATTAGAAGAGGATGAAGAAGATACACTCTCAGGAACATGGATGCTGCCTTTCATCTATAACCTTTATATTCAGCCATTTTATATTGATTTGATTGAAATGGTTTTAAATTTACTGGATCACGCGCTTTCCGTGAAAATGTTGGGGCAGCTGTGTTCTAATGGATAGGGGCAGAGGGCTGAAGTAGATAAGGCCAAGCGCACCCCCAAGTGGGTTAGATGTCCATAAAGTTCAATCAATAATTATCAATAATAATAGAAATAATAATAATATATTAATAGTAATATAAATAATAGTAATAATAATAATAATTATTATAATATATAATAATAATAATAATAATAGTAATAATTATTATTATTATTATTATTATTATTATTATTATTATAAACACTTTGTTATTGCTACAATTTGTACATTAATTAAATATAATTTTAAATATTATAATATAAGGACAAACTTCATTCTCGCGCATAAAATGAGTCAGAAAATATAATCTGATAGATTCGGAAATAAATCACAGATTGCTCTTTTTCTCATCTACTTCATCTCTCTTTCTCTCTCTGTCTCTCTCTCTGTCTCTCTCTCTCTCTCTGTCTCTCTCTGTCTCTCTCTCTCTCTCTCTCTCTCTCTCTGTCTCTCTCGCTCTTTCTCACACACACGCGTCATATTCATTTATCCATTATTCATTAATTGATGGGCTGGATCAACCCTGGATAGAGCGCCACTCGATCGTAGTACACAGTCACACAGTCACGCAGTAATGGGCCACAAATTAACCTAACGCGAATGTCACTGGAATGTAGGAGGAAATGGTAACACCCGGAAATACCCCTCGCCAACACAGGGATCAACCCCGGGACCTTTCCAATGTGCCACCGTGCTGCCCCCTATACATCCGAATAAAAATTCGTTCATTTCCTTCCGCTTAATCCACAATGGTTCCAGCCGGTGCCCAACACGGCGCACGGGCAGGAACAGCCCAACCCTTAGGGCGCACACACACACACACACATGCGCATACCAAGGTCCCTTTCATAGACACCAATTAGCCTAACTTGTATCTTTTTAGCCTAACGTTCTATCATTGGAATGCGGGAGGAAACCGGAACACCCGGGTTCTTCTTGCTGTAAGGCAACAACCTTTCCACTGGGCCACCGTGCCACCCCTGCAGCCAAATGTACTAATAAATACCTATTCATTCTTAACTTATTTTTATTTATTTATTTATTTATTTATTCCTCCTGCAGAGTGTCATGTTAATTAACTCATATAGATCAAAGTATATTTATATAAAAGAAACTACATAAAATTTAGACTCGAATTTTAATGAAGATCATTACAGCGTAACTACGGCGCAAAGTTGTTCTACCTGTTTTTGCGCATAAATTGTGCAGTGTTGATGTTCACATCACTATTATAATAATATAATAACTGAAAGTGAAATCGAAGCTTAAACTGCACCACTGCAATAAATTAAAGGTTAGGATTTTAATTATAATTTTACATCTAATCTACAAATAATATAAGAATATTATTTACAAAATAATATATAGAATAAAATATAATAAGCATAAAATACAATGTATATAATAAAAATCAAAAATAAAATCGAAATAAAAAACTAAATACAAGAAGCGAAGGTTAAATAGGATTGAAAATAAAAACAGTCTTCTGGGCTGTAATTGTTATACCGGAAATGAACCATTCAATTTTTCCTGACATATTTGTGGTGAGGCTAATTTGTAAATGATTAATGCTCCATTATAAACAAAAAAATTACTGCAGTTATTATAGAAATTAATTCTGTGACTAAAATAATCAGAATCCGTCTTTTTCTTTACAACTTTACTGTGGTCTTTGTTTAATTTGTTTGTATTTGACATTAATACATTATAAAGGGGGTGATATTCTTTACTCCGAGACAAACTACACATTAATGTCATGATCCGATTCGCAACATCAACCACATAATCATGCGGATAGAAATAAAACTCCTTCCCGAGTGTAAAAAAATACAAAACAAATGCTTCTGTAAATATAAATGTGTTCGATGACACAATAAATAAAAAAACAGACAGACCAACAAACAAGACTCAATAAAAAGAGTGCTCATCCAATTTAATAATGACGTGTTTTAACATTTCTTTAAAAAAGAGATTCAATCAAACATCAAACAACAAAGAAAAACTGAAAAAATGTAAATAAATCAAAAATTTAATAAATCAAAAATTAAATAAATCAGAAAAGAAAGTAATTAATGAATTAAAAACACAAATCTAATCAAACAATAAATTAAGAAATAATCAGCATTACATTAAATAAGTGAACAGCAAACAAATAAATAAATACATCAATTAAATAAATAAAAAATTAAACCAATACAGAGCCTACAAACAAATACAATAACAAATATAAAAACAGACAAATACAAAACAAACAAATACTCAAAAACAAATACAAAAACAAACACAAAACAAAAAATAAAAAACAAACTAATACAAAAACAAATACAATACAAACAATTTCAAAAACAAACAAACACAAAACAAACAAATAAAAAACAAAAAAAATAATAATACAAAAGCAAACAAATACAAAATAAACAAAAAAAATACAAACAAATACAAAAACAAACAAATAAAATACAAACAAATACAAAAACAAAGAAATACAAAACAAACTAACACAAACACAAACAAATACAAAAAGAATCAAATACAAAAGCAAACAAATATAAAACAAACAAATAAAAAAACAAAGAAATACAAAAACAAACAAATACAAAAACAAACAAATAAAAAACAAACAAATACAAAAACAAATACAAACACAAAAAACAAATAAAAAACAAACAAATTCAAAAACTAATACAAAAACAAACAAATAAAAAACAAACAAATACAAAAAACAAATACAAACACAAAAAACAAACAAAAAAAATACAAAACAAACAAATACAAAACAAACAAATACAAAAGCAAAGAAATACAAACACAAACAAATTGAAAAACAAACAAATACAAAAGCAAACAAATTGAAAAAAACAACAAATAAAAAATAAAAAATACAAAAGCAAAGAAATACAAAAACAAACAAATTGAAAAAAAAATAAAAAACAAACCAATACAAAACAAACAAATACAAAAGCAAAGAAATACAAAAACAAACAAATTTAAAAAAATAAAAAATAAAAAAACTAACAAAAACCAAAGCAAAAAAATACAAACACAAACAAATTGAAAAAAAATAACAAATAAAAACCAAAAAAATACAAAAGCAAAGAAATACAAAAACAAACAAATTTAAAAAAATTAAAAATAAAAAAACTAACAAAAACCAAAGCAAAAAAATACAAAAACAAACAAATTGAAAAAAATAAAAAATAAAAAACTAATAAAAACCAAAAAATACAAAACAAACTAATACAAAAACAGATGCAATACAAACAAATTCAAAAACAAACAAACACAAAACAAACAAATAAAAAACAAATACAAAAGCAAACAAATACAAAACAAACAAATAAAATACAAACAAATACAAAAACAAACAAATGTTCAAAAAATACAAAACAAAAATATAAAAAACAAATACAAAACAAACAAATAAAATATAAACTAATAAAAAACAAACAAAAATACAAAAACAAACAAATACAAAATAAACAAACCCAAAAAAACAAATACAAAAACAAACAAATACAAAACAAACAAGCACAAAACAAACAATACGAAAGGAACAAATAGAAAACAAAACAAACAAATACAAAAACAAAAATAAATCAAACAAATAAAAAACAAGCAAATACAAAAAACAAATACAAAATTCAATTCAATTTTATTTATAAAACACTTTTAACAATGGACTTTTAACAATGGACTTTTAACAATGGACTTTTAA
>JAOUQT010000036.1:19929868-19941291 GCA_025769995.1 Xyliphius kryptos
CAGTTCAGCGTCCTGGTGCAGAATATAAACTTGCTGATTTCCTTCGGATGGTCCACAAGAATGCTTTTGGACATGAGGTAAGTGATACCCTGCACACACACACACACACACACACATATATATAAATACAGAAATAAAAACAGCTTGAGACTTTCATAGCCAGAATGACAACCCAGCTCACACACAAACACACACACACACACACACACTCTGCCGATTCTAAAATCAGTATGAATTTATTTAACAACATGCACAGGGTAGCTATAAAACCTGCCCGGCTTCCAGCGCTTCACTCATCCTTAGGCAGAACACCGGAGCGCCCAAACATGCGTCTCTGATCCTAGCGGTGAGAAGAAGCAGGCGTGCTAGCGTGAGAACCTGGCGTGCCAGTTCCTCTCACCTCCTGAGGGTTAGCGTTGAACGTCAAACTTCCTTCATCGAGCTGCATGTAGAGTTTTCGGTAGGAGAAGCCAGAGGGAAGGAGTCGGTTATAGATGGAACAGTGACCCCAAGTGGACTTGCACAAGCTGGGAGAGAGGATGAGGGAACAGGAAGAAAATGCATGAGAAATGAAACGTGGACAAAAATAATAGTGAGGACGACATTGAAGACCAAGTTCTTATGATAAACAAAATAAAAGTCTTTTATTTTTCAATTCTAGATTTAAACTATTCAGATAAAGTGAAAATAAAAGTATGTGTTAATTATTGTTTAACATGGACGAGGTTACGCCCATTTCATTTATATACACAGAACATTTACAAACAATTCAGTGTCTCCAATTCACCTAGCATGCACGTGTTTGGACTGTGGGATGAAACAGGAGCACCCAGAGGAAACCCACACAAACATGGAAAGAACAAGCAAACTCGGCACAGTCATCACTCGGGACGTCTCAGAATTGTTGTGAGATGTTTGAAGGTTTATTGCATGTGATGCTCCTGTAAAGTAGGAATGAACGTGATGCTGTCAATTTATTCCTCAACTGAAATTTAATTTGTTCAATTTGACCAAAAACTATTTCTTTAGTTTTAAATAATTACTTGGATTTTTTTAATTTGTTACAATTGAGATTCTATTTCCACACGTGTACAAATGTGTAAAAACACACACAGACCTACACAGGGTGTCCTAATTGTTTTAAATGAGATGAAGAAAAGATTAATGGATTTATGGATGATATAGATGAGTCAATGGGGTAGAACTGGTATGTGAACAGACACAAACACACACATACACACAGCGTGCCCCCTCACCCCTGCCAAAGGTACTCGTCATTGCCCAGGTCTTGCCAGACGCAGGATGCGAGGCAGAGGTCTGTTGCATTCAGGTAGGACAAAATAGTGATGCTAAGCTCTGGGGGTAGCATGTCCAGGTCGATAAAGCCCTGCTGCTCTTTGACCTTGCGTGCTCGCAGAAGGTGGCTGAGATCGGCATGACACTGCGGCATGCGGCGTGACTGCATGGGAGTCTCGCTCAGTATGGGTGCTGTCCTGCGATGACGTTCACTGCGCTCGAGGAAACACTGCTCACTGTACTCCTGCTGCAGCTGTTGGTTCCTCACCACCCTCCAAAGGCCCTGTCCCATCTGCAGACCTGCACTAACACACACACACACAATATTGGTTCTTGCGAGAAACTGCCAAATTGGAACATTATGGTCTACAAGAAGTTCGTAAAAATTCTTCACTTTCCTAATTTGATGGAAGCTTCTCACCTTTCTCTAGTAAATACAGAAATCAACATTCTACATGAAATGGAGTGTAAATGGGGAAACAACTTGCTAAGTGGAGTGTGTGAAGGAGCACAGACATCACATCTGTCAAAATCTTTCATCCATTACTTCACTTCCTGTAATCAGGACTGAATGGAGATATCTGACACATGTGATCAATCCAGAGCCAAAAATAAACCAAACCCTGTGTTACAAAAACAACAAGATGAAGTGATTTATAGCATTTCAGTACAGAATATAATACACACACACACACACACACACACACTATATAAATAATATATACAATATACAGCGTGTGACAAAAGTAAGTACACCCCTCACATTTCTGCAGATATTTATCATTACATCAACAAAAACACTAACACAATAAAAATGAGTCTGTGTGCAGTTTATATAACAGTTTACATTTATTCTTCCCTCAAAATAACAGCCATTAATGTCTAAACCACCCGCAACAAAAGAGACTACACCCCTGTGAAAGTTCCCGAAGTGTCACTATTTTTTGTGGCACCATTATTTTTCAGAGCTGCATTAACTCTCCTGGGCATGGAGTTTACCAGAGATTCACAGGTTGCCACTAGAATGATTTTCCACTCCTCCATGACGATTCGAGAATTTGCGCTCCTGCACCTCCCGCTTGAGGATGCCCCAAATATGTTCTATTGTGTTTAGGTCTGGAGACATGATTGACCAATCCATCACCTTTACCCTTTGGGTCATTATCATGCTGGAACACTGCCCTGCGACCCAGTTTCCAGAGGGAGGGAATTATGCTCCGCATAATATACATATTTACATACAATAATATACATACAATACATATTTGAGTTTGTGTCCCTCAATGAATTGTAACTCCCCAACACCTGCTGCACTCATGGAGCCCCAGACCATGGCATTCCCACCGCCATGCTTGACTGTAGGCACGACACACTTACCTTAGTACTCCTTACCTGATTGCCGTCACACATGCTTGAGATCATCTGAACCAAACAAATTAATCTTGGTCTTATCAGACTCTATGACATGGTTCCTGTAATCCATGTCCTTTGTTGACATGTCTTCAGCAAACTGATTGTGTGCGATTTCTTGTGCACAGGCTTCAGAAGAGGTTTCCTTCTGGGATGACTGCGATTCTGACAGTCAGAGAGAGTGTGAGAGCTGTTCTACAAAATTAAACACACCTGAGACCTACACACACCTGAGACCTAGTAACACTAACAAGTCACATGCCATTTTGTAGGGAAAAAGAGCAGTGCTCAATTTGGACATTTAAGGGTGTAGTCTCTTTTGTTATTTTGAGGAAAGAATAAATGTAAACTGTTATATAAACTGCACACAGACTCATTTTTATTGTGTTATTTTGTTAGTGATGTTCCATGAAAAGATAAATATCTGCAGAAATGTGAGGGGTGTATTTACTTTTGTCACACACTCTATACAATATAAACAAATATACACAATATATAAACACTATATAAATAATCTGTACAATCGCTAACAACTCAGAATACCTTGGGTTAGGGTTAGGAAGCCGTCACTGTGTGCATCATGATAAAGATCAACTCAATGAAAGAAGGAGTTTAATATTTAACTCTGTTAACGAGAGGTGTGTGTTTTTATGTGTGTGTGTGTGTGTGTGTGTGTGTGTGTACGCGCATGTCTCACTGAATTAGTCATAACTTTAACCTGCACAGTGACATTCCCATCATTACAATCCACCACAGAGTGAAAGTTCACACACACTTTAATAAACACAACACAGTGTAAACTTTACTACAAACCAGAGTACTGATATTAAACACACACACACACACCTCTCTTTAAACGTTAAACTCCTAATTGATCTTTATCATGATTCGTCAAATTTCATTTAAATATAAAACAAAAATCTAAAAATAAAACACATTTAACACAAAATCACGTATTAAACTCCACTTAATAAAATAATGATAATAAACACGTTTATTAACTACAAACATTAAACTACAAACATGAGTGAGGGAGGAAGTACGTAAGGAAATAAGTGAGGAAGTGAGTGAGGAAGTGAGTAAGGGAGGAAGTATGTAAGGAAATAAGTGAGTAAGGGAGGAAGTATGTAAGGAAGTACGTAAGGAAGTGAGTAAGGGAGGAAGTACGTAAGGAAGTGAGTAACGGAGGAAGTACGTAAGGAAGTGAGTAAGGGAGGAAGTACGTAAGGAAGTGAGTAAGGAAGTAAAAAAGGAATTACAGAAGTTAGTATGTAAAAGAAAAAGACAGAGACAAAACAAAACCGCAATAAATAATAGACTTTTATTTTTATTATAATTTCTAATTATTTCTGATAGACTATAGTTGACACACTGACACACTCACACACTGACTGACACACTCACACACTGACTGACACACGCACACACTGATTGACACACGCACACACTGACACACACACGCACACACTGACACACACTCCACCTGCCACTGCAGATCATTTGTTTACATTTGCATTAAATCATGTCTGAGAATTGAAAGTACAACAGTCAATTATAAACCTGTCATACTTTATTCCAAATTAATAAAAGTTGCGATAAATAACTGAACGCATTAATAAATCAATTTTATTCCACACACACATTTATGTTTTATTTTGTTTTGTTTTTTTACAGCTTTAAGATTTCGACATTCCATGTTAAGTTTGATTGACGTACATCGTTAAGTTCCGCCTTCCTTATCATTAATTGGTTAGAATGCAAACTACTCAAGCTATACGGCATTGTGATTGGTTTTCCCGACTGCCACTTTACTTAGTTTTGTTTTCAGCTATTGACAGTAGAACCACCCACCTGTGTGTTGTTATAGATTAATTCTACCGCCGCCGCGACGACAGAACAGCGCTGGTCTTAACAGTTATGCATGGAAAATGTCCTTCACACTTTGTAGTTAAATAAATAGAGCATTTCCAGCAAAACCGCCGATCTTTAAGAGCCACAAACTCTACTGTACTCCGATAATTTACACTGAGACGCTGAGCTCAGCTTTAATATGCTCGGCAACGCCCCCTACTCAACATAACCACGCCTGTTTTCTATTTTCAAATAATTATACATATAAACACTTAATCGTAAAACTTAATAAAGGTCAATTTTTAATACGATATTTTTTCCACATGTCTTAAAATAAAGTTATTATTATTCTAAAACAGAGCGTAGGAATCAGCTTGAATCTCCGCCTTAATTTTGGCACGCTCAGTTGTCAGAATTGACGTTGTTTGTTTTAGACGGAAGTGACGTCTTTTAGTAAAGTTACCGTAAGAAACAGTTAAGCACTTTCGTAGTCTGTAATTTGATAGAAAAATTATTTCAAACATTTTTAAGTTAAATAAATAAATAAAAACGAAAGAAAAATAAATAAATAATAAAAAAATTAAAATAAATAAATAAACAAACGAGCATCGACGTATCGAATGTGCGGATGCGTTATGAACCAATTACTCAACGTATAACCTCGTGGAAACCAATCACAACACTTCAACGGCGTGTGTGAATTTAAAATAGCGCCGCGCACTAATCGTAGTGCACTCTACTGGTTTCGAATGTATTATTTAATACACTAGAGTAAGTGCTCTTTTATAGACGATATGAAGTGATTTGGGATTTAACCATTATCTTTTTGAGAATTTAACGTAGACAAAGTAACGCGAATTCGGTTAAAGAAGAAACAATTTGGGGAATAATCAGGTTTTAACCACGTGATTAATCGGCTCGGGTAATAAATTAGAGGGTTGTTAAAGAAATTAATTACGTTTTATTTTTATCAACAGATTTCCTGGAGCTAGTTTGATAAAGTCAGAAAATGTAGATTTCTGCTCATGACGGCGGAGTTTTAAATTAATACTTGTCTTTTGGTCTGAATAAATATTTGATGCTGTTTAATGCAGTTTCTTAGTGATTTTTTTGTTCAGACTGATAAAGAAGAAGAAGAATAAGAAGAGGAAGATGGCTACAGGTGATGTAAAGGGAAGTCTCCGGAAGCTGCAAGCATCTCTCCGATCTGTAAAATACCCAAGAGATGTTGATTATCAGGGGTAAGAATTGTGTTTATATACAACAAGCCTACATTTTAATTATATAATAATAACGTTGATTTTTTTTTTAGAATTTCTTTTAAAATCTTCCGAACACCACGTTCAGTGCGTCAGTTCCGATAAAGAATCGGTTCTTTGAGTATACTCAGGTGAACGTTGAGAGCCGGTACAGCTACAGAATGGAGTGGATGGAGAAAAGTGTCAGGAGTGATTTGTGGCAAAAGGAATGATTTATAAGTGAGTAGCGATCCCAGGCCCTTGTTGTATGGTTTGGAGACGGTGGCACTGACTAAGAGACAGAAAGCAGAGCTGTAGGTGGCAGAGCTTAAGATGTTGAGGTTCTCAGAAGGTGAGATGGTGGACATTGACTCACTGTGGGCTCTCAAACTGAGGGGTTTGGTGTTGATACAATACCAATTACAGGGCATGAATTATTGATGAATTATTGATTATTGATGAATTATTGATTATTGATGCCAGTACAACACCAATACTTTTTCACAATTGATGCAAATTTCTAAATTTATTATTTCTAAGTTCATTATTTAATTTTTTTTCTGTTCGGATTAATCCACACAGGGTCGCAGCTCAGCCGGTCCCAACCCACACCTCTGGGTGTAATGGCAGGAACAACACAAGGGCACACACACACACTAAGGGTCACTAATTAATCTAACATGCATGTCTTTGGAATGTGGGAGTTACATTTGCAATTATGGGCAGAACATGCATGCTCCACACAGATATTTCCCAGGTCCCACCCGGGTATCGAACCCGGGCTCTTTACGCTGTGAGGCAACAGCACTATGCACTGCACGACCCATTTGTTTATTAATGAGTTAAAATCCAGGACGGAATTTGGGCAGAACAGTAACAAAACAAAATATATATTATATTCAGTCAAGTCTGAGGCACATTGCAGAGTCTTGTATGTAGTGTTTGTTTCAATTCCAGTTCATGTATTCATGGGCAGTCGTAGGCTTGTGGATAAGGAACTGTATTACGTCTGGAAGGTCCTTGGTTTGATTCCCGGTACCAACAAGTTGAGATACGGCTGAAGGGCTCTTGGGCAAGGGATCTCCCCGGGCTTTGTGGAGGCTGCTCACTGCTCCGAGCATGTGTGCTCACTTCTCTTTTGTGTGTGTATGTGTGTGTTTCACTTCACAGATGAGTTAAATGCAGAGGATCAATTCCACTGTGTACAAACATAGTGTCAAATAAATCACTTTCACTTCAGTTCATTTAAATAAAGTTTCAATTAGATAAAAACTTTGTGAGTAAAGTAACTACAGTATTGATCTCATTACTCTGAGATTATATTGATCCATACAAATACTAATTTAAGAATCAATATTACCAATATTTGGATTGATCAGCCCACCGCTATCAGTCGTATCTGCCCTCTGTGTTACACCAGCTTTGTTTTATATAATCCGGCTGTTTCAGGTTGGCCAAAGGAGAGCCTTCGTGCTGTCTTCCCATTGTGAGTTACGCCTTCAGCTCCTTCTCCACTGCTGTGGCTGAACATCTGGTGGAATTGGGCATAGAACTCACCGGGAAAAATGATCTGAGCTTCGTGGAGTCAGTATACAAGGTCAGTTAAATGATTCTACACCTTTCCTGCACTTCATCCAGTAATTTCCGGATAGCTTAAGAAATTGCAGTTTATGCCAATCTTACAGTTTAACTTTTATAAAATGTGCCAGCAGTGATCCAGAGTTCTGTCCCCAGTCTGTAGTGACAATGGTAAGTAGTAGAGTGGTGCTTGAAGGTTTGTAAATTCATGAATTTTCTTTATTTTTACATAAATATGAGCTAAAGCACAAGAACACAAGACGTTCTACTGAAGAATGATTATAAAAAGAATCCTGATCTCAATCCAATCGAAATATTGCAGAAGGAACTGAAGTGAGTCGTTAATGTGAGGAAACCCATCAACATCCCAGAGTTGAAGTTGTTCTGTACCATATCTTGCCCATTGTTGTCTTCACTTCACTGGCACAGTCTGCAGCTATACACTGCATTTTATACTCATGCTATTTATTTAAAATAAAATGTGTATATACAGTCACTGGCGTGTGCCATGTTCTACAATAAAACAGGTGCGCCAACTGTGGAGAAACCATCAACCAACATCCAACCGAAAGTCGCACAGCATCTCGCTATGGGTGATCGTTCAAACTGTGACTAACGTAGTTTGCAATCATGCTTTTGTCCTACCGAGGTGAACTGCAGCGCTTCAGCAGTGGACATGGGTTGACTTGCATATGGGGAATGTTCAGACCTTGAGGATTCTGTTCCCCAACATTTCTGTTCTGTATATTGATCAAAATGTTGGGGATCAAAATGTTCCTAATCCAGTCATTTTTCAGTGCACTTTGAATACGCTATTAGTAAAAAACCCAGGGGTTCCTGTTTTCCTAGTGCTTTACAGACCCGTGTGTGTGTGTGTTTTATAGGTCATGAGGGATCTCTTCAGTTATAAACCTCTGTTGACTAAGCAGCAGTTCCTGCAGTTGGGTTTCGCAGAGAGGAAGATCGCTCTTCTCTGTGACATCATCAGCTTCGTTCTGGACAAACACAAACAGCTCACTAAAGGCACAAAGGTACAGAGAGAGAGAGACACACACACACACAGGGAGACGGAGAGAGAGAGAAATACACATCACATATAACACTCTGCCATTGATTAGTTTCCTACGACTGCATGATGCCCAGTTTGTTTCTTTTCTCTAATTATAATGTGATGTATTAATGAATTTAAACTTCACAGCTGAGAAAGAGACATCGGTCTCGTACCGACCACAAATCTGTGGAAGGTTCACCACCTGAAGAGACACAAAGGACACGAGACCAGAAAGTAAGACAATTGATGATTTATATATAAATAATAATAAATGAGTAATAAGGAAGAAGAGTAATATTATTTATTTTATATAAAGTTATGTTGTAAAATAAATCTATATCAATATTGCTGTAAATTAGAGACTGTACCTAATACACGTACAACTACGTTCCCTAGACTTTCTTATTCTTGTCAGTGAGTGTAAAGGATTTGAGTAGAAAGGTGGCTTTAGTTGAGGTGTAAGTGCAGAATAATTGGGTCTTTAAACACTGTTTGTAGATAGCTACTGACTAAGGGGAAGTTCATTCCACCATTTAGGAGCCAGAACAGAGAAGAGTCTAGAAGCATGTCTTCCTTGTCCCCTAAGAGATAGGGGAACAGGGGAGCAGTGCTAGATGACCGGAGTGTGTGAGGTGCAGTGCGGGTGTGATAAGTGCTGTAATGTAGGAGGCTGCAGGAACATTCTTGTCTGTAAGTGATCGTCAGTGGTTTAAATCTAATGCGAGAAACTACAGGGAGCCAGTGGGGAGTGTGGAGCAGTGGTGTAGTGTGCGTGCGTCCAGGCGTGCGTCCGTGCTTGCGTGAGTAAGAGAACCAGTGGTCGGCCGCTGCGTGACCTTTGGCTAAATGTTTGGTGATAGTTCCTGCATTCTTGCTACACTCATTATAAGGTGGTACGGGAACAGTCCATAAGTGCAGATGTAGAAGAAGCATTGGCACCTACACCTCTGTGCTCCAGTTGTAAAGATGCTCCAATTACCCCAAGACAATCCAGTGATCGTTCATTTTATTTTCCCTTCATTGTTAATAATCTGAGCTTTTATTATTTAAAAACGTATTTATTCACTTCATTTTTCTTGCACATCTAATTCCTGCCTCTAAACTAGTTTAAATCTATTTATTAAAGCATTGACTTTATTTAATTATTGCATATCTTCATCCTTCCATCATCTTATAATTTATGAATTACTCCTGAACCAGATTTGTTGTTCTCCGTCTGTACCATGTCCATTTGTATCCTTGTCTTCTATATATACAGTATGTCTGGGGTAAGTGGCAATGTCTGGGGTAAGTGATGCAGCAAAACACTTTTAGGAACACAGTTGGCTGTGTGTGTGCTTTGCTTGCTGCAGGTCTCGGGCAAGGTGCTGGTGGAGAGACACCCGAGTCACCGTTCTCCAGCTGGCCTCAGCTCCTCCTCAGATGATCAGCAGTGGCATGAAGATCAGGACAAGGAACAAGAGGGAAAGAGAAGCCCCCCGAATCACCATGATCCTGTTCCTCATCATGTACCTGCTGCTCACACGGTGAGAATCTGTACATTCTGCACCAGGAATCATCATATGTTTCTTTTTCATTCTGCTTTTCCCTTTTATGAGTCTCTATAGCGGATCAACTGTCTCTTCTAACCTCATCCTCCTTTTCAGCGTAACTCTTCCTCACCTCCTACTCCTCCTGCCTGGCATCTCCTTCTCCAGTATCCTTCTACCTTCGATTTACTCCCTGTTTCTCCTTTTCACATGTCTCAGCTCAGTCATAAAACCTCTCAGACTTTGTGGTTTTATACCGAAGAACAATCCGTGTCTCCACTGCATTGTCCAGTGGCAGTGTGCTTTACACCACTTCATCCGACACTTTGCATTGCGCTTGGTGATGTGAGGCTTGATTGCAGATGCTTTACCATGGAAACCTATTCCATGAAGCTCTCTGCACACTGTTCTTGAGCTAATCTGAAGACCACATGACGTTTGGAGGTGTGTAGTGATTGACTCTAATGCCCATCAGCATCTGCTGACCCCCGCTCCGTCAGTTTACGTGGACTACTGAGTTACTGTCGTTCCCAAACACTTCCATTTTCTTATAATACAGCTGACAGTTGACTGTGGAATATTTAGGAGCTAGGAGGAAATTTTACGACTGGATTTGTCTGGTACAGGTGGCATCTCATCACAGTTCCACGCTGGCATTCACTGAGCTCCTGAGAGCGACACATTCTTTCACAAATAGTCTGGATGACCAGGTGCTTGATTTTTTATACACATGTGTCCATGGAAGTGGTCGAAACACCTGATTCCCAGCATTTGGATGCGTGAGCAAATACTTTTGGCAATATAGTGTATGATCACGAGTTCTGTACAAGTAAACACACACTCTGTCTCTCACCCCCTGTAGGATTGTGTGTCGGAGAGCAGGTTGAGGGCAGTGGAGGTAGGTCTGCAACAGTGTGTGTGCAGTCTAGAGGAGCAGCTGAGCATGCTGGACATGCGAGTGCAGGCGTTGGAGAAGAGCACATCTGGAAAGATTTGTATAGAGCGCAGCATGTGGGTGGAGCTGGAGAACCGGGTGCTGCTACTGGAGACGGGACTGAGTTTAACCTGCGTGCAGGTATACAGATGCCACCCAAACCCACAGCTTCAACATCACATTCATTCTGTGATTCAGAGTGAAATAAAACTGCAGTTATATTTAATGTTTCACAAACACAACATTTAACATCAAAGCTAAACATCTGTATGTAAATAAAGAGCACAACAATTTATATGCACTCACCAGACACTATATTAGGTACACCATGCTAGATACAGTTCTTCTGGAGACTTTGTCACACTTGCTTCTTTTTTTTTTTTACAAAACCCAGTTAGTTTTGTAAAGTTAGTTAGTTAATTATGGTCAATTTATTAGGTACACCCCTTCAACTGCTTTTTAACACAAATATCTAATTGTCCAATCACACGGTCACTACTCAGTGTTTATTCATGTAGAGGAGGTCAATAACAACT
>JAOUQT010000036.1:19991695-20002820 GCA_025769995.1 Xyliphius kryptos
TATCCTTCATAGTCCCCTACAGTTCAGGGCTCAGAGCTGGAGAGCTTATGTTCATAGAGTGTTTTGGTAAACTGGGATGTATGAATGCTGTCGCCCGGCAGCTCTCACGAGATTACTTAGGTTTGTTGACGGTGGAGTGGCTGGCTGCTTTATGTCACAGGGCTCCCTCATGTCTGTGTCACCTCATGGTTCTATCCTGTAGTTATGCTGTCATAGCTTTAGTCTGCCGTAGTTTCTTCTTGCTCGCTGCACAACTAGTGTTTGAATTGTCCATTAGATAGTTGATCGTGTCTAACTCTTTTTATTCTCTTTCCCTTTTTTTATTTCTCCCTTTTTTATACTCTATCTCTTTTTCACTATTTCGGATGAGCTACACCAAATGCAGCGGAGGAACAAGGAGATGTCAGCAACCCTGCGCCTGTCAAATTCCCTTTGACTGCCCATTCATATCCCTCGTCTGCATGACGATGAAGTATTCTTTCATGCTTTGAACAGGAAATCAGACGCTTGCAGATAATTGCAAACGCAGGAACTATAATGAGGTGCATGGAAAAGAAAATAATCCAGAAAATACAACTCGTAAGATGATATATATACAAATGGGGGTTGAATAATGGAAGAGCAGACAATACGAAAGGTAAATCGGAAAAGTGTAAACAAGAAGCACAAAAGAGGTAATACAAAAAAATAGCAATACAGAATAACACTTAGTAGGCAACAAGAATAGTTGGAAATACTTTGCAATAAGTCTAAAACAGTGAGTCATATTTATACTGCAGATAAAAAGTACCCTCTAAATTTTTAATTATAACAATAAAAGTGAATCAAATCAAAGTGAAACAACAAGAAACTCATTTCAAGGTGAACAATCGAAAAAACGGTTAATCGAACTTAAATAGATAGACACTATATACAGTACATAAGTGGCAAATATATATTGTAACACGCACCCCGTGGCCCCGTCCCAAACCACAATGCTCCCACACACTTCACTCAGACCAGGAGACCTAGTGCGTGTTATGGATCTTAGGGACAGGCCAAGTAGGGGATGAGTGTGTGGTAATGTGGGCAGTGGTTTGTGATGCCGCACTAATCTTTATCCATAGAACTGAGACAGCGTGGGAGTGACAGGAACTAAAATGTTATTTTTGCAAACAAACGACATGACTAAAAACATGGAAAAAGAAAAACTTGGAAACACTAGACGAGATAAAATGATAAACAAGAACTAAGACAATGTCATAACATCGACCAGGGGTACAAAACATAAGTGAAACACAAAACTAGGCAACTAACATACTAACAAACCACTTTAACACATATTTACCTGAACATAACACGGGTCTATATAGCGTATAGTAATAAGCGTATAACACCTTCATTACTGTTACCATTATTTCAAGTAACATTATTACCTTTAATAATCCGTGCTAGAAACAGCCGGCAGGGATCATCACAAGACATTGCACGCACCTGTGCCGACTAACGAGAGGGTGTGTGCAATACATGTCTGTACATTATATAACAGAAGTCCCTTTACGCACTCGAAGGGAAAATGAGCAAAAGCATGACATAAGGACAATATAAGTCCATAAGTCCATGACAATAATTTCATAAACAAAAAACGAGATCATATTCACAATCTCGCAAATACCTAACATATACAGTTATATAAAAAATATAGCAAGAGCAGAGAATAAAATAACAACATTAATGTAAAATATTAAAATGAATATACAAATACACTACAGTATATTCCCAAACGCATTTGCTTACCTGCCTTGACTCACATATGAGCTAATCCAAACTGTTCCCACAAAGTTGTCAGCATGAAATTGTCCAGAATTACTTGGTATGCTGAAGCATAATACATCTATGGCCATGGAAGTGATTTCGATGGGTGACCAAATACTTTTGGAAAATATAGTGTCAAATTCCTAAGACATGATTGACCTCAGGTATGACTTTGAAAATCCAAAGATGTTCTATCAGATTAAGGTTAAGACTGTGCAGGCCAGTCAAGTTCATCCAAATTTATCAACATCATGTCTTTATGGACCTTGTCCATTGATGCACAGTCATGTTGGAAGAGGAAAAGTTCAGCTCCAAACGGTTCCCACAAAGTTGGAAGAATAGAATTGTCCACAATGTTTTAGTATGCTGAAGCATTCATACACCTGTGGCATGGAAGTGATTGGAACATCTGATTCCGATAATTTGGATAAGTGAGGTAATACTTTTGGAAATATAGTGGAATTTAAATACACACTAATAGGCAAAATACAAGTTCTATGTTATAGGCTCTCAACCCTTTTTATAATACACATGCTTTTTCTATGATACCATACAGTACACAAAACATCTTCATTGCCGACTCACTAAAAGCTTCCTGTTGCAGAAGTTTTTTATGACACCCTTCTGTTTTTCCCTTTACTAACTTGCAGAAACAGATGTTCCAGTGTCTGCAAGGCAGTGTCAAGAGGCAGTTATCAACATCAGACACAGGCTAATTAATTATACTCAATGGGGACCCAAAATAATAAACATGTCCACACTTCATACAATTATAACAGTACAATTATAAGCAGTTCTGGAGATTCCTTCAGAAGAGCTATAGATATATATCATTATACATCATTGTTTTTCAGATGCTTTTTTGTCTGATTTGTATGCAAAAAGAACAATATAGTTTGTTTAAAAATATTAATCCCCATTAACCACAAGAGAAAGACAATGACCCTGACACACTCCAAATGGAATTTTAAGTGCATAAGTATTATTTACATAAAACAGTTACAACAGCATGGGGAGCTCAGTAGGTTAGAGCAAACTGCTGGAAGAATCCAGGAGAATTCGTACCTAGGCTCGGTCCCAAGTTTGGGGTGCAATATAAAGGCTGAAAATAGGAATGTTGCTTCATCTGGGTATAAATACTTGTGCCAAATATTGTAAGTACTGCTGGTACTCCTAATCAGGAGCATACAAAATACTGTATGTGACTGACATATCTCAGTTACAATGGTATTTAATCTCAAACATTTGGCCATTTACTTCCAAAAACGAAAGCACAAGCATTTCCTTTCTCAGTTAACATTTTACATGAATGTTAATTTAACATACTTTTGAGAATTTCACCCAGACTATCATATCAAGATTGGACTACTAGAACTCTCTCACAGCTGGCATTCCTATATCTTCCATCAGGCTTTTGCTGGCATTTGTTGGTATCATAAGGATAATTTCTGGCAGTATCCTAGCTCTTGAGTTTAGATTCAAATGCAGTAGATTTAACAATTCAAGTTAATGATTAAGAACTCTGGATAATGGTGTCTGTTAATTGCCATATATACACATATATTAATGAAAAATCTACAGGACACTAAGTAGTTTTTCTCAGTCCCTAAAGAGAATAGACTCGGCTTTAACACAGGATACCGAATAACAGCTGTTACGGTGTTAAGTGTTGGTGTTGATGCTTGAGAATGGGTCTTGTTTGAACAGAATGCATAGACAAAGAAAGACTAGAGAAGGACCGTATGAGATAGTAGTACAGTGGTCATTGAGCAAGGATCTTAACCATTAACTGCTCAAGCTGTATAAACGAGATGAATGTGGCTTGAGAGTGTCTGCCAAAATGCCATAAAATATAAATTGGACAGACTGAAAAACAAAAACACTACAATACTGCTGCATCACTCTCTTTAAAGTAAAAACTGCACTATTTTTAAGGGGGCAGTCGAATGGAAGTATACATTACAATATATCTACTCATACATGCTTTAAACCTTCTTAATCCTGGTAATGTTTTAGCAAAGCTGGAGCCTAAAGAGTGGCACAGGATGTACACTAAGAGTACAATAGAGATGCCAATTACCCTAGACACAGTAAGGACATGCAAACTCCACACAGAAGAAAATTAGGTCCAAAAAGAGACCATAGCTTTAATTACTTTTTACCCTTTTAGTTTGGTGCACCCATCATAAGCACTACTGTGCCACAGCATAGAAACTGCAATAAACAAACACTGTAGCTTTCTCTGGGATTTCATAGAATTGCAATGATGTGAAAGTTTCAAAATTCCATATTTTATTAGAATAGAACATAGATGACATATCAAATGTTTAAACTGAGAAAATGTATCATTTATATAGAAATATTAGGTGGTTTTAAATTTCGTGACAATAACATATATCAAAAAAGTTGAGACAAAACCACGTTTACCTTTTTTCTTTACTGTAAACATCTAGGGACTGAAGAGACAAGTTACTCAAGTTGAGGGATAGGATTGTTAACCCATTCTTGTCTAAAGTAGGATTCTATTTGCTCAAGTCTTATGTCTTTTTTTCATATCTTCTGTTTTATGATGTGGCAATTGTTTTCTATCTGGACTGCAGGCTGGCCAGTTCAATACCTGGACCCTTTTTATATAGCCATGATTCTGTAATTGATAGTAAAATATACCATGATGGAAATATGAAATATTCTGCAGAGCATCTCATTGAATACATGTGTTTTAGTAAACAGGGTCATGGAAGAGTGTTAAATAAATGACCCAGGGTTGACTGAGTAACTATGATCATGTTTTTCATATCTAATGCTTTTAAGACTTGACTGTGCATGATTCTTGTAAATTATGAGTCTGATTATTAGTTAGATAATATGCCCTGATGGATGTTCTTTACTTTAGACTTACATTGTAATTGCTCAAGGTTGGAATCCAGACTGATCTGAGACTCAACAGAAAATGTATTTAAAAATACAACAGCCCATGGCTTCTTTATATCAAACAAATCATTTTTGGTGTCCAACGTTTATGATTGTGATAAGTTTATTTTAATAAATTAAAGCCAAAACTAGTGTAAAATGCAAGAACTATAAAATAGTTTCTATTTATAATACCAAAGTATACAAAGCAAACACTATGCTTTGCTAAAAACCGTGTACATATTAACAACTCAAGGAATTGTTATATCTTTCTTTTTTGGCACCTATTTGATAGAATGGATCCTCCCTTGATATTTAATCCTTACCAACCACTTTTCTATCCCACCTCTGACAGGTCTCTGTCTGTCTGATTCTTTAATGAGAGCTCTTTAACTGAGCCACTAGTCAAAATTAACCAAAGGAAAGAGCAAGTTTGTACAGATTCTACCATTTACCTGTGTTTTCTGTAATTAGACAGATTATCCTATATGCCTTTTTCATTTAAGCTGTCATCCATTTTTCAGTTCTAAAATATATTTAACCTGTAAAGGAATATTTACCATGGATATTGCACTTATAATCCTACTCAACAAAAGACATTAGGATCATAGATGCTATGGTAAAACCCATTTGTGAGTCATTTCCCAACCCTGGTCTAATGGTAAGACAAGTACTTTTGGGACTGAAATCTGCTGGTGTGATCCAAGTTCCAGCAAGAAACACTCACCGCTGAAGTGTTGTTAAGCAAGGTGCTTAACACCAAATTGCTCCTTAGGTTCCTCAATATGGAGGCTGATCACTAAAGCGTATCTGATTTGTACACTGATTTCTGTAGGTTTTCAATCATTTGTGTAGGTTTTTTAATTATCAAGGTCAGAGAAGCAGGTTTGGGACCAAATGGCTGCTGGTTGGATTCTTGATACAGCAAGAAACTCTCACAACTCAAGGCACTTAACCCCAGTTGTTTCCTTGTAGCCTCAGTAGGGAGACTGACCTATTAACACCCCTGAATGGGTTAAATGGAAAAAAAAATATTTCCCTATGCGGATCAATAAAATGATCTATTTGTATTATTATTGTTATTAATAGTACACCATGTGATTTGTGTGACATGGGTCAACTTGTAAATGAGCTTTAAAATCCTTAGGAATGGATCACAACACTTGCTGAACAGAGGTAGTGGACTACATCACCAATTATTAAATTATTTAAATATTTCAATAACTTAGAAATCTGCCTTGATAGGCTATGATTTAAAAAAAACATGCTAACAAGGATTCTCAGGACCACAGGAGCAATTAGCCCCTTATAGGTAAAATAACTGAGATTTCCCATAAACTTAGAATTACAATATAACTGAAGAAGCCTAAGAATAAATATTTACTAGAAAATGTAACAAAAGCACTGTGAGAAATCTGGACTGATAGGTTTGAAAATGTGAAAATACCAAACCTACCAAACCTTTTATTATATAAATATATACTGCTCAAAAAAAGGAACACTCAAATAATACATCCTAGATCTGAATGAATGAAATATTCTCATTGAATACTTTGTTCTGTACAAAGTTGAAAATCACACAAAAATCATCAATGAAACTCAAATGTATTAACCAATAGAGGCCCGAATTTTGAAGTCACACACAATATTAAAGTGAAAAAACTTTCATCTGTTTTCATCTGTGAAAAGCACAGGACCCAAGTGGCGAATTTATTGATCCCCAGAGGGAAATTCTTTCTCTGCATTTAACCCATCCAGGGCTAAACACCATTTGAGGCGCACAGGAAGCAGTTGGGGGTTGGGTGCCTTGCTCAACAGCATTTTAGCCATAACTTGTCTAGAGTGGAGTTTGAACTAGCGATCTCTTGGTCCCCAACCCTTTACCCTATCCATTAAGCCACGGCTGACCCCAGGCAGACCCCATTTGCCAATCCTCGTGTTCTCTGCCAAATGCCAACTCCCATCTGTGGACGACGGGCCCTCGTACCATCCTCATGGTGTCGGTTTCTAACCGTTTGTGCAGACACATGCACATTTGTAGCCTGCTGAAGGTCATTTTGCAGGGCTCTGGCTGTGCTCCTCCTGTTCCTACTTGCACAAAAGCGGAGGTAGCAGTCTTGCTGCTGGGTTGTTGCCCTCCTACAGCCTCCTCCACACCTCCTGGTGTACTGGCCTGTCTCCTGGTAGCACCTCCAGCCTCTAGACACTATGCTGACAGACACTTGCATTGATGTGCCATCCTGGATAAGCTGCACTACCTGAGCCACTTGTGTGGGTTGTAGAGTCCGACTCATGCTACCACAAGTGTGAAGGCACCACCAACATTTAAAACAGCGTGTAAAATTAATTGTCAGTAAGTGTTGCTTCCTAAGTGGACAGTTTGATTTCACAGAAGTTTGATTTACTTGGAGTTATATTGTGTTGTTTAAGTGTTCATTTTTTTGAGCAGTGTATATACATATCTGTATCTATATGGCTGCATCATTATAATTCTGACTAGCCATACTTGATGAAAGCTAGAGGAACAGCTGGCCAATGTAAAATTCTATTGTGTTATGCTACTGTAAACCACTGAGAACTTCAACCATCCAAAACACATACATCCAGCTCAACTCCAGCAAGATCCCAAAGAGCCAAAGAACACTTCAAAAGCGTGGACTAAATATGCTAGATACCGATCTTTAGTAAACATCTCTTGAGCTGCAGCCATATTCATCATTCGTAACACTAAATAACTGGGAAAATGCTTTTTATTATTCAACTACATTTAATAATTAATTTTAAAGTCAGGAAACAAGGTTTGCTTGAAATCTTGCAATCCTAATGTGTTGATGATGCGCCAAATCTAAAACACCCCAGTTTAAGAGCATGGACTGATTTATAACAGAGTGTGTATAAGTGAAGATTAGGAAACTCACTCTGGCAGTGCTCGCCGGATGATGGAGTGTTTCTGTCTGTACATGTCCAGCTTGGACAAACAGCTGCATGAGGTGTGGTTGGCGAAGCTGATGGTGACCGGCTTGGGTGGCTGCTTCACGGGAACCGTGATCTCAAACAGCTGAAGAAATGACAAAAGACAAAAAGGAGATGATGTGTCAAATATATGAAGGTAGTAATTCTAGTTATTTGCTAAATACAGGCAATATTAATGATGAACAACAAAAGACAAATAAGGAAAGCAAGTTAACCAATGTAAACTGAGATTGTAAAGACAACAAATAGTATGAAATAATATCAAAATAAACAGAGGTGTTAGTTGTACAGATGGTATAGTTGGTGTTAGTTGATATTTGGTCCTTTCTATTTTCCCTTCTGTTAAACCAAAAACCTATATATATTTAATCCCTAACGGGCAAGCTAAAGAAACCCCATCAAGGAATATTCCTTCAGTTAACATATTTAAAAGCAAAACTTAGACAGTAACACAGATATGAAAGAGAATTGGAATATAAGTAACAGGCCATTCCATCATCAAAAAAATGTAAAAATGCGAGAGTGCAGGGCCAGACCTAAAAGAAAAGGTTTCTGACAAAATGCTAAACAAACACAGGTTCAGTTTAGGATTAAACACCGACACTATATCTGGATATTATTATTAATTGGAAGGCTTCACTTACCTTCATTTTATCAAGATACCAACAATGAGCCTGCACCTTTTGATTGAAGCAGGTTTGGCAGATCAGACTAAAAGTTATCTCAGGTGGTTTGACATTTGACAAAGAACCAGTGCAGTTTGATGATGATAATGGTAATAGCTTCTGGTTCTAGTAAGGTCTTTAGCAGGTGATTTTACGAGCTTGGTTACACTAATACTTTCTAAGTATGGAACATTAATTGATCATGTCTAATATACTCTAGAAAGTCATTTTAGACAGTAAATGAAACTGTGAACATGTCCATCTCTGCTCAAGTCCGTTTCTCTGGCTTGTAATAAGATATCAGACTCTGCTGGGATCTCAGACACTCAGCACCCATAAAATTGCTAAAATCCCCAAACTCTATTTTGGTTATTGAAAATTTCGACTTCTATTGGTTTTTCATGCCTCACTGAAGGGGGCTGGTTCATTACTAACATTCTTTAGTGCTACATGTAAAAACACTGTAATAATAATGCACTTCAGAAGAAAAATAAGATCAATATCAAGGCTAACAGATAAGGTAGTGATCTGAGGTAAAATTTTATCCCTGAAAAGCACTTAAACACATATTTCATGTGTTTACTAGACTTTATTTTCTCGTTAACTCCTACCACATGCTTCCTGGGACACACTCCAAAATAAAAGAAAATTTACAGTCATCTAAACCTGTGTAGTGTCTGAGGCAGGTGGCACAAGGGTCAGGCCTAACCTGAGATATTTTTAAAAGAGGTAGCAGAGTGAAGGCGTTAAGCTGACACAGGTGTCTGGCAAGTGTCGAGTGAATGAAAAAGGAGACGGTGTGTTACATGTTGCTGCTGACACTAAGCATAAATTAGGGATTTAAAAGAAAAAAAAACCCAGGGAGTTAACAAATATAATAATAGGGGAGATTCACTTGAAAGCAGCCCTATTATTCTGTTGTAAGTCTGTAAGGAAAAAACTTTCCTTATGTGGATAAAGGAGGAAAATTGTCCCCTTCAAGCTTATGCACAGGCCCATACACATTTTGTGCTTATACTCACGGTTTTGCTGATGAAGGAGGTGCTGATGTTCATACACTGGAGCTCTTCGCTGTTGCAGCAGCCTCCACATCTATACACAGACACGCAGGGTGGTTTATAGAAGGTGTTTGTCCCCGCCCCAAACTCTTTCCCCACGTCTAAGCATACCTCGCGGGGCATACACAGGGTCTTTCTCCACTCTGCCTCAATACCTGTTGCGCCAAAAACAGAGCCAGACAGGAAAATAAAATGTGTTAAAAAAAGAGGGCAACATAATGCTAAAATATATGGAAAGATTTTCTACAAACTGCGAGTCAGAAAATGATGGGACAAAACGGAAAATATATAAAAAAAGAAAATACATGGGTGAAAAAATGGCACAGCAGTAGTGCTGTCGCCTCACAGCAAGAAAGACCCAGATTCGATCCTTGGGAACAGCAACCTGGAAACTTTTTGTGTGTAGTTTGCATGTTCTTCACATGTTCGAACTGGAATTCCAAATACATGATTTGTTAGGTCTCTAAAGTGGCCCTTAGTGTGTGATTGTGTGTAACTGTGTGTATGTGCCCTAGGATGGATGTGCCTACCCCTGCACCCAGAGCTGTTGGGTGTGGGCAACGGCTGGCCCGTGACCCCTTATGGATTATGCAGAAGAAAAAAAATGAAAACATGCTTTATTTTTATAACGATTGACTTTAATTTTTGCTCATTAAAGCATTTCCTGCTTTTGTCTCAAATCATGAATATAATGTACAAACTGATTTCCTCGGGTTGCTCCTGTTCCTGGAACTACATCTGTCAAGTTAACCCAGGAGCAGCAACTATTATATACAATTAGATTTACCGTCTTTCTATGATGTCACTCACAAAGAACGTCAGTGAGTGGATTCATATTTTCATAAATATTATACAGGTGCATTTTTTATAAAAAATAAAAAAATACGCACTGATTGTGATTAGAGAAAGCTACATTTTGCATATTTTGAAAAAAATCATAATAAAGGCTGTTGGGTTTTGCTGTATAATAGAAGAAAGTGTCACAGTCAGAATCTTAAGAACCACTTTAAATTCTCCAAGACACTTAGTAATTTACTATACAGTGTGTGTCTTAGTCATTTGTAAAGACATGATGTAAAGCAAAGATACCTTTAAAAATAAAAGACTCTGACTGTCACACTTGCTTGTGTTTTTTTTATTGTTTTTTTGTATTGTATGTCATTTTTATGAAAAGTAACAAAAAACTCTTACTGAAACTGCTGCTTACTTTTAAATATATCGAGGTTGAGGAAGGCGGCAGCGAACGACACTTCCTCTGAGCGAGTGTCCGGGTCTCTGTTGGAGAAACGAGGACTGATGGAATGTTTCGAGTGGCATTTTAGGACGTTCCAGTAACTAGGGTAGAGTAACCTCATCAGCTCATCCACACTTCCTGCTGAACGTAACTGCTCCTCCAGATCCGGTTCTGACAGCTAAGACACACACAAACACACTGAAATAAGTGTATAAAGTGTTTTAAATATGTAAACACCTATTACCAGATATACTTAAAACCACCTGATATTTGTGCCACAAAAAATATGAATATTATGAGGGCTACAGCAGGAGGCAGATCATTCTCTTATAAAGCCCCACATCTATGGTATAGTCTTCCAGTTAGTGTTCGGGACTCAGACACAATCTCCGTCTTCACGTCTAGGCTGAAAACTTTATTTAAGCATATCCTTCATAGTCCCCTATAGTTCAGGGCTCAGAGCTGGAGGGTTCATGGTCATAGAGTGTTTT
>JAOUQT010000036.1:20023983-20040944 GCA_025769995.1 Xyliphius kryptos
AATCCCAGGTCCACTGAAATGACCAATGTGGGTACCTTGAGCAATACCTTTTAACCCTAATTGCTCCAGAGTCCGGGGGTCCTGTACTAACCCTGTGCCCTGACCCCAACCATAAGTTGCTTTGGATTAAAGCATCTGCTAAATGACCAAATGTAAACGTAATGATCCACACCTCAGGTGATTCCTCTCATGGTTTCCTGAGTTTTTTTTCTCCATGGCGATTCTTTCTGTGTTTCCGTGGCGATATATCAGGCTTTTGTTTATCTGCTGTGTGATAAGGTGCTCTGAATGAACCTTTTCAGGGAAACCCCTATCTGATAGACCACTGAACCTGCTTTGTCCTGAAGAACCTCAGTAATTCATCATGTCCTGGGTTCCACTCAGTGTAGGACAGGAGACCCCCCCCCCCACACACACACATACTGCAGATGAACAGGGGTACTGATGGGCTCTAAAGGTGCACCCCGTCTCGCCGCATGTTCCTCGTGTGATTCTTTATTAACAGAAGGTCCATTTGCAGCAGCAGACAGTTCAGGTCCGTGTTCTCTGATTATTAATACATGTGGTATTTATTGACGGGTAAAATGAGACCATGTTAGAGCTCCAATCTGGGAGGCGCGGCGTGTTTAAACCCTCGTGTTGGAAAAGCCCAGGGGCGAGCTCCTGTTTCACCAGAGGCCAAATTCAACATATTGATATATTCCAGAGATGAGAGCCGGAGCGATGCTAATCATCAGCTGGAGACGCGTACAGTTCCTCTGAACATCATGTTCAGAACCGCGTTACTGCGTTGAAACTTTCATCTGGAATAAGCACAGTAGAAAGTCTTCATACGCTTTAACACGCTCGTGCTCTAGTTAACAGCTAAGGGCCACCAACTGGAGCAGATTTCACATGAGTTAGCTTCTAAAATTAAAACATGAATAAAACATGAATTCAAACATGAATTTCAGGAAGTTACCCTGTGATGTCACTGGTGGAATACAGTGAGTAACTGTGCACGTTCCAGCGCTGGGTCATCAGATTCAGAAGATCTTTTTTAAATGGATGAAGAGGTTGAATCAGCAGCGACTGTGGGGGGGCGCTGTCTTTAATAACAACATTCAGCCGTTTAGATTTGAGTCAGAACAGACCACCAGAGGGCAGCAAAGCACAACCCAAACCCATCATCAGAACTCCTCTCGTTAACTTCTTTACATGTCCATATTGTTGGAAAAGCACGCGGTTACGGCGGCGCGGCGGCCTTTTTGTGCCGCCTTTATACACTGCGGGAAGAGAGAACGCCATGGGACAGGAGCGGGATTTTTGGCGAGTTCCATCGGCCGAACGGTGGCACTTTAAGGGTTAATACTATCTGTAATAAATCTTGTTCCTATCCCAGCCGTTGTGCGAGTCCCACTTTCCACATCCCATAGTTGTGTTAGTCAGGGATCCGGTCCTCAGTTCCTAACTACACAAATCTTCTGGGTACTATTGCAGTCAGCCACCTCTGCAACCTGCTCTTACGTGATTTAGGAGGAACCAAAAGCAGTTTAATTGGTTCCTGAATGGAGTCAGTCGGTGAGCCTCCTGCTGGTTGAGAGCGTGAGAGGTTCTCGGGTTTTCATCTTCAGCTTTTCCATAAATGAATATTAAACGAACCCGTTGAGGAGGACTGATGTTTCACCTGCGCGGCTTCAGCACGCCATTCCCTCAGCCACATTTAATCACGAGGCTCGCTGTCTGCCGCGCCGTCCCGCCAGGTCGGGGTAATTGTCACCTCCTCTGTCGTTCGCAGGTGTCTGTTTACATTTATCACCTGCATAATCTAACACCTCGTCTAAATGAGGCCCGAAGTCTGCGGGGTGCAGGAAGTCGCGCTGAATCAGGACGCAGCCGCTCACACTGACACCAATTAACGTTTACACGCCGTAAGCAACTCCGCCGGAACCAAACTTACTGATGACCAATCAGAACTGAATACTGTCTCTATCTGCAGCATCATTTATAATAAACAGCACAAATAATGTTTTCATTTCGAATAAACTGCCGATCAGCAGACGTTCTAAAGGGTTCCGTTACAGTTCCGCGGCTTTGTGACGTTCCAGTGCCATTTTAACTCCAGCCTTATGTCGCAGAGGAACGCCTGGGGTGTAAATGTTCCCAAACAACCCAGCCCCCCCCCCACCGCCACCACCACGCTCTGGGGTTTCATAGATCGTCTAGGTAACCAAATTAAATTTCTTGAATCTTGATTATGATTGGCAGCACAGTGGCTTAGTGATTAGCATGTTCTCCTCTCAACGCTGGGGATTCCCAGTTGGAATCCCAATCTGGTTTGAGTTTCCATGTACTCCTTGTGTCTGCGTGGGTTTTCTCCGGATTGTCCATTTTCCTCCCACATTCCAAAAACATGGATTCAAGGTAAATTGAATGCTCTTAAATGCCCCATATAGTGTGTGTTTGTGTTTGGGGATGTGTGAGTGAGTGTGTGCCCAGCGATGGATTGGTGCCCTGTCCTGGGTGTGTCTGCCTGGCCCCCGAGACGTTCTCCCCTGGATGGGCACGGGGAACCCCCCCCACCACGACCCTTATAAAGGAATAAGTGGACGATAACGAATGAATGATTATGATTTTCAGATCTTTCAGAAACTTCCTGTCAATGAAACCTACATCTGATTGGTATGTTCAGACGTCAGGAGGAGGTCCTCATTCAGTGTAAATCCAACGTTTCCCGCTGTGCCATCCGTTCGTTTGTTTTCAGGTGGACGTACATTAAGAGTCCGAACCCTGCAGGCTTTCAGATCAGGAATTTATCAAATCCTGACGCTTTCCAAAGAGATGAGTGAAGCCATTAATGTGGACTCACGATTCTGGAGGGTTCTCCTGTTGTGCCTTGTCTTCTTAATCCGTGTGTGGTCTTCATGCATACATTGATTAGTGTTATGACCACAGCGTATGGTCTATAAACAAGCATTCTTGACTGAAAGGTTGTTTCCACCAATAAAACCCTAATGCAACACTTCCAGTCATCTGAATTTCATTCTGTTTGTTTGATCAGTAAATGTACAGTATGAACTTATCTTTAAATGATCAATATGTTTCGTATTTACTCAGAAAGTCAGTGTGTGTTGTTTAAATCCGTCCCCCTGCAGCATGTTCACGCGTGGGCTGTGTCTGTATAATGACGTTAAGACTCACTATGGGCTTCGTGGACATTAATATGGAGGCGCTCCATTTATCAGCTGTTAGAACCTCAGGGGATCCGTCATGTTAGAACATACGTTACGGTACGTTTATTATTTTATAAATGTATTTACCTCTTTAAAAGTATGATGTAATATAACCTTATTTTATTTTTGCTTATACAAATGTGTTACATACATACGTATATTATATAAACCGGGCAGCACGGTGGCTTAGTGGTTAGCACATTCTCCTCTCAGCGCTGGGAATTCCTGGTTTGAATCCTGATCTTAGTGGATTTTCCATGTTCTCCCTGTGTCCACATGGGTTACCTCACACAGTCCAAAAACATGGATCCCAGGTCAAATTGAATGCTCTAAATTGCCCCGTATAATTTGTATGTGAGTGTGTGCTTAGCGATAGATTGACGTCCTGTCCTGAGTGTATCTGCCCAGCGCCCAAGACGTTTTCCCCTGTATGGGCTTGGGGAACCCTACCGCGACCCCCATAGAGAAATAAGCAGAAGATAATGGATAGATGGATCTTCACTCTCTGGCGCCTTTCGCTACATTGGCTTCTTTAGCGCTTCCTTTTTTCCAACAATGGAACTTCTCGTGGATGGTGACTTTCTGTACACGCAGCCAATCTCAGAGATTTTAATGGCACTCTGGTATTTTTGAATGATTTCTTTCTTAAACTCGAAGAGCTGCTGGATCTGCAGATGTTTTTGGTCCCATTATGATGCTAACGGTAAAAAAGCGCTAACTTCACTCACTTCTTAAGGGAAAGTTAACGGGGACAATGAGACATCCTCAGACTTTGGTGGATCCACTGTATTTATTTTTTAGAAGCTGTACGTGACCCTCTCAGAACGGGTCGCGACCCACCATTTGAGAAGCGCCGTAAGGGAGTGTACAGTGATTCGGGCAGCATTGTGCCATCTGATCCACTGGTACCAGAACCGCAGGGTTGTGGAACCGTCCAGCACCATCAGGGTCATAGGGACTAACAAAGTGTGCAGAGGAATGGACTACAGAATGTTATTGTAAAACTACAAAATGTTTGTGTAGGTCCTACATATACAGTGGGGTTTACAAAGCGTTTGTACAATATAAACACACCAACACCAAACCAAACGAACACTGAAATGACTTTAGGAAACAGTGCCTCCTAGCGGTATTCTGTCCTCATCGTCGCTCATATGGCGTTACAGTTGTATTTTTCCTTCAAGTTACAACACAATCTTGTATTAAGTATCCGGTTCGTTTTATTAACCTGGATTTCGTTGTATTTAAAAGTTTAAACTGTTCATATGAGTTTATTAAATAACCCGCTGAGTAATGGCGGACTTTCTGTAAAACCCACCGCTGTTACGTCATCATTCAACATCACACCCGTTTCCGTGCGGGGCCGCGTCAGAACCCCGTTATGCACTGTGATTGGTTTAGACTTCTGTCACTCAAAATAAATGCTCTAATCTTATTGGTGGACTAGTGTGTTTATAGGCGAGGCACCGCGGGCCCTACCTGGCTGAGCCTATCCCAGCTGTGATTCATTAAGGCTGTAATTAGTTTGTAAGAAACCAGTTTGAGAGCGGTTCAGAGGTGAAGCTGAGAGGAGCTGCACGTGGAGGGTTCTGTTACAGGGATAGGCTGCAGTTTAAAGCTGAAACCCTCTCATGAGTTTTGTGGACCTCAGATGGATCCTAATCGTTCTGAAGACTCAGAAGGTTCGTGTTTCTGAATTTAAAACCTGATGAGGATTTATTCACAGGACCTCAGAGTAGCAACGCTTCACCAGGAACCATTTCTGTTTTAATAAACAGTCAGATGGTTCCAGTTCACTTTTAATCTTCTCCAAAAAACTAACATTAGAACTTCCACTGACCACTTTATTACATACGCATTTCTCTCCCTCCCAGTGTCTCAGCTGCACTAATCATACAGATGGTTGTGGGTTCAAATCCCAGGTCCACTGAAGTTACCAATGTGGGTTCTTGAGTAAGACCCCTAACCCTTGTTGCTCCAGGGTTCTGTATGTTCCCTGTGTTCTGACCCCAACTGTAAAATGGGATATCTGTAAGTCGCTTTGGATAACGGCGTCCTGATAAATGACCAAATGTAAATGCAGACTGTAGTCCATCTGTTTATATACATACTCGGTCTTTCTCTGATCCAGAGGTTTGCAGGGGTCCTCAGACTTTGACCCACAGGTTCCCCAATGTGCCCACAGGTTCCCATGTTGTTGTTTTTTTTTTATAATTTAAACTATTTAATAAAATACACCCACTTTTATTCAATACAAGCCAAACAAATGTTTTTATTTATTTATTTTTAATACTTAACAGTGTTTTTGTTGTTAATCCGTATGCAACCAATCTGAAACCTGTTTCTGTGTAAATCAGAGTAAATCCAGTTCATTTATTATAAAGAGTCCAAAATCCAGTCATTTGCATTAAAAAGACACGGTGAGATCGGTGAACGGAGTTCAAATGAATTTATGATTTCAGCGATCTTAATGACGCACAGATGTTTTTGAATAATTTTTTTTCTTCAACTCGATCTTGTTGCCAATGTTTTCTTTGATCCCATGTTGGGGCTTAAGACAAAGCGTTAACTTTACTTTGCAAAGAAAACTTAACAGGGACAATGACACACGTCACGTCACGTGAAACTCGCCGATTAAATCTGAAAACTGACCAAAATTTGAGAAATGGTGCTCTAACCCATCATCGGTGATCGCAGGGTGCAGCCTACAGGTGGTTGATGGGTTATTCTCAGTCCAGACCAGAAAGCTTTAAAACTCCAGCAGCACCACCGTATCTGATCTAATAAAGTGTTTTAAAAAAAAAAATGTGCTTGATGAGTTTAAAGTGAAGCATCTCAAACATCAAAGCATCAATAAACTCTAAAAACCTATTAAAATTTAAATTAACAAGTGTTGTCGTTCTTTAAAGTGAATTATTTAAGATTTATTAAGATTTTAAGAGCGTATCGGCTCTGAGGGGAAGGTCATGAGCCACTCAGCGGATGGGATAGTACAGAATAATGCGGTCACACCCGATGGCTTAATTGTATCGTTTAAAGCATTAAATCTGAATTCTCTTTTATCTCTTGCAGTATCTTTAAACACTTTGATCTGCACCCATCTGACGCTGAATGAGGAGAAGCAGGTGCCGGTGCAGGTCAGTGAGAGCGCTTTTATTCTCTACATTCATCATCCAACATTTAAATGATGCCATAAAACTCATAGCTTCCCCTCCTCACACACACACACACACACACACACACACACACACACTCTTCAGTCCTTCACAGTCCAATGGCTGTGTTCTTTTAGAGTAATAAGGCACCAGAGGGAGTAAATTACTGAGTTCATTTGAAGCAGTGACTATAACCCTCCACTGTAGCTGGTTGCATGCCCTCTAGTGGCTGGTTGTTTTTAGGACAGGACAGCATGGTGGCGCTCTCCCGGTTTGATGTGAGGTTTGCAGGGAAGTGTTCTGAGGTTCTGTGTGGTGCAGCAAACCAATCTATAATCAGGTTCTTAATTATATGATCAGTCTTTGATTTGTCACATGATGCTTAGCTTCAGGTTCAACCATCTACAGTGTGTGATGTTTAGGAAGGTAAAGTGTCCGAGCGCTAACGTGCATCATCATCAGTGACCAATTAGATCACAACTAACCGGGGTATACAGTTATATACATCAATGTTTACATCATTAATGTGATGATCGTTCTCAATTACGGGTTGGTTGGCGCCCTTCTGGATTCCTACGGTTCAGTCAGGAGCTGAAACCATCCTTTATTGTTAGCGTTCTGTCCTGTAGATTAAATCTGGACTCTGATGGAGTTCTGTTCTTCATTTGTATCCACTGTTGCACCTCCTCGGTAAGAAACGCAGCTATTGGCTGTCCTAAAAGTCGTTCATTGACTGTCGCCAAGTTTGTCGTTTACCCCGCGTCAGGACTCGTGTGCATTAAAATGGAAATAAACTCTCCAGTAACAAAATTGAATTCTACATAAAAATCTGTGAGTGCAAAACTCCCCAAATGTGTTTGAATGACAAATGAGTTTTAAATAAATGAGCTTTTTTTTTTCTTTTGCCTTTAAAATAATCATCACTTCTTAAAACAAATGAATGATTTAAACACTTTAATCCACATTACATTATTATTTTTATGTTAACTACATATTGTTTTGCTATTTAGCAAAATGTTTAGCTTTTTACACACACAGCGTGGACGAGGTGAGCGACTGACACGAAGATGCAGGCCTCATTAGGGGGCGTGGTCAGTTGTGGGTCAAAAAAAAGTCACTAAGGGTTCTGAAGTATTGCGACAGTCACCAAGTTGTTGACCGTGTTTGCATCTGCACATTAAACCTTTATTTATTCATTTCTGTATGAAGTAAACCTGATGATGCGCTGACGTCGTTACTTTGATTTAAATAAAGATGAACTTATTAAACCTGCATTTATTTCTGACACGATCGATACGCTGAGGATCAGCCCACGTGGACGTGATCACAAACATACGGTCATCAAATCCTCTTCTGTCAAAATGTGATCAGTGTGTTTGTTCATTTATAAACTGGCGTCATTACATCGGTTCCCCGTTCCTCACTGTTCATCAGACACCGGTGGGCGTGGCCAACGCCTGGATTTAAAGCAATCAAACTTGCGGTCACCTTTTTATCGATCACGTCTTATAAGATTAATTTTCTGAGCTGCAGGTCAGTCGTCCGTCTGATGATGGATCATTAGTTCTGTGTTTTTATAAACTGCTCATTTCAGCAGAAACTGAGATCAGAGTTCATCTCACCGAGAGCTCAGCAGATACCGGCCCTCTGTCCATTTACTCACGGGTCGGTGAATTTAACCCACTGTGTTTTTTTGATGCACACGGCCCGAGGGTCCGGTTCTGATCCAGTCGGAGGGGAAAGTGACCGGTTCAGGGGACTGGTTCAGTCGTTTGAGGTTGGTTTTGGTTTTTGGTGACCAGATGAAGATACCTGTCTTACGGCAGGGACGGGTCCGTGTGAGTGGTGATTGGTCCAGGTGACTGTGTTGCATGGTGGTCACCGCCGTGGTGAAAAGTTTATAGGAGTGTTCAACAGCGAGGTCACTGAGCCCAAATAAAATATATACGTGTGTGCTTTTAACATGTGTATATTTAAAGGTGTAGGTCCCCGAATCATGGGGTACGCACAACGGAGCCCCACCCTCTTTTTTTCTTACTAAACCATGAGATACAACAAAGTCCCACCCCCTTTTTTTTTACTATTGGACAATGGAATAGGCCCAACAAAGCTCCACCCCCATTGATCCCTGCTGAACCATGGGACATGTCCGATAAAGCCCCACCCCCTTTATCACTGCTGAACCATGTGATGCACATAACAAAGCCCCACCCCCACTTTGCCCTGTTGTTTATGGGATACACATAACAAAGCCCCCCCCCTTTTTCCCTGTCTCACTATTATTTCGGCCTGATGAAGCCCCACCCTCTTTATCCCTCCTGAACCATGAGATACATCTGATGAAGCCACACCCCCTTCTTTTCTGTCAGACTACGGATATGCACAACAAAGCCCCACCCCCCTTTGTTCAGTTTCATGGCGCCGTAGTAACTGTGGATCTGGTCTGTTGGTTCCACTGGCTGTAGAACTCTGGAGCTGCTTGGTCTTCAGAACTGAATGAGAACTCTCTCTCTTACTCTTTAATATTTATTAGAAAGTCTCTTCTTTGATACCCTTTGAATCTTTGCCTTAATTGAAATAAAGCGGCTTCAAAAGTCTCTCTCTCTCTCTCTCTCTCTCTCTCTCTCTCTCTCTCACTCTCACTCTCACTGTAATGCTGAACTGAATGGTTCTTTTTCTTACGACGCCGGTATTTACCCCGATACGAGTCGTGCACCTTGCCAAGCGTGCAGCTAATAAACTCACAATGTAGTGTTGGAGGCGTTTCTGAAACGTTTCTGAAACGTTAGTTTGTCGTGTCAGCGGGCGTCGGTGCAGCTGACGGGCGCGGGGCATCCGAGGTGAACAGGATGAAGTGTGGCAGCGGGAATCATCTTGATGTCTTTTCTTACACACACACACACACACACACACACACACACACACACTAATGTCTTTTCTAGCCAGAAGATGCCAAGTCGAGCAGAAGCTGCAGGCTCGGGGACTGAGTGCAAAAGAGAGAGAGAGAGCGAGAGAGATTTATACATTCAGAGTTTTTGCAAAGTACTGACAAAATTAAGCAAGTATTATTCTTATCAATCTCAACTGGCTGACAGATTCCAATAAACTTGTGACCTTTCAATTTAGCCGTGATGCATGGCCCCCCGACGTGAGTTATAACCCGCGATCTGGGTCAGAGATAGGCAGCCGCTGATGTTCATTCATCAGGCCCAAATGTACTTATCATCAATCAGTGCAAATGATCTGCAAAATGATTGTGCTGCGCCAGAACGCAGCGGGAGGGCGTTGGGCAAGAAGTCGATAAACGGCAACACAAAGGCCGTATTTAAGCGCCGCTCCGAATGGACCTTCGGCACCTGGGTGGTACGTTCGGGTGGGTTTCCCTCCAGCAGAGAGAGGTCCATTGTGAAACGGAACTCTGATGGGACTCATTTTCAGGCCCAGCTATTCGCCGAGGCGCCGGCTGTGCGCCGCTATACACCCTCACTGCTGGAGCGGGAGTTCGGGTCAAACAAAGGGGAAGACGAGCGGGAGCTTCTGCTCCTCTCACCATTAACCCACCGGCGTCCTGTGAACTCTGAGCTTCAGAACTTCATGATTTAAAAAGTGACAGACAGGAGGCAGAGGTCAGACAGAGGTCATACAAAACCTTTCGAATAGGAATGAATATTTCCGTTAGCATCGCTGTTTACAGAGCACCTTAACTCAGGACCTGTAGAGAACAAATGCCATCGATTTCGGCTTCAGGTCTCATTCAGAACGGAACAGGTACGAGGGGGCGGGGCATTATTGTGAATAAATCACAGGAATGAGGTGTTATTAGGCCTGAGGTAGGGCTGGGACGATACGGCCTAAAATCACTATTGCGATATATTGAGCGTTTAAGTTCGATAACGATAAATGAACGATAATTTTAAAACACACATATCCCAAAAATAAAGAATGTATAAGGCCGACATAAATACTTTACAGCCATATTGATGGTTCAATTCCCTTTTTATTGCCACGTGGTCATGTGACTACTCTAGAGAGCACGCAGCCTCTTAAAGGACAACTTTTCTTTTCATTTTTTTTAAATCCCGAAAATACCGATATGAGCAAAATGATGTCAGTTATTGTCGTAAATTTTTGGTATATCGCCCAGACCTAGCCCGACGCGTAGCGGTGTACAGTTAAACATAAAAAAAAACAAGGTTTGAATCATTTATGATTTATACGTTTATTAAAAGCAAAATTGTTAGTAATCTGCTTTTCCGTGGCGTAATTTCATCCGGTTTTTAAAGCGAACGCTGATTGCTGAGCAACAGGTTTCTCTAACGATCAAATACTAATGACAGTATACAGTTTATAGAAACATCGGAAAAGTGATGTATTGTAACTCGCGCATTGATACGAATGTGGTGTGTGTGTCGGCTGGACATATGGCTCAGCCAATCAGATTCAAGTGTAAATGAGTCCCAAACATAAACTATGATCATATTCACATCAAATATGTTTCAATGTAACTGGAACGTTTACAGTGATCACCACATACTGTGTTTTTATCAGGTTTCTAATCAAGTGGCATAAATTGAAGTTTGAGGAGCCTCGTTCAGGGGCCCACACTGGCATTTTGACTCAAGGGCTGTGCCCCTGACCTTGGTCAATGTCGCACTTTTATTAAATTCTTGAAAGCAGGGTGTACATATGATGTACGTAGGAATTTTGCTCTACATACTACCTGCTGCAAAATTTCTGTGGCTTTTAGAAAGTGTTTAATAGCATATGAGATGTGGGAGGGGCTAATGAAGCCTTTAACATATAAATGATACAATAATTATAACGGCGTTACATGGTGGGGTCTGGGATGCCTGCGGATTACTGTACACGCTTCAGTAATGGTTCTGTTTCGGTCTTCACATGTAGGGGGCACAGGATTAGGCGAGCACATGCTAACTCGTAGAATTAGTCAACTTAGTTTAATAGTTAGCGGAGGTTAATTGTTGGTTCTGGTTAGCGATGTGGATGATTGTGATGCGTTAGCACGCCTCACACCGTTCGCGACGCGGGAGGATGCACGTTTAATACTTCTGCTGCTGACGTGAGGTGGTGGTGTGAAGGACATTGATCTTCTGTCTTCACATTTATGGACAGAATGTGGACATGAGAGCAGAAGGTGTTCTCCGAGGTTAACATCCTGGTGTTTTCTGTTCTTCTGACTTTGATCGTTGTGTTTTTAACATCGATTACGACCGGCCGCTTTCAAAGAAGCACTCAAAGCAGGCGTGCGTCCGGGTTTCGGATCGTTGGGAAGATTCGGTGCCTGTTCTAAGGCTCTTACTGCACACTTCTTCTCCAAATTAGTAACCGCTAAAGACGTTTTGTCATTCACTCTGCGCGGTTTAGCAGAGATGCTGATGTCAATTCCAATTTCATATCAGACCCGCGGGTCAATAGCAATTCTGAATAAGGCCCGCGCCGAGCGCCAGGAGACACGATGCTGAACACATTTACATGGCGTGCTGTTGGTTTTACTACAAACATTTGGAGTTCAGTCATCAGAATGAAGAGTTGTGTACAGTTTATTTACCGCCGCAAACCCGTTATCAGAGGACGGAGGCGAACACGGCGGCATGATTCACTAGATAAGAACGAAACGCAATCCCGCCCCATCAGCCCCGAAAGACCAGCCAGCTGTAGGACACATTATACATTTAGATTTATGTTTTTAATCAGAAACCCAAAAAATACAACCACATTTCAAATCAGCATTCATTTACGACTCTGTAGGTTCTGCAGGTGTTTCAATCTGTTCCACTTCCACAGGTGAAGAACATCAAGCTCCTCACCATGGTCTTTATTTTTAACACTTTCGGTTCAATAGCCGTAACTCAATGCACAGTGTGAGGTCCATTAGACATGACTGGGAGACTTTGATGTCAATGTCCTGATCTCCACACCTTTGGGATAAATGAGAACCTGAGAGTCGGGTCCTCTCATCCAACACCAGTGCCTGACCTTCTAGGTGAATGATCATCTATAGAGACTGTAGAAAGTCTTTTTGTAGAATGTAAAGCTTAGTTGTAAAGGGGAAGCGGTTTGGAATGAGGTGTCATTAAACTCCCGATACCTTTGTCCACACAGTGTGCTGTATGTAAAGAAATGGGAGCTAGTGTGTGTGACCTGATGGCGCTGTGTTTTACTGAAACCCTTTCCTGAGTGCTGCAGGTAAACCGTGATGGTTCATAGATGAGCTGCGGGTTCAGGAGATGAGGAGCAGCCTCATCGATCAATACCTCATTACTACATGGTTGTGCCGGTGTTATTGATGGTCTAATACTTTAGTTCTCCCTTAAGGTCCTAAAACATACAGGATAAAGTGAATCAACCAATGTTGACAATTTGAACGCAGCATTTTGCCATTAATGCGACGGGAATAATGTTCCACCACGATCCCGTGTGAAGAACGTGACTGTTCCACAGAGATCTGATTTCAACGTCATGGAGTTAAAGTGAAACTGAACTTTATAAATAACACTGTGTCCCCCACTGTGCCTCGGTCCTCACAAGGTTTATTCCCTACATTTACATTTAGACAGTTAGCAGACGCTTTTATCTAACGTGACTTACAAATGAGAGAACAGCTGAGTCAGTAGTTAAGGAGAAACCAGCTACACTGTAGGATCATCAAACCTGAGCGCTATCCGTTCTGGCTTCTGTGTAAGAGACTTGTTTTGAGAAGTTTTTTAGAAATACTGAGCCAGCCTTACGGATAGCAGTGGTGAACGATGCGGAGTGAGAATTGGCGCCATCATGAGGTTAAAGCACCAGGGCAGATTCGCAGTGAACAGGGCGGAGTGTAATTTGGAATGAAGGATTGAAGGTAAGAGGGGAAACATCCAGAGACTGTCCTGTAAGTCACGCTGGGATTGTGGGGGTCACGGACCAAGTCGCTGGGTGAGATTGTGGGCATCACAATCCAGGTCACGTTGTGGGGGGTCATGGACCAAGTCGCTGGGTGAGATTGTGGGGGTCACGGACAGAGTTGGTCAACGAGATTGTGGGGGTCACAGACCATGTCACAGACCGCGTTGCTCAGTGAGATTATGGGAGTCACGGAAGTTAAACTTAAAACAACTTAAACTTGAGTGAAGTGACCGAAGCGGATGGAGCGGTCAGGCTGGAAATGAAGAGGATTTAAAAATGGTCTTCAGGATATAATGACATGTCTTTATAGTTCTAGCCACGTTGGCTGTTGAAGAGTTAAATGAGGCGGGAATATAATTCTGTGTGACGACGCGGTGTCAGAAACTTCAGTGGAACCGCTTCATCACCCTGAGTTATCGCCGCATGTCGTAACTATTAAGCCGCCCTGTCACATTTCCACCATTACGTTTACAAATCTTCACTTTTATTTACTGGAATGCGACATTAGCATTCTGTACCTGGCTAATATGCCGCCGTATGCCAGCGCCCAGGAATCAGCTTGTCATGGTTGGGAGCTAATTTGTAGCAGGTGGGATTTCACGCCGCTGGAGGGGGGAATAATTTAGTCGTAGACCCGCTAAATCAAGCTCAGCCATCGCCAAGCGAGAGTACAGTCGCCTAGAAATGTGCTGCGCCTGCAGATTCACTAATAACACCGCGAGCCGTGATGGGGTGGGACGCCGCGCTGAAGCGTTAGCATATTTATCTCTTAGTGAATCAGCTAATCGGTGATGTGGGAGAGACGCTGGAGGAACCGTGTCCACGTCTGGTTCTTTATCCTACACGATGGTAAATGGTGGTAATTGACCTGAGTGAAGTGACACATGGCGCGGTTGATCATGGAAATAAAACACAGCCGTGCAAATGGAGTGAGCATATAGATGTGGAGGTGAGGGGTGCAGGGCCACTTCACTAATGAGTGTCTGTGTGTAATGAGTGGTCCGGAGTTGTGTGTTAAGCGGGTAGGGGAGGGCGGGGAGGCAGAGTTTCCTGACAAAGCTGTCCCTCAGGCTGCTGGTCCTATCCCAGAGACACCGGAAGAAGCTGGGTAGGGTGTGTGTGGGGTCAACCGCCATGCAGAGGGTGCTGTACAGATCTTCCAGTGAAGGTAGTGCGGTGCAGACGATCTTCTCAGCTGCTCTCACGATGCGCTGGAGGGTCTTGCGGCAGAACGCAGTACTGGTGCCGTACCACACCGTGACTCAGCTGATCAGTATGCTCTCAATGGCTCCCCCTTGTGGAAGGTGCTCATGATGGAGGTCGGTTCTCTGGCTCTTCTTAGTTTGTGGAAGAAGTAGAGATGCTGGTGAGCTTTCTTGGCCAGTGATGCAGTGTCTTTGTGCCAGGAAATGGCCCCTGAGACTTTCACTCCCAGGAACTTGGTGCTCCTGCTCTCCCCACAGCGGTGCCATTGATGGTCAGAGAAGCACGCTAAGTGGGTCTACAACAATCTCCTTTGTCTTATCGATGCTCAGAGGGTTTGGTGTGTCTGCCCCACTGGGCCAGGCGGTTAACCCTATTCCTGTGGTTTAGACCCACCTAAATTGGAGACATATCATCCACAAACCTGGTGGTTGGACTGTGAGAGCGTGTGAATTGAAGGGTTTTAGCACGCATCCCATGGGGGCCCCTGTATTCAGTGTGATGGTGAAGGTAGTGCCGGTGGTCTCCCGGTCAGGAGGTCTAACAGCCAGTTGCAAATGGTTCACTTCTTATTGTGTGAAATATAAAAGTTAAACTCTCAATGTTCCACCTACTGGACTTTTAATGACATCCCATAATGCTTCCAGCAGGACCAAGCTCCCAGTCTCCGTTCTGATTCATCCCTAAGCTGTTGCATGGAATTGAGGACAAACCTCTGGATGGGTCCGTCAGGTCTTGATCTTACCTCGTACACTGGATTACAGTCTTGCTGGAACAGGACCACCGGGCCTGACGCGTAGCGGAGTGCAGTTGCACCTCTTTACTCTGATTTATTCACAATAATGCACAACCTCCAGCGAAAAACGCTTACAAACACACTGTAAATGCCTTTATTAAAAACTAAATCTGCTCCTCCACGCCGTAATCTAGTCTGGTTTTTAAAGTAAGTGCTAATCGCTGAGTAACAGGTTATGGTTATTAACAATGTTACGGCTAGACCAACGGATCAGCCAGTCAGATTTAAGGAGTGGAACTACCTGCTTTATAAATGTTTTAAAATTTTTATAGAAGAGCTTTTGTTGTTTTGACCCACTATAAAGTTTGGTGGGGGGTTTGCATGTGGAATGCATCTGCGGTGTGTCTGAAACACTCTAGAATTTATTTATTAAAACATCTGGTTTTATTTTTAAAGGTTAAGCTGTGTTTTTACTGAGGTTGTTTAAATAAAAAATACAAAGACATTGTGGATAAGTCTGATGTGTAACGTGGTTTAATTCTTTCGTGTACCTCACGCCCTCCTGTGGTCACGTGGTTCAGTTAACTGGAGGCGCAGCGCTCTGGAATCAGATTAATTGTGTTGCGCATCGTTAGGTTTAAATAACAAAGTGTGCAGCGGTTTCAGTGCGAGGTGCGGGGAACGCGGCGTGCTCCTGTGTACCCACACGCCCCGGATTTGTAAATAACACGCCACATTTGAAGGTGATTGATTCGTACACATCTGCGCCGCCGCCGCCTTCAGTGGAACCTCTCCATCAATTTGAGCTTTAGGAATATATGAGGTGACACAGCAGAACACGAGGCTCGTTGTGTAAACAGGTGAACATCAGCCGGGAGCCGGAGGCGGAGCCTATATGATCCACCAACAACAGATTGTTAGGATCTTATTCCAGTGGCTTTGTTTTTATTCTGTAATCGAGTTTGTTTGATTTAAAGCTTTTAATCTGATATTAAGTTTTATCTGAAGCAGTCTGATTGGGTTCTTTTCTTTAACATGTTCTCTCTCACCACAGAAAATGTATTTTAAAGGGCACTGATTTTGGACCATACCACAATGGAGGGGGAGGTAGCTCCGTGGTTAGGGTTGTGGGTTCAAATCCCACTTCCAATCCATTTAAGTTACCACTGTGGGTTCTTGTGCAAGACCTTTAGTCATCACTGATCAGTTGGACACACTCGGACAGCCGGTCGGACAGACGGATAGGCAGTCGGACAGGTGGACTGTTGGGTGGGCAGTCAGACAGATGGACACACCAATGGACAGCTGGTTGAACAGGCAGGTAGAAGGACAGACAGACCCTCGGGCATGCAGTCGGACAGTCGAAAGAGCAGTTGGAGAGAGGGCTGGACGTTCGGAAGAATGGACAACCCGACGGTCGGTAAGACAGTTGGACAGGCGGTCAGACAAACAGATTGCAGTCGGACAGACGGATGGACGGACGAACAGTATGACAGTCATACAGACGGCCAGACAAAGGTAATTAATCTAACTGTTTGTTTTTGTCACTGAATCTTCTAAATCTTGCTACCTGATGCTTTGTGTTATATTATGGTCTGTATGTTCACCACTAGACCAGGTGCATTCTGGGACCTTTGTCGTGCACTATAGAGTGAACCGGTCACTGAGAGTGAACAGCACTAGAACGTGGCTGTAGTTCACTGGACGAGTCCTGCATTTACACGTTTGTGGTTTAATGTTTAAGGGACG
>JAOUQT010000036.1:20091551-20105675 GCA_025769995.1 Xyliphius kryptos
TCCATTGGATAGGGATAACTTGTACATTTACATTTCTGGCATTTGGCAGACATTAATATCCGGCCCATTCATCTCGTCATACAGAGCAGTTGAGGGTTAAAAACATTGTTCAGGGCCTTGCCCAACAGAGGTAGCTTAAGTGGTGGAATTTGAGTCTTCTGATCAGTAGCCAGAAGACTGTGCTATCACTGTCCCAATTTCCTAATCCAAATCTATTGGGAGTCGAACCCCTGTTGTTAACAGGGGTTTTTCCAGCACCTTAAGCTCTACTAGCTGAGCTATCCGGGCAAAATTGAAAAGCTCTGTATAGGTTAAATAATGTAAACATTATGCATTTATTCTCGACTTACCATTTGCAATAATAATTTTTCGTCCCTATGAAATTGGTACCAAAATTTTGTACCAAATTATTGATACATTTGTAACAATATGATTCATCATCATATCAAAATTATCATTCTCCCAGACCTTCTTTCAGAGAGATAGAGAAAATGAATCATCGAGGGAGCATCACATTAGTGTTTGATCTGCAGCATGTGTGCAGAGGCGCCTCTTTTATTATGCTAGAATGAAGGTTTCTTCCTTTGAATGAATGAGTACGAGCTCGAGTCGGAGATTGAGTTTCTCGGATTGCGTCATTGATTACTTTAACTGCGAGTTAAGATCGAGAGGTGTGACATTAGCCATGGTCTTATAAGAGCTTCTTTAATCCCATGATTATGGCAGGTTTTAAATTTTAATTTTTGAAGCGGGTTTACAAGGTGAAATGAGCGTTAATCCCAGTGAAGAAATGAGCAGAGTCACTTTATAAGCCACAATGATGTCATTAATTGTGTGCCTGTTTTTCTTGATTTAAATTACAAGCTGTGTAAATTCTTACTTACTATACACCACATGTAGATAGAATCTGTGCTAATAAAAACATTCTGTTTGAACATCCTCTTTTCTTTGCTCCGGTTCAGTAATACTGCTTGCAATTTCACCTGTGTAATTCACCTCTGCATGATTCAGATGCACATTTTGCTCGTCCTTATTTGTCAAGGGTGACTCTGTGACAGTTTGCACAGAAACTAACCATATGTGCTAGATTTCATTAAAAAGTTCTTGTTACGCACAAGTTTGTTTGATTTGTGACAAACGTCCACATTTGTTTAGTTTGGTCGGGAGGACGGAGACTCATGGCCAGTCATGTATAATGCAGTAAAATAGATCCTACTGTATGTCTCCATTTGTGCTTTCCTTACTAATGGGGATTTTGCCGGTTTAATATCATCATCAAAATTTACTGTTAAATAAAAGTAGTTAAATTTGAGGAGAGTGAACAACGCATGAAATTATGGCACTAAAACGGGAGCATGGCACTGGCCTTTAAAAGGTAGGGTGAAGCTAAACCAGTTTTATAATGTTCGACTACTGTCTCAAAGAGACACTCATGAGTCTGCTTCTGTCATTCATATCAGCCACAAAGAAAGCAGATGAAGAACTGAGAATGGACAGCTGAGAAAGTGCACTCCAGCCCAGGCTAAAAAAAACATGAAAAACTGTTTTACCTCCTACTCTCCAGCAGGCAGTAGAGAGACCTAGGCCCCAAAAATTATAGACATAGTAACAGTTTATTTAATACTATTATGTTATTAAGGTATTAAGGTAGTATTAAGCTGTTTATCACATACAGTATACGCAACTATTTTCTTGTAGTTCTTATCACTCCTTATACGTATTGACTCTATACTAAGTGTTTTATACTTTTACTTAGTGTTTTGTAGTTGTTTTGTGCGAATAGTTGCAAATAGTTAATTTATTGTGTTAGATTAGCTCAGCATGAATTTGTATCTTACGGGAATTAACAGGGATCAGGGTGTTTGAGTGTTTTTAGTATGAGTAAATGAATGTGAGTGACAACTTCCTTTTAGTAAAAAGAACATTTTCCTGCACCCTGGGTTTCCACGTCCTTGCTGTTACGTCACAATATGATACATACAGAAAATATATGATCAGACACTATTATGTTTCAGTAATATTTATAATGGAAACAATCACCAGCCTATTTTATAGAAATCTGTGTGCCAGTTTGTGTTAGCTTATTCATAAATTTTCTATACCTGCTTAATCCTAGTTCTAGGGTCACAGGGAAGCCAGTAACTCTGGGCGTGAGGGCAGGATCAATTCTGGACAGGGTGCCAAACCATCATAGTGTGCACACACACACTGTGTGGAAAATTAGAGACACCTATCATTCATGTCTTTGGAATGCGGGAGGAAATCGTTGTACCCAGAGAAAACCCGCACAAACACGAGGAGAACATGCAAACTCCACACAGAAATTTCCAGAGTCATCCGGGCTCGAACCTGGGATTTTCCGGTTTTGAGGCCACAGCACTATCTACTGCGCCACTGCGCCACCCAGTGTTAGCGCATTTTGTCGTAATGCTTCTAAATCAGCACCGGCTTGTTCATGTCCTTTCACTTTCTGTCTGTATCTGCTTCCAATCCAAAGTATTACCCCACTGCACCTCTGCTAGTTTTCTTGTTTATCAAGACGGTCTCCAAACCCACTGCTTTCACTTTAGCTTTAATTTACGTATTACTGCTCCGTGCATTAAGGAAGCCTGGACGGACTAAAAACATGCATTTAATATAAATAGAATCAATACTGAAGCAAGAGAGTATTATACCGTTTCAGAATTTTCAGTATAGATACGTATCGATATATGGAAATTTTTGACAACACTACTAGGTTGTTTCTACCTTCAGAGCTATCTAGGCTACTATTTATTTATACATAACAGTTTTTAATAGAAATATGACACAATTTTCAAGATGATTAAGAAAAATATTTTAGCACTCACATGAAGATGGATCAGAACTTTCCAAAGTTGACTTTTTTGCTGAAATATTGAACTGACATCCAGTAAAACCTCCGAGATGAGCGTTTCATATTTTGTTCATTATTTCTTGATATTCCATCTGTCAACCTCAGGAACACGTGCCTCCGCTGACTAGAGGAACATTTAATTGAAGTAGAAAAATGATATTTCGTTACAGCACATTAAAGACATATTTTCCTTCCCGTCTGCTACAAGCTAATATCCATTCATGGATATCTGAATATTAGCATTTAGGTAAAAGACACATCAGTAGCGGTTAGCGGTTAGCTGAAATTTCTTTGATGATACTTTTTATTGTGTGTTTTCAGTATAAAATTATGTTAGTCCTTGATCTCACTGGTGCTGAAGCAGTTTGTATGCTCGATGTACTGCATTATTGCCAGATTTTGTAGCATCACTACAAGGTAATACTAGGTGCATTAGCGCTAGCTAAAAAATACATCGATCCAACAAATTGGTGCATGCACAAACAGTCAAATCGATGACCTATTTAAAATACCCAGTGTGTGGGATTTATCTAGCATTGAGGTTGAATATGTTCATACCACTTTTTCCTTAGCATAAACTACAGAGGACAGGTGTTAGTAGCATAATGCATTCTGGCTGCCTTTTCTTAATAGTGATAATCTTTAAAGCTCTCTGATTCTCAGTTAATGATTGGATAAAAGGTTTCCGGTGCTTTTAGCAGTGTCTGAAACTAAATAGCTAAAATCAATTATATATTATTGATCAGATTAGACGGCAATACCAGATGATTTGTAGCAACCAATTCCGTGTTTTTTTTTTTTTTTCCTGACCAACCCCTGACCAACTCACTTCCTGACCAACCCTACAGTTTATTCTTTGATCGGTTATCGGTTATCTTTACTCTTTGACATAGAGTATGCATGTTCTGCAATATTATTGGGTGCGGCTCTATGAGTAGAGTTAATAGCCATTTGCCATTCAATATGTTGAATAAAATAGCATTCACTGTACAGTGAATTTTTTTCTTGTTCCCAGCTTGTTTGAAAGTCATGCAGAGAGCAGAGAGGGTTAAGGGTCATGCTTAAGAACCCATCAGTAATAGCAAGCTTTTTGATCACTTTAACCACAGTATCTACCGGTGCCTATATGTAAGAATGTGTCAGATTCCTTCTGGTACCAAACCTCCTGACAAAGCGAAAGCTTACTCTCCTTTTTATGTAGTTATGAAGGACTCATTCTAACTGAATGATTGCATAATGATTCATAGTTCCAGGTTATAACACATTAATAAAAAACATAATGAACACTATAGTCCATTACAGCTAATGAAGCATCATAAATCCCTCATGTTGCAATTTAAAATGTATTGCTGTGGATAATTGTTCAAAATCCAGCTTTTATCAAGCATGTGGGGAGCTCAGCACATCCTGGTAAACCGTGTAAGAAGGACATAGTAGGCTGGAGTATTAGCCAGACCCAGTCTCTTCTGCCTGGACAGCTTTGCTCACACTGAAAGGAAACAGCTGCTTATGGGATTTTGTAAACAAACTGAAAGCGTCAGTAGTTAGCAGCCGTAATTCCTGCCCATTGTGTGCCTGCGAAATGCTGTTTCACTTGGAGAGGCTCTGGAGGAAGTGCACATTAAATCACTCTTGAATTGCGAATGATTGCTCATTGTGTTCTTTCCGATTCGAGTGGCTGATACGTGACAGCGGCGGCAGACCGGTTCTTTTTGGCATGGTTTATCTTTGTTTTATTTTGATAAATTAATAAGAAAGAGAACAAAATAACAGACTGTGCAGCTGTAGTAGGAGTGAAATGTTTCTTGATAGTGACTGGGCTGTTCTCATTTTTCTCCTTCTTATCGCTGGGCAGAGTTTAAGACCTGTGGCGGATAAAACATCCAGGAATGACTGACTGAGATAAAGCATTAATGACCTTTTTTCAGTTTGAACAGAACTGACTAACCCTTTGAAAAAAAACATAGCCAGACTTGCCACTAGTGGAGAGACAGAATATTACATAACTGGAGAGTGATGGAGATGTAAAATATCCTTGAATATACTGTATATTGTCTGGATCAATGCCTGGGAAATATTATAAAAAAATTAAGTGTAGCTACAATACTGTGCAGAAGTCATTGACATCTCATTTCATTTAAATTACACATTTATTATTATTCTTTCTAAATTCTCTAAAAACTTGCCGGCCACTTTATGAAGTACATTGCTTGTTATTTGATTGCTTGTTAACACAAATATCTAATCCAGCCAATCGCATGGATGCAACTCAGGGCATTTAGGCGTGTAGGGGTGATCAGTACAATTGCTGAAGTACAAACCGAGTATCAGCAAATATTACTAACAACAGTCAAAGTCTCCAAAAGAATGCAACATATAAGTACTTCAGAGTACTGTAAAAAAATATATATATATATTTCTACATAAAAGAGAACACTATACACTGGAGTCATATTCTTGTGGTTTAGGAACTGACATTATGATTAAAATTAGAAGATCCCCAGTCCGATTCCTGGTAATTCCAGTTTGTGATACGGCTGAAGTGCACTTGGGTAAGGCACCTAAACCGTGGTTGCTCCCCGGGTGCTATCGAGGCGGCTCTAGTGTGTATACTAGTGTGTATATGTATATATGTGTATTTTACTGCACGGATTGGTTAAATGACTAGGACCAATTCCAGTTTGTGTACAAAATGTTGCAAATAGATCACTTTCACTTTTTTGAACAGTAATAAACTAATGGAAATCACTATCCGATGATATGCCTTAACAGTGTTCCAAAGTAAAGCTTATTTCAGGTATATTAGTTTATTTAGTAGACTTTGACAGTCACAGTTTCTTCTATTTTTGTAACCAGCCCCATTAGCTTGTATTTTATTTGTACGTCATATTTTGTACATCATTGTGAAATTTATGCAGTTTTTTTTAAACGTTCATCTATTCGTTTTCTTCCACTTAATCCACAATATAGTGGGCCAGTGGGTCCCCAAAACAATGTTCTAGCCTAACCAGCAATATCTGCTTGCGTTATAGATAATAAATGTCAATAATCACTGAAATATAGATCATCTTGAACATCATCCGTTCCAAGCTAATTCATTATCTAGCTATCAATTTTTTTTTTTAATTTGAACTCATTATTGCTCACATGTAATCTATTAGTTATGATATTCATTTGCATTTTAATAAGCAAAGGCTGATAATTAAACTGGACTACACAAGGCTATAATTGAATGACCCCTGGTTGTAGCTGTGACTGCTGAACGTGAGAAGGGTCATGGCTCGCTGGCTGTGATGAGAAATAAAACAGATCAATTGTGTCAGCAAAAGTAGATTATTATAATTATTCATCCGTCAATTAAGGGTTCATTTCATGTTGGCTGATCAGGAAAATGTAGATACAGTAAATGTAGTTAGTAAAAAATACAGCATAGTCAATTTTTAATCAAGCAAAGGTTTTGTGTTGACGCGTACAATATTGTCTTTATTTACTGTTAAATTATTTATTTATTCATCCAATTATTTTCCTCTGCTTAATCCACAAGGGATCACAGGCCAGTCAGTGCCCACCCAGCAACTTTAAGCTCAGGAACAACCCTAGACAGGGTGCCAATCCATCAAAGGGCACACACACACAAACAACCACACTGAGGACCACTTTTGAGACACCAGTTCACATGCATGTTGCAATGCGAGAGCAACCGGAGAGCCAACTCTCTGCAAATTGCCACACCCAGGTATCGAACCCAGGTCCGTCTTGCTGAGAGGGGACAGCACTACTGCTTTGCCACTGTGCCACCCTAAACACATCTTCTTACTTGATAACCAGTTGGCTATTTTTATCAGTAACAGCACAGAACAGAGTGGCTTGTCATTAATAAAATCAGCATATGTAATGTTTATGTCCTAGAGACTGTAATGCTGGAAAATCAGCACTGGAATCCCCTTGTTGACCATCTAAACCAGCATCAGACCAGCAAAACCAACACACTGTACAGGCATGATAATGGTCCATTGCAGCAGGACAACACTGGCACACACACCATAAACACGGAAGAGAGTTTGTGCAGCCGATTACCTGACTTCACTTGTGAACAGCTCGGTGCTCAGTATTATGAATAGTTATGTAGCCGATAATAAACGCTGCGATTACTTCCAAAACTCCTGTGTATTTCTCCTGATAGTGCTATTTATATATTAATATTTTTTCATTAATTATTAGGGATGTAGTGATATTACGTTTTGTCTGATCAAGAACATCCTTTATATGAGTACTTGGGTAACAGATTGTTTTATAAATGGAATATCAAACAATAAAATCCTAGCACTTCACAGACTTTTCAGTTCATATCTAATATCTAATCTGTATTTTCCTAGAGTGCAGAGAAGCCCTGTAGCTTTGCAGTGAGCAAATACACCAAAGACAGTTGGAGGAAAAAAGATAATAAAACGTAATGTTAATATCAATTACCAAATTTAACATTTTTGTAAATTTTCATAAAATAGTATCAGGTGCAGTGTATAACTTGTTCTCGTTCACACTGTTGGACCGATTCCAGATACTAGTTTCAGTAGCGAAGCATCTCATTAAACTGAAGCGATTTTCTGATTGGCCAGAAGAGTTGAGTTCCAGCTGAGAATAAATGACATGTTTAGATTATGTGTTTTTCTAATATGCTACTGTTTCTGTATAAACAGCTAATGTTGTTATGCTTAGTTCAAGCAGTAAATGAATCTACCCGGCAACTCTAGGCGCGAGGGTAGGAACAACTCTAGACAGGGCACTATTTCATCATAAGGCACACACAATCACACACACATTCACACGCTAACAGGCGATTTAGATACATTAATTACTTATCATGCATGCCTTTGGAGTGCAGGAGAAAACCAGAGTACCCGGAGAATACCCGAATGAACAGAGTAAGAACTCCACACAGAAATTTCCAAAGTCTTCTTTCTGTGTCCTGTATTGAATTTTATTACTCTTTGTTAGCCAAAAAAATTTCATAACTACTGGATATGTTGTAATAGAAGCACAATCTAGACAACACCAATGCTCGTGGATGCGTCTGCAGTATATAAATATAGGTCTGAATTAATTCATTTTCTTCTTCCGCTCTGTTTATCAAAAACTACCAGACTTCAACATTTAGACTGTGTCTGAGTGCAGAACTTTAAGAGGAAGACTCTTAAAAAACTGGGGGTATTTGGAAAGGAGAACTCTATTAGCTATAACTTTATCCTAAGAATCAACAAACAGCCTGCACCTTTACTCATGGAATATTCCATGTGAAGAGACATATGAATGGCGGCACAATAGTTATTTCTCCTATGGCCAATATCCACACAGCTGTTGCATGCCTGAAAAGCTCCAAGAAGGCTTCCAGATCGATTGTGGAGGCCACCTAGTTAAGCATCAGATAAAGTTTGGAAGCACAGTGGGGATTTAGTGGGTTCCAAGCCACTGTCCAATATGGCTAAAAACATAATAATCTTGACTCTTCCAGGGTAGTGCCTGTGCCTTCCCAGATGTAAAATTTGGGTCAACTGTGTGAATCAATGGCAAGCAATGTGCAGAAGAAGACTTGGCATACACTGCTGAATCTTAACAAGCTTCGGGCTTTAAGCTCCTGGATTTAATCACTGCCATGATTCCAGCTTGCTTTTAAACACCCAGAAATAGCCTAAACTGACTGATTCCGGCATTAGCTTATAGCCTTTGCTCTTTCAAGTTTACATTTCCTAGTTCCATCTTAGTATGTGTCTTTGTTGCAAGCTCTGCAAACGATTCAGCTCCCACACTTTCTGTTTACCGCCAGAAGTTGTCTTTTGCAGATAAGTATCATCACATGCTATCTGCCTGTTTGTTCCACCTCCTCCGCATACATAGCACCTGTTCAAATGCTATACACACAAATCTAAATGCTATGCTTGCATGATTTGGCAGATATCTTGATTCCAGTCACTGAACACTAAGAAAACACTCAGAAAACTTTGTCACGCAGCAGTGCTCTTTGTACAAAAGTGAAACGTGAAGGTTACTGGTCCTAATAGGAACCAGTAGCTGAAAAACAAACAGAAAAACACAAAACATGTTCATTCAGTCATTTTCTTTCACTTAATCCACAAGGGGTTATTGATCAACCATTGCCCATTCAGAACTATGGGCACAAGGGCTGGGATAACCCTAGACAGGGCGTCAATTCATCATAGGGCACACACACATTCACACACGAAGGGCCACTTTAGAGACACCAATCGATCTAACATGCATGTCTGGAATGCGAGAGGAAACCGGAGCACCTAGAGAAAACCCACGCTAACACAGGGAGAACATGCAAATTCCTCACAGAAATTTTCCAAATCAACCCTTCTGGGGATTGAACCTGGGTCCTTTTTGCTGGGAGGTGACAGCACTACTAGTGCATCACTGTGCCGCCTGCACAAAACATGTTAAATAATAAAAAGGCGTGGAATAGACAAGTGCACACAGCCAACACACACAATGAACATGCACTGAACCACATTTCTGCTAAAAATGGAATAAAATATAAGATTTTAATAAGTGTGGAGGCAGCAGGGTAGCACAGTGGGTAGTGCTGTTGTCTCACATCAAGAAGGACCCAGGTTTGATCCGAGTTAGGGCGACTTGGGAAATTTGTGTGGTGCTTGCATTTTTTTCCTGTGTTTTGTGCAGGTTTTCTCTGGCTTCTCCAAATTTTGCACCCTGGTTGTTCCAGCCCTTGCACCCAGATTTAATGTGTGGATTAAGTGTAAGATAATTTATGAATGAATAAATGAATGAATGCAAAAGGAGAGTGTTAGAGTACAAACTCTGATGCCAAAAATAAGTGAGATTATTAAGCTTATTTCCAGCCTACGTATCAGAAATGTATTGAAGGTCTGTAATGAAGATATTTGGCTGTGCACAGTTGTTTTTTTCGGGAGGGTTAGATGCACTGCTTCAGTTAATAATACGGATGTGAGAATTTATTTGAAATTGTATAGTTGCTGTTGTACAGAGAGGCTTTCTAATGAGGCACTCAGGAGGAAGGAATGAACGATTACAGGCAGCACTCTACAAACCCACTAGGAACACTTTTAAGAAGCAAGTATTAAGGATAAATGTAGTGTGTGTAGAGGAGATGCTGTATCACACAGTGCTGTAGTGCTGCTTGGGTTTTAAGTCCATGATGGGGAAAAAGCCTATTCATAAGTAATGGGATGCGCAGAAGCACTTTCTCTTTCTATAATGAAGGCGATGGGCTGCCACTTTTTCAACATTAATGTTCAGAGAAAATCAAATTCACATTATTTTAAACTTACCCCCCAACGACATCAGTTAAAAAAGACATGTTTGTGTTTACTCTGAGTCATTTCCATACAGAAACAATGTGTGGAAACCCAGTGATTTGGACTCAGGGAAGTCTTTCATTGCTTCAAGGCCATGGACGAATTTGAGTTTTTAAATTTGTTTAAACATATAATATTATATAATATATAATATTTTATTGTTTTGTGCAGTCTGGTTGGAGTGGCATACTCTGTCTTTCATTTGTTATATCTTGTCAATCACAGCAACACAGCTAATCATGGGTAATAGTACTTTCCTTATAGAAGGCAGAATATGACATTCATGGTTTTAATCTCATGGTAATCCTAACATAAAATGTAATAAACATGCGATAACGAGAGACAACTGTAAACAAAAATGGAACTGAAGAACAAAAACATAATCATGAGTGTGAAGTGCATAAGTGCAACTGGGAAACACAGAGGAAAAAAGAAACAAAACAGGCATTTGTGGGTGAGTCATGATATTGACATTGACCACCAGGAAAAAAATGAAACTGTGAATGTGATTCCAAAAACAAAATGACTTTCACAACAGTTTTCAGAACCTCTGTAATCATTGTCATATAATTTTCTTCCTTGACATAACTTAAAAAGTGAATAACAGTCTTTTCTGTATGTATATTCTAGGTGGCAGAGCATTAGATGTTGATGTTCGATTTGGGAGTGTCCAGGATAGACAGGGTTAGGAATAGAAACATCAGAATAGCACAAATAGAGCAGACTAACATGGTTTGGACATTTGCAGAGGAAGGACAGTGGATATATTGGTAGGAGGATTTTAGAGATGGAGCTGTCAGTCAGTAGGTAAGAGGAAGACTGAAGAGGAGATATATGAATGTGGTCATTGTACACATGCAATATGTTCGCTCCATAACAGACTACATTTGGACAAAAAAAAAAACATAATGAGGGCTGCTGGGCTTTGCCTTACAAAAAGAGACAAATTTGACAGTGAAAACCTCGAGAGATTTTGTCTTAGATTCTCCAAGTTGCTCTTCGAAACCTACTAAATAATCTACTTATAAAACTGCACTTATAAAATTGTACCTTTGGCCACTGTATAAATAAAAAAAACACACCAGACAGTGACTTATATTTGGTTCTGTTTAGTGTAACTTTATAGCGTTTTATTAAACACTTTTATTAGTATAGTAGGCATGGTTACTTTAAAGCACATCTTTGCATGTGTCTAAATGGTTTTCATGCACAGTACTGTAAAAAGTGTCTTTGAGAATCTGAAACCATTCTTTTAGAGACTTTGACTGTCATTGTTTCTTTTATTGTTGTAAATCCCAGCAGCCCTCATTATGTTTTTGCCTGAAATATGGTCTGTGCTGTGTCCTTTACTAATATACATAGTTTTTTGTTGGTAAATAAATATTTCAAAATATAAAACCATTGTATGCTGTGACTCATTAATATTCTTAAAAATTAAACATCTCTAACAAATTTACTACTTAATAAAATAGGTGCCTAAGATTTTGCACAGTACTGTAGCTAATAAATTTTGGACCCCTTTTTGCCTTCAGAACTTTTAACAGAGATATTTTTTTACATTCCTTTGTTGTCATCTCAAATCATGCTGCATATTCCTCTCCTCACTTCTCATATAAATAAGGAATTTCATCCACACACTGTACTCATGCTATGTAAACCCTATATATTGTTGTGTGTGAAAATCCCAGTAATTCAGCATGTTCTGAAATACTCAGACCAGCATCGTCTCGTACCAACAGCCATGCCACATTCAAAGTAACTTCAATTATCCTTATTTACCATTCAGCAAGTTGTCTTGACCACCTATACATGCCTAAATGCATTGGATTGTGGCCATGTGATTGGCTGATTAGATATTTGTGTTAACAAGCAAAGTGTACCTAAAAAAGTGTCAGAGGAGTGTATGTCCTGTATTTAATACCCGTAAAGCTGCTTTGCAACAATGTTCATTTTAAAAATGCTATAAAATTTTTTTTGAATTGAATTGTTATTTTTATTTATTTTAAATTATATTAATCTTATTTGTTTGTTTCACAAAAGGAAATTATATGACTGATTAACAGGTCACACATCTCACACACTTGCAGAACCCACACACACTCACACACACAACACTGTAGGCTTGCTCAGATGCCAAGCAATCCCATTAACATGCATAATGCATGACTCCTACATCACCTTTAGACGGAGAATGAACTAGAAAAAGGAAGGCAGAAAACGCCCTTGCTCTTCTGATCAGTCTATAATGATCATTTATTTATAAGACTTTGTTTACACAAGTGCTGTACAATCTCTCTCACACTGAGCTCAGCTGATTTATTACCCTGACCTTTGTGCCACAGGTGAGGCCCGAGCGCACATTACCCTGCTGATAACGCCCATATTACTGCACCTGTGGCCGCTCACTTTCATTCTACACATCCATGTTCAATTTATACCCCCACATCTCACTCACACACACATACACACACACTTCTGTGCCAGCCTGCACAGTCCTTAATGTTCATTACAAGAGTGGTGTTTCTGTAAATACCCTCGCTGCCGTTTGGTCATTGTGAAAGTAGAAAGGAAAAGATCATCACAGAGCAAACAGCACCATAGAGAGGAAACATCACACACCCACACATCATCTCTCTCTCTCTCGCGCTCTGTTTGATTCTCATTCAGTCTCCTGCTGTCTTGTAATCTTGCCTGCATGTATATCTGTTTATCTCCTTACATATTCCCACTATCTTGTTTTCTCTCAATATCTTGTTTTCTCTTTTCTAATCTCTCTGTCTGACTGTCGTTCTCTTGGGTAATCATTTTTATTTTATTGTATCTATCTTTCTCTGTATCTATTTCTCTCTTTTTTAATGTATCACTATCTTGATCTATTGGGTTATGGACAGGACTCTGTGCAGGCCAGTCAAGTTCACCCACTCTGACTCTGTCATCTATGTCTTTATGGACCGTGCTTTGTTGCTTTTGTTCAAATCACTTCTATGGCCACAGGTGTATGAATGCTTCAGAATACCAAGACATTTTGGACAATTCTATGCTCCCAACTTTATGGGCATGGACTTGTCTAAAATGACTTGGTATGGTAAAGCATTCATACACCGGTGGCCATGGAAGTGATTGGAAGACCTGATTCCGATAATTTGGATGCGTGAACAAGACTTTTAGAAATATAGTGTATGTGTTTTTTACATGCAATTTAAAAGCGGTACCTAATAAAATGGCAGGCAAGTGTGTAGAGATAAATTACAACTACAGATATAAAATAATGAAATATGCACAAACTAAATAAAACAATAAACAAAGCAGGAGTGAAATATAATAATGATTGTACTGAATTTAGTGTAATTGGATGGGTTGTATTAAGAGGACAGTGGGAGTGTCTTGGTAATCTGATATAAACTCTTTCTTTCTCACCGTGTGTTCACTTTTTCTAATATTGTTTCCTATATCGTAATCCCGTCTCGCGTATACCTGTCTTCTGTTTCTTTTATTTCTGCATTTCTTTTTTGTTTACCTCTTGTATATGTTCACATGATTTTCATCTTTTCATTTCTATTACATATAACTCTCTCTTTCTCTCTAACACTGATTCTTATTCCTGTCCTTTCATCTGTGTATTTACAAATAATAGTCCCAGCTCAGATGCATGTTCATCTTTTCCAGCCGAATCGCTCTGTCGAACTCATACAAGATGGCATTTCAATCTGATGTGAGACACATATGCACATTGTCACCTTCCCAGGTGTTAAAGTTTGATCACAGGAGTCCTTAAATGAACTTTATTAGATGATTTCAAACACTATTTACATACATACCTGTCATACATGTGAAATATTAACATTATTTACATTTTTATGGCATAAGTTGGGTATTAGAGAAAACACAGACATT
>JAOUQT010000036.1:20112952-20131576 GCA_025769995.1 Xyliphius kryptos
GTGGTATACAGGGTAAAAAGGAATGGGGAAATAACCGTTTCCTGTGGTGCTCAAACACTGCTGACCAATCACTCAGAATGACTGGATCCCAGCTGCACATACTGTGGTCATTCAGACAGGTAGTCCATGACATAGGCAACAGTGGACCTGTCCACCTGCATTCTGTCCATCAGAGGTTGGATGGTGTTGTATGCGCTCGAAAAGTCAAAGAAAGTGATTCTTACCGTGGAGTTGCTGTTGTTGTCCAGGTTTGCATGTGCCTTCTGCAGTAGGCAGATGACTGCATAATCTACACTGATCCGCTGCTGTTATCGGGTCCTGATGCTTTGCCCAGCCTTAGCTTCTCAAGTTGTCTCCTCAGTGATCTGCTTCATACCAGTCCACACCTCCCTTGTGTTGTTTTAATGAAGTTTTCCCTCCAGTTTCCTCCTGTAGGCCTCCTTGCGCTCTCTCAGTCTCAGCTTCAGTTCCTGCTGCACAGTCCTCCGCTGCTTGTTGTCTTTTCCTTGGAAAGCACGTCTTTTTCTATTGAGTAATACCTTCAAGTCTTTTGTAATCCAAGGCTTGTTGTTAGGAAAACAACGTTCCTTCCTGACTGGAACAACAGTGTCTGTGCAAAAGTTAATGTAGTCTGTTATGCATTCAATAATTGGCTTGTGTATAATATATATAAGATATTTCTGTATAAGTTTATAATAAACTTGTGTTTGAGTCATTATCATGGCTATCGATGCCGAAGATGACCTTAATCAACCAACAAACAAAGCAATGTCACTTGCTATAAAAAACTGAGTCAGTAAATCCTGCATCAATATGAATATGACTCAGAAATAACTGGATGTTAACTTCATTACTGCATGATGTGCTAGCAGCAGATTTTATTACGTTAGTGTTCATGTTTAAATTTTTTAAATCAGATTTCCAGCCAATTCCCTCTTAATTTGGCCATCGGTTAATCTCATTATGCTCAAACTTCCTTGACTGTAACCTTCACCCTAAAAAGACAGCTGGCCAGGCGCCTCATTCTTGCTCTAGGTGGAATGCAAATAAAGAAAGAATATGAACAACACCAAGAATATTTATAATGATACTGGGACATATTCATTCATTTATTTAATTTTCTATACCCGGTTAATCCTAGTTTTAGGGTCACAGGGAGGCTGGGTGTCCACCCGGCAACTCTAGGCACAAGGGCAGGATCAACCCTAGACAGGGCGCCAATCTATCATAGGGCACACACACTCACACAATCACACACACATTTACACACTAACAGGCAAGTTAGAGACACCAATTAACCTATAATGCATGTCTTTGGAATGCGGGAAAAAAACGGTGTACCTGATTCATTCATTCATTTTCTATACCCACTTAATCCCAGTTCTAGGGTCACGGGGAAGCCGGTGCTTATCTGGCAAGTCTGGGCACAAGGGCAGGAACAACCATAGTCAGGACGCCACACACACACACAATAATGGCAAATTTACAGACAGGAAGGAAACTGGAGTACCCAGAGAAAACCTGCCTGAACACGGGGATAACATGCAAACTCCACACAAAAATTTCTGTAGTCGCCCCACCCGGGGCTTGAACCCGGATCCTCTTGCTGTGAGGCTGCAGCATTAACCACTGCGACACCATACCACCCGAGTGGTTACTAAAGTATGGATAATTTGGTCATACCCTAACTCTTTCAAACCTCTATCTGTTGACATATGTTGCTCGAGAGTTTATATGCACATGATACATGATGTAGTGGAACAAGGTCAACTCATATGTAAGGTTAGTTCCACCTCTGAGCTCACAGTCTGAGCTATAATTTCAGCAAATTATAATACAAAGAAAACACATACATCTTTTAAAAACAAGTGCTTCTGGAAGTTCTTGAGGATCTCATGGATGAAGATATTGACCACTGAGTTACAAGATGGCCAGAACAGAAAATAATTTACTGCACCAAATCAAATCTCACAAGTTACATTACGGTCACAAGATAAGGTTGACAACGTTGAAGGAAATGTAATGATAGGACTTGTGGAAGAAGTCACCAGGATGGACAACATCACAATGTAGACTGGATTGTCAGGGGCCAGATTACTACAAGCCACATGAGACATTGGAGGAAACTGACTCATCCATACAGCAGGGCCGGTTTAAACCTCTTATAATAGGGTGGGCTGGTAGAAAATGATAGTAATATAATATAGACTGTATATATATATATATATATATATAGTATCTGTCTGTCTGTCTGTCTGTCTTTCTCTATCTATTTATCTATAACATCAATCACCTGTTTTCCTTGGCTGTTTTCCTCTAACAAATTCATTCATGTTAAATATATTTGTTATTAATTTCTCAGGGGCCAAGATCACTAAATTCCCCCTTTATTAAATTAACATGTTGCTATGATATGGAGGTAGAACTTGTGGAGCACGAAATCTCATAGGATGCTGAAAACACATCAATTACCATTGCTGTTACACTTATGCAACACAAGAAAAGCTTCCTTATATTCCTGCAGGTGTTTGCACATAGTGGTCAGGTCTGTTTTATTTGGACATTTCTTGACCAACATTGGTTTAGCAACAAGAATTTTATTCTTTAGACTCACATCATGATGTTTTAAGGTTTCTGTTGTTCCACAGAGCCCTAACTCGTTCACAAACAGAAACCTAAGTATATCACTAGTGTAATCATATAATACCTGTTCATTCAAGCTGTGTATTATCTAACAGCATACAGTCAATAGTGGGTCCTGTTGCCTCTCTGCATTTGTGCTGAGACCAAGTGGCTGCAGCCTGTATGTGACTGTAGCTGGATGCAATTTTCTGTAACCTAATCACGCTAGGGTGCCTCTTTCCAATTATTAAAACGGCACAAGATAAAAACAGCATTTCTTTCATTGGCCATGGCATATTTTCAAAAGGGGAAACAGAAACATGTATACTGCAGAACTCTAATCATGGTCGTATGCGGTACCAGGCAGAATTGAATGATCGGAATATAGATATGCATGCTTTGGGTAGCTAGATAATATTGGCTGGTATGGTGCTTCACAATTTAAATTGCTAACTGTGTGAGGTGGGACTGAGAGAGAGAATGGTTTTGGGGAAATACTTGCCGGAGCCTATGTGCTAGCACTAGTGTTTAAAGCATCAGCCGAAGCCTTAGAGGTAGAAGAAGCGCTAGGCTTGTTTAGAGAATAGAAAACCTATAGAGAACCGCAATTGTTAAAACTCACATAAGATAAAATAAAGATATGGTACGTATGTCAAAATAAGCTTTTGCTATTAGCATAGTTTTCACAAACTGAAACAACTTTCTTGAGAATGAGTGTGGGTGGGGTGGTGTGGTGGGTGCATAGTACCTCTCACCAATTGGTGGAGAGCTATTTTAGCCTAGAATAGTTCTCCACCAATAAGTGAGATCTGTTTAGGGGTCTGGCACACATTCTCGAGTTTTTTCTTACTTTATGAAAATACATTTGAGGTAATGCAAAAAAAAAGTGTCTTATGATATGTTAACATTGGTTAAAAAAATAATCGTAAAATTGTTATTTGGTGGGCAAGACACATGTTTGGTTGGGCTAAGCCCATAGCTACTGCCAGCCCCGCCATAAAGTCAACCATTGCGAAACAATGACAGCGTAAGACATGACATAATGGCTCTATACACAGCATAGAAAATCCTGAAAATGTATATGTATCAGTGGGCAGCTCAGAAGTTTTGTAGTAAAGAGTTAAAATTTGTTGTATTTTATTATGAAATAAAGCTTTCCTGCAAATTGACCCATGTGTCTGAAATTCTAAGACAGGACAGCCATTCCCGTCTTCCCGGGGCTTTGTGTCAAAATCAGATCAGTAGATCAACAGTTTCTGAAATACTCACACCAGCACAGTCTGCCAAGTCACTTTTTTCCCAATTTTTTTTCCCAACTGTTTTTCCCACTCTGATGATTGCTTTGAACTTCAATAAGCTGTCTTGACCACTGCTACGTTGCTAAATGCATTGGGTTGTGGCCATGCAATTGGCTGCTTAGATTATTTTTACATCAAAATGATCGAAAAGTGGTCATTCAGTTAAGCCAAATGTAGGTATTTATTTAGGAAATGTAAATCTAGTTATTATATTCATATTACTATGTGGACATTCCTCGTACAAAGCCTTGTGTATGAGCTCCTACTGTAGACATGCTGATGTTTATGTTCCTGTTGAATTTATAACTTTTATAGTCCAACTTCTGACCAATCGTGTTGGAGAAATGAACTGTACCATGTTATAGTAGATTATAATAAGATATAACAGTTAGCAATGATGCTGCACATCACTGTTGTTTGCCGGTGGTTGTCAATGTATTGTGTTGTAAATTTAAAACATCAGGAATACTCTGAAGTTGCTCTCTGTCTCTTCCTTACTATCCCCCCTCTCTCAGGTTTATCTCATTTCTTATGTTGGTTCTTTAGTCTGCAAAATAGGAACAAATGGTTGCTTGTTCATGTAGTGTGTGTGAGGGTGTGTAATATTTTAGCTTTGTGAGGAAGTGCTTTATTACTAACGGTGTATTATAATTTGCCACAGTCTTCCGAGTAAATCATAAATAACCCAGGGTGGCTTTGCCTGTTGTTCACTACATCGGTGCACAAAATTCATGAAATTCATGAAGCTCAGACAGATGGAGCTCACCTCTGTGTTTCCTTGCTCACTTTGAGCTCCTGCGAAGTCATTAGCACTATTCAAAGTGGCACTGATTGATGCCTCCCGTGCAGTTTTTATAGGCCATCAATCCCAGCCTGCCATTTCTCCTATTTTTCTTTTGATCTCTTTTATCTCCATCACTCCATCTTTCTCATTTGTTATCTATCTATTCATTTTAAAGGTTGGTTATTCATGTATGCCCACATTGAAGGTTAGAGCTGGATTTCAAAAGAGAGCTCAATAAAATTGAAGAAAGGGCTTTTCTTAAATCTATTTATATATGTATATATCCGTCGGTTTGTCTGTCTGTCTGTCTGTCTGTCTGTGTGTGTTTATCTTTATCTTGCAGAGTCCATTATCCTGACATGTGCTGTAAATAATCAAAATCTATTTTAGATCAAGATGTTCATATTATCCAGTTCATAAACCAGTGATATTTCTGATAAAGTTTCCCATCATATTGTTTCTCTAGAAATGTCCAATATTCTTCATGGTTCAGAAATCTGTAAGCCCCAGTTTAACTATTATTTTAAAAAATCTCATGGCTGTAAATGTATCATGCTGTGATTTGTGACAATTTCAATATCAAGAAGGATCTGAGCAATATTTATGTGGAGTTTGCATGTTCTCCCTGTGTTGTGTGGGCTTCCTCCAGGTTCTCTGGTACCCTCATAGTCCAAAGACGTGCATGCTAGGTCAGTCGGAGATGCTAAATTGTTCAGTCCTAATCTCTAAAAGAAGGGAATAATGTAAAGACCATAAAATAGCATTTGGGACAAAATTAAACAACCATTAACAATGCAGAGGTCTGGAACCCTTATAATGGATCCCAAGAAGGAAAAAGCAAAATGATGAGCAGTTACAATGGAATCAGCTATTTTTCATTAGCTCAACAATCTTTAAAAGTGTACAAGTGTTGTTTAGGGTGGCATGGTGGTGCAGTGGATAGTGCTGTCGCCTCACAGCAAGAAGAGCCCAGGTTGGAGGGCTACTCATGAGATTTCTGTCTGGCATTTGCATGTTTTTTCCTGTGTTTGCGTGGGTTTTCTCTGGGTACTTTCCCACATTCCAAAGAGATGCATAATAGGTTAATTGGTGTCTCTAAATTGCCTGTGTGATTGTGTATAGATGAATGAATAATTTTTTTTACAGAATTGTCTTGTATTTTCCTGATAATCATCACAATTAACTAGTGTTTTACTGTATTAGTGTATGTGTATTTTACCACTGCGTTTGTGATGAAAACAATTTAAAATAGAGACTGCTGGAGTTTGTTGTACTTTGAGTCTTCTTTTTCCTCAAAGAACATTCATTCATTCATTCATTCATTTTCTTCTGCTTATTCAACCTACCAACTCTGAGTGCAAGGGCAGAAACAACCCTTCATCAGGACCCTAATCTATCATAGGGCACACACATACACACAGTCTCATACACATTCATACACTAAGGGCTTCTTTAGAGATACCACTTAGCCAAATGCTTTGTAATGCGGGAGGAAACCAGAGCACACAGGGAAAAACCTGCACAAACACAGGTAGAAACTACAAATAGAAACTACACACATAAATTTCCAGCCGCCCCACCCGGGGATCAAATCTGATACCTTTTGCATCACTGTGCTTTCCTGCACACACTACACACATTCTGCATTCTCTATCTAGCATTATAAATCACACATACGCATGTCTGCTCATCTATGCCTATTGATACACATCCAATAGCCATACCCTCTTTATAGCTACAAAAGCAAACCACCTCTTCTTGTTATACACAGTGTGTATCACAATACAATGGCTTCATGTGGTTATGTCTTCTGATGAAACATCCACTGAAGAAATTCAACACATTTACCATCATAAAAAATAGATAAATCATACTGTTCCTCCTAATTTATTTTATAATCATTAGAGTTTAATGGCGAGGTTAAGGTGTAGCAAGGGTCGAACTGATAATGAATTAGGGTTGGGACCAAAAACTTTATCGGATTGATATTTGATCCAGCAAGAAATATTCATGGAGCCAATGAGCAAGGCACCTAACCCACTAATTGTTCTCCAGGTGCCTCAGTACAGGCTTTATTGCCTTGATTGTGTGTGTATTCTGTGCAGATGGATTCAATTCAGAGAAGAATTTCCTTATGAGGATCAATTAAGTGTCTAGTATAACAGGGTGTGGTCACTGAAGTGAACTTGGGCAAGGCATCTAACCCCCGGGTGCTGTGGATGCTGCTCACCGCTACGGGCATGTGTGCTCACTTCATGGGTGTGTTTATAAGTGTGTTTTACTGCATGGAACGATTAAATACGGATGACCCATTCCGCTGTGTGTAAGCATAGTTTTAAACATTTACTGTATTGTTATTATTATAATCCAATTTAATATTTCAACATAGCTTTTTACAATAGAAAGCTATCACAAAGCAGGTTTTATATACAATTTATAAATATGAAATTTAATTTTAATTAATAACGAACAAACCGGATGCTGACCGAAGGAAAAAACTTCCTGAGGAAGAAACCTTGATAGGAACCTGACTCAGTAGGAAGGTGTGAGCTATTTGCGGGTTCACAAATGCAATTTGTTTTGTTTTTCTTCCGGTTGTTAATTTCTGGTCATGGACTCATGGACTTATTTCTTGTCATTTTTATGTTTATGGTTATGTTCATATTTATGTTTATGTTCAGGCACAGCAGTTGCTGCGAGTTTCATGTGCACTCCAAGCACATAGGGCGTTCTTGTTTATTTATTTATGCCCTGTCTTGCACACACCCTCTTGTTATACTGCTCAGGTGTGTGCTATGTTTTTGATTATCCGGCTATTTATAAAAGAGTTTGTGCTGTTGCCGGAGTGGATCATTATCAGCTAAAAGGTAGTAATGGTTATACGGTCATGTGGTTTACAGTATTTGCTTCGTTTTGTGTTCCTCCTGTTTTAGTACCCTTCGTCCATGTTATGTCATAGCCTTAGTTCTCATTTAGTTTCTTCTAATGCACATCTGCTGTTAGGTTTGTTTTCCGTTTTTAAAGTAAAAATAAAGTTTTAGTCCCCCCATCTCCTGTTTTGTCTCCCTGGTATGATACAAGGTTTGCACCCCTTCACTACTCTCCCTGCATGCCCACAGCAGCATTCCCATACAGGCGTGTCCACTCAGTAATGGAACTCTGCCTCCGGAATTGGGAAGAGTGTGCGAGAGCAATCAGGTTTGGGACGCCGCCCGCGGTTGCGCATTACAAGAGGTAACAGATTTGTGTAGTTAACAGATTAAAAAGTCTGTACAAAAAGCACTCTCTCAGTGGCAGTATGTGTACCTCAGCATAAAAAAGTAGGTATTGCAGAAACAAAAATTATTGGGCATAATCATAGTAAAGGAGTAATTTAAAAATTATAGAATGTCTTAATTCTGCTAAGAATAGCAAGAGCAACATAACTAAAATTGACATCCATAAGAGGGCTCCCTGAGACATAAGGACATCTCAGTTTACCAACACTCTAGTGAAAGTGATCCATTTTTGCCAATATGTTTTTGCACACAGCGAAAATTGTCCTCCGCATTTAACCCATCTGTGCAGTGAAACACACATATACACACACACTGGTGAAGTAAGCACAGCGCCCGGGAAGCAACTGGGGGTTAGATGCCTTGCCCAAGGGCACTTCAGCCGTGACTCGGCATTATTTGGAATCGAACCGGGGACCCTCCGGTTGCAAGGCTGGTTCCTTAACCACAAGCCTACAACTAGCCCCTAGTACCCGTAAGCCACCAGATCTGTACCTTTACCTAAGAGGAAATATAACTATAATTAGAATCCTTGACTAAACAAATGTGTCTTGCATTTAGACTTAATTGTGTCTGAGTCCTGAACATTAATTGGAAAAGTTCCATAACTGGTGGCTTTGTATTAAGTATGTTCATGTTTTGAACTGAGTAGGCGAGGTGGATCGTAAAGTATTATAAGTTCACTTAGATATTGTAGGGCGAGATCATCTAGAGCTTTATAGGTGAGTATTAGGAGCTTATTGTCAATACGTAATTTAATTAGAAGCCAATGAAGTGTAAATAAGACAGGGTGGATGTGATCATAACTTTTAGTTCTAGTAAGTACTCTAGCTACAGCATTCTGCCATAACTGAAGCTTGTTTATACACCTGCCGGAGCATCCAGACCACAAGATTATTAAAATAATCCAATCTGGAACTAACAAAGTTATACATAAGTGTTTTATTTTTATAGAGTGTCAGTATATTTCTTAGCTTAGCAATATTTCTGAGGTGAAAGAGGTCTGTCCTGGTAATGTTATCTACATGAGCTTCAAATAAAAGTCTAGAATTCAGTGGAATGAAAACCTGCTATGGAATATTAAACTTTCGATTAAATGTATGAGGCATCATGAGGATCCATCTAAATTAGAAATAAAAGCATTTGTTTCTAAATTTATATTGATCAGATACAATAAGAACATGTCTCGATTGTAGACACAAAAATATTTGGTCTTTTTTTTTCTTTTAATAACACGACCACGGACATGCATGAGCGATGGATAACCTGTGTCTCAAAGTTGAACTTAAAGCAAGTTCAAGTAGAATAAAAGAAAATTATGTTCAATGCATTAGCATTTTTTACTTCTTTTAGAGGAAAGTCAGAAGCAGCAGCGGCAAATGTAGAGAAAGTCCCCGCTCCATTAGACACTCAACAGTAATCGTTATTACTGGCTTAGATCCACTTGAGTTGCAGTGAGCAGTTTGTTAATTTGGGGATGCTAAGTGGCATATGATGGTAATAAGCTGACTGAATCAGAGAGAAAGAGAGAGAGAGAGAGATAGAGAGAGAGATGTTTGTTTTTGGATATGATTGTACGCCTCCCAAAAATTAAATATGTGATCACCCTCCGACTGATGTCTTTAATAAATGTATTTTATTTGGCTTTTTTCGGTAAACAGTACAACACGACTCCATGAGACAGTTACTGGTCAAGACCACAAGCCATGTCATTAGTATGGGCTTTGATCTCAGAGAATGTTTATTTTGTTCACCTTTTCAACTTTAGATCTACCACTGGTGTCTGAGTATTCATCTGAATCCAGGAATGATGCTGGTATGGATCAATATTCCTGTAAGCTTCTCTTAATATTCTTTGTATCAGTGTTCTTCCGTGTCTACCAGGACTAGCTCCAACCTAGCATTTAACCTGCCAAAACCATCAGATTGCCTGCCTATAAACATCTTTATTTTGACTGAGTCATGTAATAGTATAACAAGACAAATGTGCAAATAAAAAACAACATATGCTCAAATAGAAGCAGGAGGAAGCTATGCTTTACAGCTATTAGTATCCTTGCACTCTGTTCTGAAATCTCTTTTGATTGAACAAACACTGTCTAAAATTACCAAGTTAAAATAATCGACCTACTATAAAAATGCAAAACATATAAACTTACTGACTATTCTGTTTTTATATAATATATACGCTTGTGTACCCTGCATATCTGCATGAACCCCATATTGTGCAACACAACACTGATGTATATGTGATGTACATACATAAGAATTCTGTACATCAGAGGATTGCGATCAATAGGGGGGCAGCACATTGATCTGCGTGTTTTAAGAGAACCCCTAGATGGCTTAAATGCAAAGAAAGAAACCTTGTGCCAAGACTTGCCCAGTGGGCACTGGCTGGCTCGTAAATCCATGTGACTTAAGCGGAAGATAATGAATAAATGAACATCTTACTCCTTAGTAGTCCACGTGTTTTTTTTTTTCATGTGCATTTTTTAACAAGTTACTTCCGTACAGATTATTTGTTAATTGATATTAATTTACAACCCTTATGGTTGATGAATATAAAAGACCAAAAATGCCATAAGTATAGATAAATTAATGTGCACATAAGTAGATTACCATAGAAACAAATAGAGGACTATACACTTCCCTGCCACTATATTAGATGTTCCATTGTAAAACGTTCTATGTAAATAAAATTGAATTAAATTAAATTTTTTAAATTACAATCTTGCTAGTAAAAGCTTGGACCCCATTTGGCTCAAAACACCCTTAATTCTTTGTGGCATACTTCAACAGAGATGCTATTCTACATTTTTTTCACACAACTGCCTTTCATTGGATATTTTCTCTTTTTGTTCTCTGCAAATCCTAGCGATGACTGTGTGTGAAAATCCCAGTAGTTTCTGAAATACTCAGACCATCCCGTCAGGCACCGACAACCATGCCAAGTCACACAAATCACCCCATACTGATGTTCAGTTTGTACTTCAGCAAGTTGTCGTGATCACCTTCAATGCCTAAATGTAGTTGGCTCATTAGTAATTTGTGTTAACCAGCAATAAAAAAGTGGCCAGTAAATTTATACTTAAAGTCATTGTGTTTCTCGATCTTTCTCACTGAAAACTGACTGCTTTTGTACGGTTGTATATGTATTCTGTTTTCTGCACATTGGTATTAAAAAAAAAAGAATAAATACAAATATTTGCTCATTGTTGCTTGTTATTTTTCATCTTGAGTGACGAACAAAATATGTTTTCTAAGAAATATACAGATATATTAAACAATATATACATGGTCTGGGAGATAAACCTACACACTAGTTGGGAAAGTATTTTTGTATACCGGAGAAGAATATGATATTATTGAGAAAATGTTTGATACACATTCTGTATCAAACACATTTTTAATATTCTGTCTTCAGATTTCACTTACAAAGTATAACTAACAGTTTTTTATTTTCATTAACAGAATAATGAGAATGATTTATTATTTCTAAAAGGTTTAACATATTTATATGGGGATAAGTTCTAACTTGTCTCCGTCCTAATAGTCTTTCTCATCACAACATCACAGATTTAATGTGTTTATATTCTTACAGTATGTTAGTCTTGTGGGACGGCACGGTGAATAAGTTTGTAGTGCTGTCACCTCACAGCAAGAAAGACCCAGGTTTGATCCTGGTTGGGACGACTTGGGAAATTTCTGTGTGGGATTCCCATGTTGTCCCTGTGCCTGCACGTGTTTTCTCCAGATGCTCTGGTTTCCCACCCCTACTAGGTTAATTTATATCTCTAAAGTAACTCTTATGTCAATGTGTGTTTGCACTATGATGGATTAAGCAGAATAAAATGAATGAATAAATGAATGTTTTTTTTTTGTGTCACAATTATTCATATATAGGGCATGCCTCATTTCATCTAACTCACTCTTCAAACTTGATTATCAATACCTTTTTCCGTATTTCAGCATGTTTCCCTCCCATACTGTTTCCCTACTCAGTTCTCAGTAGGATCTTTATCTGTAATAATAACAACAAATGAACAGAAGCCATTCAATAAATAATTCCCATTGTAAAGATAAAATAACCAGTGTCACAAAACTAGCACTGCACTGTAGTGTAACTTGCCACTTAGATTTACTGGTTATTCTGAGAATCTGATACGGTTCTTCTAGATAATTTGACTCTCACATTTGCTTTGTTTTTTGCAGCAAAAGCCAGCAACCTGGCTACTATACTGTACTATATGTAGCTTATTTACTGATAGACAAACATTTTGTTATTTTTCAAACTCAAATTTAGAAGAATATAACTACTACTCTTGGATCAGCAATAAGGAGCCTCCCCTCTGCCCGACCATTAGATCATTCTGCCTTATTCTTCGATTAAAGTAATGAGGTCTCTGTGTACGCCCCTGTTCTACACAGTCCTCCTTCCTGAGGTTACGAATGCAATTAATGCTGACTGCTCTCTTAGGGTTCAATTCAGTGCATTCCTTTTAGCATGAGATTAATTATCTGCAGACCCAGAGTCAGTATACACACAAAAAACCTACTTCTATCTCACCAATAGTGCGGCTGTATTTTTAGGAAACTGCTGACAGGCTGGTATGCTGAGCTAATGCAGCTTTCTCATCTTTAACTTGTTTTTTTTTTTTTTGTTTTTTTTTTGTTTTTTTTGGGAAATGGAAAACAGATGATAATAATCTTTCAGTTGATTTTTAAAGTCAATCACAAATACTCATTAGACTTATTAATGTTATCACAAACTGCCAGAAGGGCAGCAGAATCCTCGGGTTCACCACAGGGAAACCAAAAAAAGGTGCCTTGTACTTTTTCATTTTTACTCTTGCCCATCTGTTGGTAACATCACGTCGTGGTTATCAGTGCACAAATCGCTGTCGCATGGCCATCCAGCATAGTCACGCAGCATTCTCATAACGCTCGAATCACCCCATGATTTGAGCTGGCTTTCGCTCTCTCTCGCTCTGTCTTTCTTTTTTTTCTCTTCTTTACGCCTTCTCTGTTGCGCTCACTTTGTCTCCTTTCCTGTCTGGCTACATCTCTCCTGTGGCCTTTTCCTTATCTGTCTATTTCTTCCACTCTCTTCCTATTACTTTGTTCTTTTTCTTTGTTTCTGCCACTCACTCCCACTTACTATGTTCTTAGCTCTCTTTGTATTAGAATAATTGTTGCAGTTTCTAAGGATGTTCTTTATGTTTTAAACCTATCCTCAGGCCATCATGTCTGCCCTGATTCTGTCTTTAGGGATCAACCCATGCTGCATTTGCCATTCCTCGTATTTTAATGTAAATATTCTGTGTCTGAAAGCACTACCTCATTCATCCCTTGACTATTTATTAGTATATTAACTGACCAAAATATAGATTATATAAAAGTGCAGCAGTGAAATTCTTTCTGTCCAGATTGTTAATAATGTTTGAGTTAGAGCACAGGGTCACTTATGATACAGCCTACAGCAGAGAGGGTTAAAGGTCAACTCAAAAGCCCAAAAGGTGCAGGCAGCACTGGGGCTTGAACCCCTGACCTTCTGATCAGTAAAACAGCCTTAACCGTTCAGGCATGATGATGATGATTTTGCGGCTTAATATTTGCTTTATTGAGGAGTACCCTATTAAGGGTCGGTACATATTGCAACATGGAACAGTAGCTATGTTTACATGCGCAAAATTTCCTAACCAAATTTGAGGTATTGGAATAGGCTCAAAATCAAATAATCGGAATATGTACACATGCACCAAGCACACAAATAACAGCATCTTGACATGCACAGTTTTTTATTTCCCTAAAACAAACACAGAAGTACTTTTGCCTGAGCTATAAACAAACCACCAATCGCAGAAGTGAAAGACTTGTGAAAGACACTCAAAATGGATCTACGTGAGGTTATGAAAGTTGTTTTGCTCCTGTTGCTCTCCGTTATTAATGTTATGTCAAACCGTGTCGGCAACCAACCAATTGTGCTTTAAACCCGCCATGTTCACTTTATAGCACAACAAGGCAAAGTGGAAATGCGTCACGTTAACATGCGCAGCCAGTTTAGTATTTGCACCTCAGTCAAAATAATTGTGTACATGAATGTCTTTCTAAATAAGAATCTGCATAAACCACCACTCTCTTTCGGAATGCAATTTAATTCCGATTGAGCTTAATCGGATCAGAATCTTCCGAATGACATGTTCATATGACGCATTTTATTCTGAATATTTGTGTCCATGTAAACATAGCTATTGTCTCACAGCAGATTTACAAAAATGATATACAGTATATAATATCATTTACTAAGCTTTATCTCTAATAAACAAACCAGATGGAAAAAGAGGCTCCCTGACATCATAAGAGGAAGAAACCTTCAGAGGAATCAGATTTGAAAAGGAATCCCATCCTCATATGGGTGACAGATAAAACATATATAAAGTTAGTAAAAAGAGATAGTAAATGAGGAGAAGGACCTGGATTTGATCCCCAGGTGGGGCAACCTGGGAAATATCTGTGTGGAGTTTGCATGTTCACCTCGTGTTTGCGTGGGTTGCTCTGGGTTCTTCAGTTTCCCCCACTGCCCAAAGCCATGCATGCTAGGTGAATTGAAGATGCTAAATCGCCACAACAAAAGCCTGAAACGTTGTGTCATGAAGGACATCCAGCGCCAGATTGTAATGCGAGTGACTCCCTAGTGGCAGGAAAAAGTCGAAAGCCGAAAAATAAAAAAAAGTGATTGTAAATGTGTGTGTAGTGGTGAGAGTATATAAGTCCATAGGATGTTCCCCAGCAGGAACCTGTCATTTCACGCGATCTGAGCTCCCACAGGAAGATGACAATTGGTCGAGTGAAGGAGACGAGGTTATAATCAGCATGCTCTCAGTAGTACTAGAAAAAGAAATGATTAGGTACGATCATTGTAATAAAGCAATTCAGGGTATATGGAGTGTGTTGGAGAAAAAACTCTGGCATGGTTCAAAGGGAGATCCCGAAGGTAACACAGACATTGCGTGGTGCGTGAAACTCCTAACAACATATACTCACTGGTCACTTTATTAGACCTGTTCAATTGCTTGTTAACACAAATATCTAACCAATCACATGACGGCAACTCAATGCATTTAGTCATGAAGGAATAGTCAAGATAACTTGCTGTAAATTCAGTTTAAAGCGAGCATCAGAATATTCAAGAATTATGATTTAACTTTAAATAATGTATCATGGTTGTGGGTTCCAGACAGTGCTGGTTTGTGTATTTTAGAAACTGATGATCTACTGGGATTTTCATACACAACAATCTCTAGGGTTGACAGAGAATGGTAAAGAAAATTTAAAAATATCCAGTGATCAGCAGTTCACTGTGTATGAAAATGAATTGTTGATGTGTGAGCTCAGAGGACAAAGGACAGACTAGTTTGAGATGATAGAAAGGCAAAAGTAACTCAAATAATTACTTAGTACAACCAGTCAATGTTGAAAGTATGACATGAAGAATTAAAACAGTTGTGAAAGCAAAGACGGTCCAACATTTTTCTAGAACGGTGTGCCTAATTTTTTGGAGCACTCATCCCCACACATGACACTGAAAGGCTTTTGACCTTGCTATTTATAGCAGTCTTATTCTTATAATAAGTATGATGTAATTATAATATGTTAAAGAGTTCTAATAAATGAAACTCAGAGGATGCTGTTATTAGAAAGTAATCAGTACCCACAGTGCTGAAATCTCTAAAACCCATAGTGATGCTGCATGATTGTTTTACCTGAATAATCAGATGTGTGTGACTCAAGCATCTAATGTGACAGTGAGCATGGCAAACAAATGAGCAATAAAAGAAGACACTGAAGCTGTACCTGGCATTATTCACAACGTCAAGTAGGCATACACATGAACGTTCATAATGAACAAACACTTGTGTAGTGGAACTTTTTTCCCATATTCAAGGATAAAGAACAGTATTTCATTGCAGAGTCTAGAATAAAGAAGCTCAACCGGACATCTGGAAAAAGCGAGACGAACTAGTCGGCGCTGTTGCAGTGTGCATCGGTGTTCAAATCTTGTGGAGTCTGTTTCTGTTTTGTTTTGTAATAAATATAAAAAGTGAACCAAACTGTTATTGGGCAGTCGTAGGCTTGTGGAACTAGCCTTGCGACCGGAAAGTCCCTAATTCGATTCCAAGTACCGACAAGTCATGGCTGAAGTGCCCTTGGATAAGGCACCTAATCCCCAGTTGCTCACCGGGCACTGTGCTGGCTGCTCACTGCTCCGGGCACGTGTGCTCACTTCAGCAGTGTGTGTCTATGTGTGTGTTTCACTGCACGGATGGGTTAAATGTAGAGGACCAATTTCGCTGTGTGCAAACATAGTGTCAAAATGTATAACTTTCACTTTCATTATCCAGACGTTCCTAATCCAGTGATCGTTCAGTGTAATATGATAGTGTTTCTATAGTAACTGTTCTTCACAGGATATATACAGTATAGCAAGATATAAGATATAATTCATTATATTTGTCTAATTGTTTGGGGCGTAAAAGGATCCTGATCTATAAACCTGGTTTTTTGTCCATATTTTATTCAAAATAGAACAAAGATGACATATCAAATGTTTAATTTAAAGAGAAAAATCATTTAATTTTACATTTTGTGGCCATGTTTACCAAGGTAAGACAAAACCTTTTCTCTTTAGAACATCTGTAAACGTCTGGGGTCTGAGGAGACAATCTGCTCAAGGTGAGGGAAAGGAATGTTAACCCATTCTTGTCTAATGTAGGATTCTAGATACTTAACTGTCTTAGGTCTTTTTTGTCGTATCCTCAATTTCAATGACGCTAAATGTTTTCTATACATGAAAGTTCAGTACCCGGACCCTTTTTCTATGCAGTCATGATGCTGTAATTGATGCAGTATGTGGTTTGGCAATGTTGGAAAATGTTTGGTCTTCCCTGAAAGAGAAGTTGTCAGATGGGAGCAGATTTTGCTCTAGGACCTGGATATACATTTTAGCATTGATGGCATCCTTCCAGATGTGTAAGCTGCCCATGTTACTTACACTAATGCAACCCAATACTGTAAGAAATGCAGGCTTATGAACTGAGCGCTGATAACAACTTGGGTCGTCCTTCTCTTTAGTCCTAATGAATGGCTTCCATGATTTACAGAAAGAACCGATTTTTATTCGTCTGGCCACAGAAAAGTTTTGCCACAGTTCTTTTTGAATGAGCCTTGGCCCAGAGAAGACCTATGCATTTCAGGTTCTTTTTTAGACATGGCTTCTTCTTTAAAAATGTTTTAGCTGGCACGGTAGATGGCACAGTGAATTGTGTTCACAGATAATGTTCTCTAAAATATTTCTGAGCACATTTTGTGATTTCCAATAAAGAAGCATGTCTGTATTTGATGCAGTGCCATCTAAGTCACCCGGTATGGTTTTTCGGTCTTGACCGTTATGCACAGAGATTCTTCCAGATTCTCTAAATCTTATGATGATATTATGCACTGAATATGATGATATGTTCAAACTCTTTGCAATTTTACACTGTCGAACTCCTTTCTGATATTGACACACTATTTGTCAGTGCAGAATTAGGGGGATTGGTGATATTCTTCCCATCTTTACCTACCTTCAAGATGCTCTTTTTATAACAGTCATCTTAATGACCTATTGCCAATTGACCTAATGAGTTGCAATTGTTTGTACCTTTAAATTTTCCAGTCTCTTATTGCTCCGTACCAACTTTTTTGAGATGTGTTGCTGTCATGTGAAATTTGAAAATGTCTCACTTTCAACATTTGATATGTTGTCTATGTTATATTGGAAATACAGTATCAGTTTTTGTATAGATTTGTAAATTTTTATTACAGTTTGTACTTTGTCCCAACTTTTTTTGAATTGGGTTTGTACATGCTTCTGTGGTTATAGCTGTTACAGCAGTTAGAGTTGGAGGCGTACTTGAAGGAAAGCAGTTTAACATTTAGTAATGGACCCTATGTGGTTACCTTTAAACAGGAAGAACAAGCTTGTTTTGTATTTTACCTGCTGATTAAATCATCACATTGTGTGTAGCATGCTTATTGAAATGCTGCACGATGGTGTACTTTAGGCAGTAATCTCTGAAAATGCAGAGAGAGAGAGAGACAGAAACAGAGACAGACAGAGAGAGAGACAGAAACAGAGAGAGAGAGACAGAAACAGAGAGAGACAGAGCGAGACACTATCAGAGAGAGAAACAGAAAGACAGAAACAAAGAGAAAGATAGAAACAGAGATAGAGAGACAGAAACATAGAGAGTTGTAGTGCAGCTGTAGTTGTGCTAGCAATGTCCAGATGTGCTCTGTAAAGAAGGGGTTCCTCAATGAACCAGTGTATCAAAGTACTGTTCCATTTTTGTGCATTAAAAAGTCTCCACACCCTAAAAAGTCCATGACAAAACGCAGGGAATCCATGTCCAGTGCTTTGGTGTCCATAAAAAACAAGGCTTTAAACAATGTCCTCCAACTGTGTGCAAGATTCTTCATGCCAACTCTCCCTAGATCAGTTCTTTGGGACCACTGAGGAGTTTGTGTGTGCAGACAGAAGGCAGTGGTCCTGCTGGCCAGGTGGAAAGGCCCTTGTCCTCCCTCCTCTTTGGGTATATGGAGT
>JAOUQT010000036.1:20139908-20169899 GCA_025769995.1 Xyliphius kryptos
ATGCCTCACAGAGGTAAACATGGCCTTGTCCCAACTTGGGTTGAAATGTGTTGTTTCTTTTTAAATGATACATTTTCTCAGTTTAAAAATTTTATGTCATCTATATTTTCTTCTGAATAAAATATGGAGTTTTTGAGCTTCCACATCATTGCACTCCATTTTTAATTACAATTTGTACTTTGTCCCATCTTTTTTCGAATTGGGTTTGTACTTATTCAGTAAGCTCTATTGATTTTTACATTAGTAGAATGCTAAAGTAGTGCTGTCTTCTCACAGAAAGAGAGACCCGGTTTTGGTGTGGTTTGCATGTTCTACCTGTGTTTACTCCAGGTGCGCCGGTTTGGCCTCCCATAGTCCAAAGACATGCATGCTAGGTTAATTGGAGATGCAATATTGCCAGTGATTGTATACTATATACACCCTCTGGCCACTTTAATAGGTACACCTTGCTAGTATAATGTTGGACCCTAACTTTTACCTTCAGAACTGCCTTAATTCTTCATTTCACATTTGCAACAGAGATGCTAAAGTATTCTGCATTCCTTGGTTTTAAGAAGTGGTTATTTGAGTTGCCTTTCTATTATCTTGAACCAGTCTGCCCATTCTCCTCTCACCTCTCACGTCAACAAGTCATTTTTGTCCACACAACTGCCCATCAATGTATATTTTCTTTTTTTCGGAGCATTCTCTGTAAACCTGAGAGATGGTTGTGTGTGAAAATCCCAGTAGATAAGCAGTTTGGCACCAAGAACCATGCCCATTCACTTAAATCACCTCACTTTTACTCTAGAAAAAAAGCATTGATTGAATGTATCTGTGGTTGATATTTAATTAGATATTTAGATATCTGATTAGATATTTGTGGTAACAAGCAATTAAACAAGTGTACTTAATAAAGTTTTTGCTGAGTGTATATATACTTTATATATAGTTTAGTCAGTAACAGCTGAATAAAAAGAATGATGAGCCATTATATTGAAGAGATTTTTTTTAAAAGAACAGAGCTAATATTTCCTGCTCCCTTCGAGCAGCAATAATTCCCATCACTAGATCAGAGATTGGGATCCGGAATATGGCATGAAGTGACATAGGTGTTATTGAGAAATTATATCACACATGCCTGCAATTCTCTTTTCCCTTCTTTTATTCTCACACTCTCATATGCTTGTCTTGCAATAAGCACCTGACTGAAGGTATTCAACACATCAGTAAAAGTGGAGGTGGTCTGGAAGAAAGAGCCTGTGACGGCAGGTCGACTGCTGTTATGGTCCTTCAAATGGAACAAGACCAGATGTGTATACCTTTGTACACTGTAGTGATTCTGTGTATAGAGAAACAATAACCAGTTTAGCTTTGGACATGGTGCACAAATTGTTGTGCATTTCATGCTAGATGACTGAGACATGATAGGGGGTCACATGCTGCACAATCTTTCACCAGGAGGAAATGTCATGGTGTCTGTCTGGTTTACAAGAAATTTTGAAGAAAGTTTTGTCACCCAAGCTGCTACTGTATATACCATATAACAAAGGAGGGGTGAGCTCTAATAAGCACCAAAAAATAATAGAGTATGGGTAAAAAAATTGACTGGAATATGTGACCAGCAGAGATTTCTGCAAAGTCGGAGATACACTATATTTCCAAAAGTATTTTCTCACCCATCCAAATTATCGGAAACATTATCAATACTTCCATGGCCACATGCTTTACTATACCAAGACATTTTAGACAAATCCATGCTTTCAACTTTGTGGGAACAGTTAAGAGCTGGCCCATTTTTCTTCCAACATGACTGTGCACCAGTTCACAAAACAAGGTCCATAATGACATGGATGAACTTGACTGGCCTGCACTTGAGAGTCCTGACCTTAACCCGATAGAACTTTTAGAAGAATGCTAAAATTCCATAAACACCACCCTAAATCTTGTGGACAGCCCTGCCAGAAGAGTTAAAGCAAAAGGGTGGACCGACGTCATATTGAACCCTTTAGATTAGCTTATATGTGAGTCAAGGCAGGTGAGGGAATACTTTTGGAAATATAGTGTAAATAAATAATATTTTATAATAAAAGTATTATGGTTTGCAGCAGATGATATTATTACCAATACTGTAAGCGTGTGAGTGTATTCCATTGAATTCTGAGAGAAACTATTCTCTGCCTCTGCCTCTGCCCTGGCAGGCTTTGTGACATTTAGAAACCTCCACCCCAGGTATACCCTGACTCCATATCCTGCCATATCATTGGCTGTAGCTAGATACTGCACAGACTAACAGAAATAAATCGTCACTGTTTTACATTATTTTAGAGTCTCTGACTAGTCCAGATATTTATCATGTTATATCTGTCGTAAGTCATCTGCAACTCGTATGAAAACACTGCACATTTCCAATGCAGCACAATGCCGTTAAGTTCACTGGTATATACAAATACACTTGATTCTCTCACTCACTGATTTCTGATGTCTCTATTGTATTAGTTTCAGGGAATTATTTAATTTTCTAATCCACTATGGGGTTGCAAGCTGTTTTGTGCCTACCCAGCTAGTGTTAATCCTAGACAGGGCACCAATCTATCGTCGGACACAAAATGTAATTAAATATTTTCTGAAAAAAAGTAAAGCAGACACAAAAAGAGATAAATCCGTTGATGACAACCCTGACAAATACATACAATACATCACGACCTGGGCTGCACTGCCAACAAAAAACCGTTTTCACTGAACAGAACAAACGTGGCTATTGCTATAATAATCAATTAATTGCATAGATTGTCTTTCCCTGAGTAGAAATAGTGACATCGGTGATGTTGGTCAGTGCGAACAGGTTTTACATGATCACCAGCATCATTCATGATTATGAGACTTGAACTGTAATTAATGGTCCATGGTAGGTACTGGGATGGAGCTAATGTTAACAAATTTTCCGTTGAACAGATACATACTTGTGCAAAATGCAGTAGGTTGAGCTGCTTCTGCTTCATCTTGCTTTCATATTAACCTATAATCTGATTATGGTTGGAGACTTAGACTGTTATAAATGTGGTTCACTGTATAAAATAAATGTATATATAACGATATTATTAGTATATTATTAGAATTATAAGTAGTTAACTGTAGTTGTAGTATGCACTAATAAGAAGCACAGGTCTGTGCGTGTTTGTGATTTGGGTAGAGCGTAATCACTGAATGCTCTGTCTGTGCTGACAGTCTGTCTCTGGGACATGCTTTGACAGCATGTTCAAACTCTTTCCACTGTGATTCTGAAAACAACCAGCACCGTGGACAAGTCAATTTTTATTGTCATGCCATCTATATACTGTGAATGTGGGTGAAATATAGTGGGATCAAAACTCAAAACATCACAGATGCATGTCAAGATTAAAGTGACGTAATGTGTTCTTGCGGTTGTCGTCTCATATCAGATCACAAATGAACATATTTTGGGGATAGTTAGAAGAAATTAGAAGTAATAAGCAGGTATTACCTTTGAGGAATCCAACAAGAAAATAGTTAATTAAACTCGGCTGCAGGAAATAAACAAATGATGTCATGGTGTGATTAAGCATGGTGACTTGAAGCGCCCTGATACTATTATTTTCCAAAAACTGCAAAGTTGGTGAGTGGGCACTGGTTAATCTACACACTGTCACAGGCAACTCTGGGAACAAGGGCAGGAACAACCCTAGACAGGGTGCCAATCCGTTGCACACAGGGTGCCCCAATTAATAGTCCACAGATGGACATCTTAAAAATTTGCTTAAAATTCATGCACTTGGATTAAGACTGACAGAGATAGAATCATCATAACTATGATGTTGAGGAGAGTAAATGGACATTCATAGTGAATTTCCTGGATGCACAGTTGCATTTAAAAAAAAATGTTATAGATTGATGATGATGGATTGGTGCCATTTCCAGGGTTGTTTTTGCCCTTGCTCCTTGTGGCACGCGAGTGCATGTGGTTTAAGCAGAAGATACTGAATTAATAAATTAATGGGTTATTTATTATTATATTTCTTCCGTTCTCAGAACCTGAATTAAACTTGTTCTTATCTGGAGTTACTTGATAGTGACATGGGAAAGGATAACTCAGCTGTTAAGATCTTGGACTGCTGAACAATTGGGTAAGCTGTTGCTTAATGGATAGAGCTTAATAGACAGCTGGTGACCAAAAGATCGCCAGTTTAATCCCTACTCTAGCGAGCGATGCCTGAAGTGGCATTGTGCAAGGCACCCCAATCCCCCAACTGCTCCCCTTGTCCCCATATGCATACCCATTATTCCCTCAGTTCTTTTAAGCAGTTTGTAATATTCCCGCTTACAACTGCCAAAGACTTTTAATAAATTTCCATCTTGCATTCAATATATTCCGACCTCTATTTATACAACAGTCATTCTATTGACGTTCCTTAGAGGTAGGAGATAATATAACACTTTATATTCCATAAACCAAGCAAACAAATAAAAAATAAACCTTTCCAGCTGTCAGATAAAGCTAATTCTCTCATCGATACCTGCGCCGACAGAAATCTCCGCATGAAGACTCCATCTAATCCGTCTAAAATAATAATACTGTAGTGTCAGGTTGACAGATTTAATAATACCAGCGCTCCTAAATATAAAACACAGTAAATGAGTCCTCTCTTGTCTTAATTAAAAGCTTTATGATGACATAGTGTTAAATTCCTCCAGGTATAGCTTTGACTCTCTGAAAAGTATAAGATCAGCTGAAGTGTTCGTATCAACAGGGTTGATGATCGTGAGAGATTTGTTAATTATTAGTAGATTGAACTAATGTAGAATAACATAACACCTTTATGTTATAGCTCTATTTGACCTTGCCTTTCATTTATTAAACAAAAAGTGACTTAGAGTCAAGTCATTGGGCTTTGCTGGAAAACGTAATACACGGTTTTAAAAAGCCGAGTGCTGATTATGTCTCATGTCTAAAGTCTCAGAGTTCATGCTAATCCAGGCTGTGATGGATGACATTGTCGGTGCTTCAATTCACCAATTCACCACAAGGTTTAATTTCTCATTTGAACAAAATCCTGAACTTTTATGATTTTATGTAAAAAAAAAATCAAAGGTGTGTGTGGCATGTTTATATTTCACCATGGGGACCAAATGTTCCCATACAGATATGTTTTATTTGTCTATCGTGACACAACCCTCACTCTTTCGGACTTGAGATCGGACAATTTGGGCCCCACTTGGGGATTGGACCCGGGTCCTACTTGATGTAAGGCGACAGCACTACCACTGTGCCAACATTCCCATACAGATAGTAATATCTGATATTTTTTGATAAATTATGTGTGCGGTGTGAACTTAACTGTTCATTATTTTCTGATCCGAAGTTTGATTCTTGACTTTGAAGAGCAGGTCCGCGATGAACGTTGTTCTCTATAAATCTTTTCTTGTAGGAGTATATACATTATATTTTTTTCTCTCTCTCTTATGGTTCACACTGCTTAACCCTCACCTTAGTTTATCACACATACATGGTACTGACCTCACTGTGGCTTGTTTACAGCCTGGTCTAAGTGAGAAAGTGCATAATGGGGAACGTGATGAATAACATTCCACTAGGAACTCCGGCATTTCACCAGATTACTGTAAAGCAAAAACTGCACGGAGACTGTCGAGGAGAGTTTTGAAGAGGCCTGTACTGAGTTTGCATTCAATTATAACTGATTCCCTGTATATGTGTGTGTGTGTGCCAGAAGAGTTGGCATGTTGTCATTAAAACCTTGTCTTGGCCCTGACCTGCCCCCTCCTGGAAGCTTTTCAGTCACACACACACACAAATACACACACATGTACAATAGCGAGAGTGGCATTCTGATGCACACTGTTATATATAAAATCTGTACATAATATATTATTCATTAAATGACAGCATTGAGATATTTCTCACCTGTGTTTGTGTGTGTGTGCAGTCTTTTCTTTCCATCGTCCCTGATTATACTCAGTACCACACTGAGTTCAGTCTCACTGGCAATCATGAGTTCCTCCCGAAGGAAAAACTCCGTATTTTTTACTCCTGCAGCATTAAATCAAGCATAGCACCTTTCCATTCTGCTGCAAGGGTGTGTGTGTGATGCCAGACACGCCATATTACAATCCCTATTGGGTTGTAATATTTCTAAAATGATATGACAAGACCTATTTAATGACTTCTCCATCTCTTACTTTCTCTTTTTTGCTCACTTTTTCTCTCTTTCTCCCTCTTTCTTTTTCTCTATATTTCACAAAATCCATCCATGTGTGTCATAAGCCACGCCCTTTTATCTAAATTGCACACTATTTTTGGTCTTTCATAATTTTATAGTCATGTTCCAAAGAATGTGCACAACACTCATGAGAGCAAAACTGATGTAGCCTAGCGGGTATAAAATACCCATAATACAGTTGGAATGTCATACATGTCCTATATAGGAAGTGAAGCGAGCTGTGGTTTGAGAAATCTATCACCCATGTCATTCTGATGGTGTTTATCTGACCTATATAGTAAATAATGTTCAAAACAGTAAACTACCATTAACGAAAGTTGTTAGAGATTATTGTGAACTTTATTTTGAAAAAAATTGTGCCACAACGGGGGAGGAACGGGGTTGTTTGGTTAGCCTGTGCTGTGCAAAGTGTTTGGAGGATACAGACACGCCCTGCCATTTAGTTGTGGTTGGCACTAACACATTTTTAATAGAGAATAGAGTTTCATGTCATCTTCGGCATTGATGGCCATGCTAATAACAGGTACACAAATTTTTAACTTGTACACAATTTAGATATCTATATACAAGTCATACATCTATACACAAGTCATATATATATAGACTAGTTATATACAGTATATATGAACAACTTATTTATATGGACACAAGTCATACTGTATATTTCTACACAAGTCATATATTTTTTATATATAATTTAAGTTATTTATCTGTACAAAAGTCACATCGATACACAAGTCAATGACAATATTACATCAGCAATTTACAGAGCACGCATGTCTTTGGACTTTTGGAGGAAACAGTTAATGAGAGCATACTGCATTTGTTAGGATGAAGTGTTCTGACCAAAAGAAAAAAGTTACATACCTTGATGTATGTGTAATTTTCCGCATGGGGCCCGAACTATATAACCTTTAAGTGTTCCCTCGGAAGAAAATAATCAAATATGCAGTTCATATTTTTCCAATGTGTAACAGATTAATTTATTTAATAGGCACACACTTACAGTAAACCATTCTCTAACAGATCAAATCCTTTATGATAGACTGAAAAAAAAAACTCTCAAGCAAGCTAAATGTATATTTAGTAACAAATATAATATACTTTATAATAGTATAATATATAATAACATTATCTAATAATATCTGGTGCCTCGTTCGAGTGTATCGCCCTGTATATTTCACTTGCCCATGTGTGCTCCTATGAAAAGTGAAGGAGCGGAGCTCCACTCACCCCAGTAGATGGAGCTCAAGAGCCACTCGTCATCTGGAACAAGCGCCCTTCCTTCCCCCAGCAATCTGATTCTCCGACGTGTGCAATTAGACTGCTAATTATAAGCTGTACTTTGGTTGACATTTTGCATATAAATTACACATTTGTGTGAAATAGCTTCTTATAATTCTTAATAGATGGAATACGAGTTGTGTTAAGTTCCTAAGATGGGGTGGAGGTGGAGGGAGCAGGAGAAGGAAACCGGCAGAGAATTAAACGCAAAGATTAAACATCTTGTCAGTGTTTCATGCGAGAAAGAGTTAATTCTTTGTGTGTTTCCTTTTTTAAAAATGATGCATAGAAGAGGCTTCACAGATATTGTCTGATCTCTCTCTCTCTCTCTCCTTTCTCTTTTCTGGTTTCTTTTCTTCAGAGGCTGCTGTGTCCAGAGCCCTGGCGCATAGCGAACTGCTGAAGTAAGTGCAGCTCTTGATCTTCCATCTGCAAATCACACCAGCTTAAATAGAAGCTTTAGTTAAAGGTCCTTCATTAGTATTAGCTAATTGCTGCTAAACGCTATGTTCTAGCAGCAACAATTTAGCATCTTCTAATCACTGCATGCATTATTTAAAGATTACTACAGAGCAAGACTTTTTCCTCTACAAGAGCAACCATAAACAAAAATGTACTAGTTTAAGATTCTTTCTTCAGTTCAGATTTCAACCGCGTCAGGGTTGATTTTATTTATTTATTGTTCTGCTTGCTGCATGATATTATTACCGATATGATGGTGTTATTTAGTGCGATATGAGTCTTGCACCGTCAGAACGGATTTTGTATGATATCGGCATACTGTCTCTAAAGCGCTCTCAGGAGTCACGTCTTCATGTGAGGTGTGTCAGACCCACCGCCGTCCAGCCTCTCAGCCAACCTATACACACATGCACACAATGAGAAACACAGACTGACTGATGACCTTTCGCTGACAGCAAACCTATTCTATCCCAGCATGCACTGTGCTCTCTGTCTCCTCTTCATTTAGACTATTGACGAAACAAACCGAAGGTTTATAGCTCAATCCACATTTGACAAAATGTCATACAAAAAAGACTTGAAACCTGACAATGTGTGCACAATTCATATACACACACAGTGAAACACGTGTGATGGCTGCACAATGCAGGCCATACTTTCATGTAAGTTCACAATACACATAAATATTACTGGATCATGAACTCCTTCTAATAATGGGTTGTCCAGCGTTTCGATTATTTACAGCATGCAGTCATCAGAAAACCTGCTGGTCCTTCTCTGTAGTTCGATGCTTGCTCTTAGATGAGAACCAGACGATTTGTGACACTACGATGTGTGGTGACGATTCCTCCCAGGTTTGAGCCACTCGTGGAAACATGGTAAAAGAACAAGCCCACAACACAGGGCACAATAATCCCACTCCCAAGTCGAGTTACATTCAGCCACCAATCTGAGCACTTCATCAGTGTTCCTAATCCCGACATTAAAAAAAAACAACATTGTAAAATAATGATTGTAGTCTCCAAAATAAAAGTCTCAGGATACAATAAAATGAAACTATTCAAATTACGATGTAAACTCCAAAAATATACTTAAATATATTTTCCCTATTTTTTAAATAAGTCTCAGCAATATTTTTGACATCATGTTTAATAGTAAGGAATGTTTTGTGGTGCACCGTTCACAATAACTTTTTGCCAAAAATATATCTCTGATGTTATAATAGAATGGTATGCATTATAGTTATCATTAGTGTACTTGTTCGCACTCTATGTCTCTCTCTCTCTCTCTGTCTGTCTCTCTCTTTGTCTCTCTCTCATTGTAAGGGCTCATGTAGCCCCCCTCCTTTTCACCTCCTTTTGATCCTTCTGTCTTTTTTCTCTGGGTTTGCACAGCAATTCTGCACCACGCTGATTCACCCCAATTCACCCGTGTAAATGTCCTGCATTTTATCCACATTCCTTTTCTCCAAACAGAGCTGTATTATACTGCATAAGCATGACGACGCCTTATGTGTATTGTGTGTGTGGGAGAGTGTGTAAGTGTATTATTGGGGTAAGAATACCAAAGAGTATCCACCCAGGGTGATGGGATAAAAATCAGTCCAATACAGCAAGCCTTTTTTCTTTTTTTTTGCAATAGAGTGTGATTGTAGCATCGTCATTTTGTTATCCTGAATTCATTCAGAAATAAGCACATGATCCGGAGTGCATGAAGAGTAAGAATTCCTCCGGATTAGAAATTGTGTTTTAATGTTTTATAGATTTCTAAAGGGAATTGTTATTTTATTTCGTAATACATTTATTTTTTTATTTATTTAAGTTTCTCCACCATCAATGACACTCCTTGGGGGTGTCTAGCTGACAGGCGGTGGAGAACCACAGCAGGTAGGTACTACCGGTTGGCCAAAGTAAATTATGCAGAGTAAATTTGCAAAATAACATCACGGGACACATTATTAATGTTTTATTTTATTCTTTCATTATTAACAACGCTATCTTTTACGAGATGCAAAATAAAAGCACAGCTATTAAATTGTATCCAGGCAACAAAATGTTTTGTATCGTGTCAAATGATGTTTATTGCTCAAATGAGAAATGTTTGTTTGTGTACACGCAGTTGAATTTATGTATCTGGGTTTTAATAGAACAGTTCGCCCTATCGTAAACCAGCAGATATTGCAGCATTTCTCCCGTAATAAATTCTTTAATTGATGCAAGCTACAGGAGATGATGGATACTTGCAGAGACTTGTGGGTAAAATTTTACTTTGGAGTGGATTTGTAATTTGGGCAATGAATTCTTGCATTCTTTCCGTCTTGTCTGGCGATCTTTCTAGCCATTTCATGGAGCGCGAACCTCTGTTTTTTTCATCACACATCATTTTGTTTGTCATTGAGGGGCATTTATTACAGTAGGTTTATATGTAGAGAGTTGCTGCACAAGCCTTACAAAAAAGGAAATGGCTGTTAAATAGTTTTATAGAACTTTTATCAGTTTTTTTTCCGTTTGACAGTGAACTTACTATCAGTTTGACAGTGAACTAATAAATATTTTTAGAAGAAAGAGACTGTAAGGCATCATATAAATAGGCACTTTGATATTTATGCACATTTCAAGAAGTGCCTTTTTATTAAAATGGATTTGCAGTGATTGAAATAACATTTGATCCCTTATTCCATTGCTTATTGAACAAAGTAGGCTTCTTTTTAAAGAAAGTTTTAAATAAGATAAGATTTTCATAGACGGGACAGATGGTACAGCAGGACCAGTGCAGTTACAACTACAATTACAATTAAACTAATGCTATACATGCGTGCACAAGTGTCACCCCGTACACTAGAGATGTACACTGACTAGTATAGAGTGTTGTAAAGTCTTAAGTAGCAGTACATCGAGAACAAGAAATAATAATGTGGTTAAAGATGGTGCAACAGTGATATATGAAATCATTATTATATGATATATGCACTGGCTACTGCTGTCGGGTCATAGCAATAAGAACCCGGGTTTTGTGATGTGTTTTCATGTTCTCCTACTGTACATGCAGGTTCTTTATGGGCACTCCGGTTGCCTGCTCCATTCCTAAATCTGGTTAGGTTAACTAGCTAGGTTAATTTGTGTTTATAAAGTGGCCCTTGTGGGTACCCGATGATGGATTGGTGCGCTGTCTGGGTCCATAATAATATATTTCTTAAAAAAAAATAGCCCCGATGTCTTGTATGATAAAATCATATCCTCACAACACACATCTCTTGCTTGAAGTTTCTCTATCAAGCAGGAACGCTTGTATTCGCAAACGTATGATACGATTTCACTTTTTCCCCCCCGTGTTCAGCAGATCAGGTATAGACTTTATACCTATATTTTTACATCAACAGTCTACTCAATAGCAATTTGAATTTGCATCTTTAAATCTAACAGCTAGCTTAGCACGCATAGACAAAAATCACTCGCTGTGGCCACAGCATTTATATACTTACTGTAGACTGTATGGGAAGTGTTTTATTTAGTGCATTAATTCAGAATTATTAACAGAGAACTGAGGTCCACCGGCAGTTTTTCTTGTTTATATAATTTTATATGCATATTACACATACTATGGACACAGTCGATAACCGTATTCATCTGATAAATCAATTCCACATTAGTACCTTTACCATTTCTGTATCTTGCTGCACAAATATATGTTTCTGTGCATATCTGTATTTTGTGCACCTTATCTGTTTCTCTCTGCACTTTCGCACTTGTAATGTGCCCTGTTTTGTTTTGTTTTTCCTTTTTTCCTGTCATTCCTATAATTCTACGGTCAGCTCTCAGTGCTCCTTCTATCCAGCATAAAGGATGAGTTTGAATATAAGCGTGTTCAAAAATGCTGCGCTGGTTGATCCTCTCAGAGAGAGAGAGAGAAAGAGAGAGAGAGAGAGAAAGAGGGTAACCATCTGTCTGTCTGTCTCTTGGAGATAAGGCTGTTTGGAGTGATAATGCAGAGTGCATTAAGAGCACGCAAGTTTATCTATTGGTGACTGAATATTTACTTCTGGCTCAGTGTGAGCAGTTTGTGAGTCTCTTACTCTCTCTCTCTATTTCTCTCTCTCTCCTTGCACACCTACCGCAACTCGGTCCTTTAATGATACTCCTCCAAGTGTCTAAACACATTTTATACCACGACTAAGTCAACCGACGGCTCATGTTTTGGTCCCAGATGCGCTTTGCTGTGCATGACTTGAAAGCGAAATTCTTTCCTGAGGTTCCTGTAGGAACATCTAGCAGCGGGCTAACTAGCTACACTGGGCTGTCTTTGTTAACATTGTGAAATGACACGTTTGTCTCTATGCAGCTTCTCGCTGGTAGTGTTGTGGTTTTGATTCGGGATCCTTAAAGCTACATGGATTCCCCCTGACGAGCAAAACCATACTATGATATTCTCTTTCAAGTCCAAGAAAGACAGGCGGCATCTGATGGTGTAGTGTTATCTGGGTACCAGCCGAAGAGCTTGGCGCAGTTCAATAATCAGCGTTCTTGCATCACTTTTCCTACACTCCCCTTCCTCTTAAGACATGATTCAAGATGGCTGCAATTCACCGCTCTCCCACCGCTTCTTGTGACACACTCTCCTCGTTCCACCTGCATGAGATGCAGTGTGTAATTGTTAATGGGTCTCATGGCTACACAGTCGGTCACCCCCTAAGGTAGATGGAGCGAGAATGATTAGTCTCAGATCAAAGATTCAATTCTGGTTAAAAAGACAAAGCAAGTTTATAGGCGCACATAAATTACAGAGACGTACGCAGCATGGCCGCGGATGCTGCTTAGTTCTGTGTAGCTGTCAGCCACTTTAGTGCAGCTAATCCATCTGCATGAGGATGGATCCGCTGGGAGCTGCTGCCATAATGGCTCTAGTCTTTAGGAGCTTATCCTATTTTTATTAGTATTTTTTGCAATGCCGGCACTTTGTTGCTGTCTGTGTTTTTTATTTATTAATTTTTTCTACATCCGGAGCCAGTCTGTGTACCGTACCAACTGGTGACAGGTTGGCGGTCTCCAGTTGTGCTGATTAAAATTCATGAAAACAAAATTTGTGCAACACAGCTCGTCAGTGAGACAGCTCCCACGGCCCTAATATTATGAGGATCAGGTTATAGCGGGCTAATATTTTACATACGTATACACCACAAGTGCATTCATGAACCGAGAACGGCCGTCAGTTTAGGCTTTGCTGTGTAGCAGTGTGGACAGTGAAAATCGAAAGTCGGCACGTACCATTTTTGACGTAAGCGGTGTAGCAGTGCGGACATTTTTGATGTTAGGTGATTTTATGATAAATGGGATTTGTAAACTATTAAAATAATTAATATATTAGTTTCTTTATAAGCTTGTGTAATGTAATATTAAATCAGAGTTACATATTTATTTATCTCTTTTCAGCCGGTTAAACCCACAGAGCCCATGTCTGCAGGAATGTATTTCTGTGGGGTATTACAAAGCATTAAAAGCCATTAAATTACATTAAAATCAACAAGTTTAGAATAGGTTTTAAGAAAATTATTATAAATTATGTTGCCTCGCAGCAAGAAAGACCCAGGTTTGATCCCTCGCTGGGGCAACCTGGGAAATTTCTATGTGGAGTTTGCATGTTTTCCCCATGTTTATGGCATTTAAAATGTGACAAATGACTTTAAGAGCGCAGTAAAAAGCATTAAATTAGACTTGATACCATGTGGCAAACCATAAAAAAGACGGAACTTGTTTCTACGCCTGCATATGCACACACACACACACTCAAAAACACACATACACACTAAGCAGTGACGTTTACTTTCAAAATATTGGCATTGCCTTTTTGCCTGCGAGCGTATTAAAATCCCAACCTGAGCTCTTTGTTGGTTGATTAACCACATTTGCCCCATAAAGGTATAATTACTCATATCCTTAATCTCTCCATGATCTCATAATTACAATATCATTCGCCCATTTCTCCGGCTAATATGTCAAGGGGACTCAGCTAAAATAGATTAGGTTAATTATTTTGCCTGACTCAGAGTGGGCTAGTTTTGTGGTTAAGTGATAACCATCTTTTTTATATGCTTTTCCTATTATGCAGATTATTGGCCTTGTTCTGTCGCAACTCACTCTGACATATTTTACACTAATTTCTTCAGATATGTTAATACCGTGTGTCTAAGGCCTCACGGGACAGGATGGACATATTGTTTTTTTTTTATGGCATAACAGTCAATATACAATTTAGGAGGATAAAGCTTTGGGCCTGGACAAGCCCACATGCTTCTTCTCTTCATATGTAATGAAATTACAGTAGAAAAATGATGTGAGATGTGTGTGTGTGTGTGTGTGTGTGTGTGCATTTCTTCCAAATAGGCAATATTTTCTCTGCTGAGATCAGTTTGAAGAAAACCTGACCATGGAGTACAACATAATGAAAAAGAAACAGCAAGTCATTTCTATAGGTCAATAAAAATGACTATTTCTTAAAATATAGCATGTTTGTTTCAATCTAAGATGAATAAAATGAAAAAATAATACACTGGAATGTACTTCTCTGGATACATGCTGTCACTGGAGTAGTTTCCTCAAGAGGGGCGGTTTAGATCTTTTATTAGAGAACTGAGAAAAAACCTTTTAGTGACACTTTAAAAGGTTTTTTTGTGATTTTTACGTTATACATAATTGGACCTCGAGGACCACGACGAACATCTTTTGAAGCCACATTTACATTACTTGTACCTTGGAGAACCGAAATGTTCCTGCACGGTACCTTATGTTCTAATTGTATATGGTTTTTCATAATGATATACACCAGGGACATTGAGAGAATCCATAAAATAAAATTTCACGATTGTTTATGGGCATTAATTAGCAGGAAAGCTGCAAGTGCTTGAGCCAAAAGTTTTAAATCAACGAAATCTGCAACCTAGTGCCTGGAGCAAGCCGATTATACCAGATTTAGTGTTATTTTTCTCTTAAAAATTAAAACAACGTTAATTTTAATAAATGAATTTACCATATAATGAACTTAGGGAAGTAATTAGCCTTTATGGATACCATGAACATTTCAGAATATGAAGCAAGCAGGTGCATGTACATTAAAATGGTAAATAACGAACATGTGCAAAACATATTCACATCAATGTTCTACATATGGTGTTACTATTCAGACCCATGTTTATGTATTTTATTTGGTAAAATAGCAATAGAGTCTTTAGTTAAAACTTTGACCATAGTGAAAACTATCATATACTAAGTTACATTTCTAATAATACGTTATATTTTACAGCGCCTTATACAAACCCAGGTAAAAGAAAGAGGTTCGGCAGCAGGCAATATGTACTGAGAAACATGTGCATTACCTTGAGGTATAGATGTTAAATAGTCCGCAGCCAGGTTGGAAAGAGACAAATCTCTTGAAAAGTCACACGTGTCCAGAGCAGGTAGATCCAGTGAGGATTCATTCCTGCACAAAGCTAACAGTGTATAATTATTCTACATGCAGCACCGTGAACAGCCATATCCTATGTAAATACACACACTCTGTGTGAGACTTTTATCCGGAGATGGAAAAGAAAACCACTATCCACAGTCCACAAATTTGTAAACGAATCATGAAAACAAATAAAAATAAATGAAAAAAATGTAAACCTTAAATTAAGGTTAAATCATCTCAGAGAGTTTTTCCTTGCCAGCTGTCTCCATCTGGTTAGTTCATTTGGGTTGAAACAGTAAATTATATAAACTTTATGATTATATCCTGTATATACTTTCTGTTAAGCTAAATTGAATTTAATTGAATTTAATTATGTTAAGTAACTTAACTAGCTAGCAAATTACATAGCATCCTATTAATTATAGCATTTTCTTAAAGAGCACTTCTTTACCACTGAAATGTTACACCACATCTTGAATTATTTGTGGTTTCTGCCATGTTACACACACACAAGCTTACATTCTTTACATATATGACATATAGGAGGTGATTTGATATCTCCAATTTACTCTACATACATGTTTTGCACTATAGTAGAAACGACACTCTAAAATATCATGCAAAGACCCAACAGAAAGGACCCAGGGATTTCCCTAACTGTAAATCAACCAGGGAGCTTCTTGCATTTATTTAAGATTTGTGTATTTATTTTAAAATGTATGTATTTAAATGTATTTATAATTTATGTACAAATAGTCTTGGTTGTAACATTTCTCGTGAGTTTTTTAGTGGTCATTCAATTCAGAACTGGGGAAAAAATCTATCAAATGTAACTCCTAGTTCTACAACTCGAAGTAAGAGACTTTATATGATGTGTTGGAAGGATGTAAGTGAATGTAACAGTCAGGGTGGTGATGGATGGGACTGGCTAGAGCAACCTAATGCTAAGATATGGATTTAAGAGAATGCTGACATAGCCTGCTCTAAAAGAGTCCAGAGTCTTCGGCGCTCTCTCGGGGGTCCGTGAGAAGCTTCTAGCGTGTCCCCCCTCTGCCCTCTGTTGCAATTTGTCATTGGTGGTGACAGGTTTTAGGGTTTTTTTTTATTTGAAAGAGTAGACGTGAAATCTGACAGCCCATCAGTTCAGGCCTGCTTTCTCACATAATGTTAAAAGATATAAATTCACAAAAGATTCTGAATATGCGCTTAAACCCAAGAAGAAACTACATGGGAGACTGTTCAGAAAGGTCAAGGGATTTCCTCACTTTTTTCCGCGGCATGACAGTACACATTATTTTAGCATCCACTTTATCAGAATACTGCTTTTTTATTTTTTAGGTTTATAAATAATAAAATAATTAAATGTTAAATTATATTCTTATATTAAAATAAATATCAATGAGTATCTAGGACAATGTTATTTGTCTTTGCTGAGACAGTTGTTTAGTTAAATATGCAGAATTTATTTGTGGAAGCACAAAATATATATCACATAATAATAATAACAATAACAATAACAACAACAACGATAATAATAATAATAAGAAAAAGAATAATAATAATAATGCATAAATCCACCAGTCCATGGCATAAAATTCACAAGAAAAAAACAAAACATAGTTCGCATTCACGCTCATATGAATACCAAACAATAATAGAAATAATAACAAAAATAATAATAATTATTATTATAATAACAACACACATTATTTATATATAATTTACTTTTTGTATACTCTCACAGTTTAGACTGTTGTCACCAAAATGAGGATGGAATTCCCTTCTGAATCTAATTCTTCTCAAGGTTTCCTTCGTTTATAATCTTAGCAAGATAGCATCGCATGGAATGGCTGGTTCCTTTTTTGGCAGCACATAGTGCAGGTCAAATAATTATTGGTTCTTCATCCTTCAGCTTTTCTCATTAAAGTATCCCAGATTCCATGTGATATTTCTACTTATGCAGCTCCACTCACTATAGCATAGCCACAACTGTCCACTAGATCTTGAAAGCTGTCCCTAAGCTAAGGCTAAATCAAAGGCTCTGTCAGTCTTGTATTAACCCTCATTTTAAATCACTCACAGCTTGGCAGAGGTCCAGATTCTCTGTCACGCTTCGGGCTTCAATCTGCATTAGTTAAAAGGAATGTACAACACTGAGATGATTTTGAGAAATCCAATTTTCCATTAGTTGTGAGGCTAGAATAAGGTCACACATTTCACTTATTTGGACGCTAGAGTAGATCGAACCAGCTTCTGGTTAAGTTTAGTATTTTGTGATTCTGGTTTCTTTCATGCGTACAATTTTTTTTCCGCTGGAACCATTCTTTTTTTTTGTACATAAAACTGAAATCTTAATTTTTCGTACCTTAAATCAGTTCAATCAGAACCAAAATCCAGCTCTGGACACGAAGAGCTGTTGCGCAAAGGCAGTGCGATAGGCATGTAAAGGGCACTGATCAACCGAGCAGCTACTGGAATTGTAAATCAATACAGCAGCAAAAACACGGGCTTAGCTGGTAAAAAGAGGTTAAATGCAGAGTGCACTACAGAGGAGCCAATTCTTTCACCATGACCTCTGGTTGATGTCATTACTTCTATACACAAAAGGGCTGGAATTAATGGAAGATCAAATGCGATGTCTGCTTGCACTGCCTTTCTATACAAACATACACACACACAATACGTATTACTCTGTGTTTTCATTGCTTTCTTCAGTGGGAATCCTGTGACATCGAGTGTCACTTACTTATATAATGTTTATATACAAACAGCCATTAACACTTAACAGCAGTAGGCGATACTATCAAATCAAACATTTGATGATGTAATGTAATAGACAAATATCCCATGTTATGATTGTGTAACAGAATCAGAGTGTTTAATTCCTCTTTAACAAAAAATTGCATTGTATATGTTTATTTGATTAGTTACTAATGACAAGTTAGTTCCTCTTCTCACTTGCGTTATAACAGCTAGAAACAGTTCCCTTACAGTTCTCTCATCCAATCCTTCCTACAATGTAGTATCATTTACACTTTATTAGGTACACCTTGCTCATAAAAGGTTGGACACCCTTTTGCCTTTAGACCTGACCTAATTCTTTGTATCATACTTTCAACAGAGATAATGGTACTCTAGATTCGTTGGTTGTAACGAGTGGCTATTTGAGTTACTGTTGCCTTTCTACGTCAAAAAGTCATTGTGGATGACACAACTGCCCCTTACTGGTTATTTTCTGTTTTCAGACAATTCTCTGTAAAGTCTAGAGATAGTTGTGTATTAAAATCCCAGTAGATCAGCACTTTATAAAATACTCAGACCAGTCTGTCTGGTACTAACAACCATGCTACATTAAGCAAAGTCACTTAAATCGCCTTCCTACCCCAGTTATGAAGAATAAATGATGAACTCTGCTCTCCAGGTGCAAATATTGTTTATTTTGGTAGGTTACTTCCATTACCATGCATATTTACAGCAGATTGTAATTAAGTGTTATGGGTGTTTTTGTGCGTGTGTGAGCAGGCGCAGATATTAACTGATGCGTGGTAAAATATTAGCGATGTAATCATGATTAATTTAAAATGAAAGTAAACTGTGAATGACATAAATGTTGATCTGGAGATGCTAATTTGGCGAGACGTCTCACCCACAGCCTTATGTCTATACATGTAAGTTATAAGAGAAAAGCAAAGACCAGGCGGATCAGACACAGGGAGAATTTTTGGCTGGAGTGATCAATAAAGGGATTCTTCCGTCTCAGACTTTCCCATCTGTTACCATGGGCACATCAGTTACACCATATTTTTTTAATCTAGTGTAATATTAAAGACAATGAACAATGTGCACTTTAGGTAGGTGGGAATAAAAAATAGGTAAATGTGTAGATGGATGGAGGAATGAGTGACCAGTCGAGAATTTCGATATGAGCATAAGAGGATGAATTCAGTGGCTGCATGACAGGAATCAGTTTAGCTTTTTCTATGTTATATCAGGTACATCTCTCCAGAAATTCTTTATTTTGTTAATTAGTGTAAAAATATTTTTTGGTTTTAATTTTGTCTCCTCACCTCAGATGTTGTCCACAAGGGAAATGTGCTGCTCTAAGGAGTGTATTCAGTACATTAATGTGAAAACGTAATTAAGAGAACAGTAGAAAGCCATTATAGGTACACTGGAATTAGCCAGTCGATCTCCACATCTAAATTGAATTTTTTAGTTGGCAATAGTTCCCATCGAGTCTCATCTGGAGATCCAACCATGACCTCTTGGGTTCAATTTAGGATGCGGTGAACACACATAAAGATGTTCATATATTAGCACGATAGAGAAGTCAATTAAGAAACTGCTTGTGGAATCCAATTAAAAGTCTTCAGACAATTCCAGCCCCTCACCTAGCCACCCACGTCCCTACCTCATTGTAATGAAGACAAGGCAAAAGAAAAAAACACCAGGGGCTTTAAATGGTCTTTCTGAGGAGCTCTTTGTCTTTTTTATTGTCTTAAGAGCTGAAAACAAGTAGTATTGACTTTCAATCTTAATGAAAATTCCCCACAACACTTTTTTATAAAGGGCTGTTAAGAAATTGGTCTTGAAAAAAAAGAATAGAAAATAATATGGTTTGCTCTTAGATTAAGTTTGATAATGAACAACCTAATGGACATCTTGTTAAATTCTTTTGTTCTCTATTATTGTGGTCACTGGAGACGAACGGAAACCCAATTCAATTTCCAAATCCATCGCAATCTCTTCCTCTGCCTCATCCGGTTGATTGTAATTACCCCTGGCCTTGGCACATGCACGTCAAAGAGTGGCGTGTACAGACTCGGCTCTCTTCAGACGTCCTGTTGCCATTATTACAATCGATCAGCGGTAGAACCCACTTAATTAGACGAGGCCGTCGTGGTATCAGCTTAATTTGAGCAGCAGGTAATCCACGCTGCTGCATCTCTCCAAAGGCAGGTGCTTTAATAAGTCTAATGGGCCGCAAACTCCGTCTTTAGCTGCACATACATAACGAGTCTTCGCCAAAGGTCTTTTCCCACCCGCTAGTCACATTACATACACACACTCACACACACACCAACTTTGTTTCTCCTCTGAGAGACGGAGAAAGTAATGAAGACCTGGTTAAGTTTATTTGACTCCACTGTCCACCTTTCATGCCAGTTATTTAATTAGCCCAGTACGAAGCAAGCAAATGTTATTAATGTCGGTCAGGAAATTAGAAGGTGAAGGAGTTTAAATGCAACACATTTTTACTTTGTTCTTATTTTACAATTTTAGTGTTTGTGAATTTTTAGAGTTTTTTTTTACCAAGAAGGGAAATGCATTACCTGTAGAGATACTAACATGACATTTGATATTATTTTAATATTTGCAACAGTATTTAGTAGGAGAACTAAACTGCATCATGGCATTTAAATCAGAAATGTGTTTATATTTCAGTGCAGCTACAATATTCTCCTTGCTTTGCTTAAAAATTGCATTTATTTGCTTCATCCTTTGTAAAAAAATTGTCCTAATCAGGGTCACTGTGTATCCATGTACTGAGAAAACATTCTGGTAAGGTTTGTCCTCTTTAGCTAGATTTTCATTATGGGAAACACTGATAAAAATAAGTATGTTCATGATTTTTATATAGTTTGTTGAATTACGGTGAACCATTCTTATATTTTTTAACCCCATGAAATAGTTTTTGTGATCCATATCTTGTACCATGAAGTTATGTATTCATAATATATAACTTCACAATATTCCTGATTGTGCATAAATCTTAGACACCCTATTTTTTTATAGACAACATGGCTATGGAGGAACAAATTACACAACAGAGCACTTTGAAGACAAAAAAAAATATCCTAAAGGCTGCTAAATGAAATCCCCTGAAGGATATTGTCCGATCCATTAAAACACTAAGTAAAACTTACCAGCTATTTACAGAATTTTTTTCAGTGGTTTTATATTTAAACTTTGTGCCAAGATACAATGTGTACAGTTTTCCTAATAGTAAATTATTTAATATGTGTTGCAGAGCATCTTGGAGAAACTGAGATTTTGGAGAAATTTCTGGAGATTTTGTCTGTCACACTTGCCTTGTTCATCATTATTTGTTGGTAAATGAATATTTGGATATATATATAACTGTTTTGTACTTATACTCGTTGTTGCAGAATTCATTTATTCATAATCTAACTCCCTGAGGTGGTTAGAGAAAGAATTATTAGACATGATCATAGTAAAGGAGTAATATAAGAACTGTGGCATTAGTAAGATGTAAGACCTCTCATATCAACAAGGCATTTTCATGCACACAAATGCCCCTCGCTGGATATTTTTTTTTATCATTCACTGTAAACCCTACAGATGGTTCTTTATGAAAATCCTAGTAGTTCAGCGTTTTCTGAAATACTCAGACCAGTCCATCTGATACCAACAACCATGACACACTCAAAGACATTTTATCACATTTTTTCCCAGAATCTGATGTTTGGTTTGTATTTCCGCAAGTTGAATTGACCACCTCTACATAAATATAAGGCCAGTGAGTGTATAAATAGCTGCCTTAGGTTATATAGTACTTCTTCTTTAGGCCTCCACCTTTATCAGGGGTCACCACAGAAAGTCAATCTTTTACACCTCACTCTGTCCTCTGCATTTCCTGCTTTCACACCAACTGCCTGCATGTCTACATTGACCACATCAATGTATCTTCTCTTTGGACGTATTCTTTGCCTCCTGTCTGGCAACTCCATCTGTAACATCCTCCTACCAATCTAAAAACAAACCTATCCTCCCCTGCACAAGTCTAAACCATCCCAGTCTGCACTCTAACCTATGATGTTCTCATTCCACATCTTGTCTATTCTGGTCACTCTCAAAGAGAACCTCAACATGTTAAGCTCTACCACGTCCAGCTCTGCTTCCTGTCTCTTGTTCACATCAGTGCCATACAACAAAGCAGGTCTCAATACTTTCTTATAAACCTTTCATTTCACTTTTGCTGCAACCCTTTTTTCAGACATTGCTAATAACACTTTTCTGTATCCATTCTGTCCTGCTCTTACTCTCTTCACGCCTCTTTTCACACTCCCCGTTTTCTTGGACAGTTGATTCCAAGTATCTGAATACCTGCACCTTTGTGACCACTTCTCTCTGTAGTCTATAGTATAAATCTGCGTATTGTGTGTATACGTATAATGACCATACAGTTTTAATAAATTGAATTATATTAGTGGAATTTTGCTTATACCTACAAGTTTCATATTTAATCATTAAAGTGAATAATAATAACAATAATAATAATCAATTAATTAAAAATCGTATTTTCTTTATCTTCTGAAACATGGACAAGTTAGAATTGATGCACTAGTGCAACACACTCGCAACTTCAGCAGGAACTGCAAATTTTAGATACAGTATAAGAAACATCTGTAAGAGATGCATGAACTTCTAAAGACATATACTAAAAGAAGAGATCATTTTATCCACAGCATTTAAAAAGGAATTACATAAACCAGCAGGCATCGCTTTCTCTAAAATTATGATAATTGCTCATGTGAATCATACAGCACCCCACTGCTTGGGCTTTTACTGATGTTATTTAATCCCTGCATGCTCTGACATTATCACAAGCGGAGTGCATTATTCCTCCAATGCCTCATCAGCTCACTTAAACGTTCATAATGACAAAAAAAAGGTGCAGGGAAGTCATAGCCGCTCACCGGAATTGTGTACATGACCTGCAGTGTTGTTTAGAACATAAACTCAGTAAAGATGTATATATAGAGTATTCTTCTCCTGGGATTTCTACCTTGGTGTGGTGAAGAAATTTGAGTTTTTCCGTGAGTCTGAGAGTGATACTATCTGGATATGTGATCGTAACTGGGCCAGCCTTGAGAGTAAGATTGAAGAAGAGGTTCCAGACAAAAAAAAATTCACAGCACTGTGGGCTGCAGCATGGTTTTTAAATTTATCATTTTCCATGATGAAGTAGGTGTATGCCGGGTTCAGAGTTGACCACAGATTCGTGGTTGTGTCTCTTAAGAAATTTGTTTGGGAACTTGTATTAAAAAGTCCCCATTGCCATTCATATATCCATCCATCCATAAACTTCCGATTAATCCGCATAGGGTCGCGGATTGCATGGGGTTAGATGTCAGCTGGGCGCAAAGGCAGGAACAGCTTTAGACAGGGCATCACTCCATCATAGGGCACACACCTAAGGGCCAATTTAGAGACACTAATTAAGCCAGCACACATATCTTTGGAATGAAGGATGAAACCAGAGCATCTGAAGGAAACCCACATCAACAAAGGGATAACATGCAGATTCAGCACATAATTTTCTAAAGTCGAGGGATAGATAGCGGGGCATTCTTGCTGTGATGTGAAAGCACTACTACCCACTGGACCACAGTTCACACAATTTTTAAATCACAATGATCAGCATAGGGAAAAACATTTCTAGTTACACCAAATGTAGTTATTTGTTGCCTGCAAAGTTTCAAGCACTACTGTATTTCTTTCCGGAAATTAAAATCATCTTGTATTTTATTGTATTGTATCTTGTTCTAACAGCGTAACTGGAGTTTATTTCCTGTACACTTTTATCTTCACGCTTTTATATTTTTCAACATGACCTCTTTTCTCTATTTACTCCTTTCCAATGCTTCTTTCCACTCTGAGAATGTGTTGTGATCTGTTTAAATCCACCGCGTGAAAAATAAACCCTGCTTACAGCCTGAAAATACACACAGACACACAAACGTCAAATACAAGTCTTTTGTGCCAAAGCAGGATTGGCCTTGAGCCTTGGACAGCACTGAACAGAATCTTTCACACCGCAGCTAAATTACAGAAAGCAAATAACTGCAAAATACTACTGCAGCAGGACCGCTGATGCTAAAGTATGTACATATAAACACCAACACCAGACACTCTTAACTAGCTTAAAAATAATATAAAAAATGATAATAATTCAGCTAATTTTACCATATGCACACTTTAGCCTTCTAGGAAGTATGAAACAAGGAGTGGACAATCAGATGAGATCCAGTGCATCCAGAGCCAGTGCTAGATCGATAGTGTAGGCTTTCATATGCTAATGTGTCACAGCGGGAAGCGATAAGCGCATATATCTGTATTCGATAGTCCGCTTGTTAGCCAGTCCACGAAGCATCACCGTGAAACCCGCAGCAGGCACAGACGGCATTCATTTACATAACAAAGAAACTCGGGTCTGAGTGGGCATGAGGGTGTTTTTAACATCGAGTCACTGTGAGTTTATATAAATACAGTCATGGGGAAAAAATGTTGGAAAATGTTTGAGTCAGAAGGAACGATAACACGCAGAAAGGCACATGCAGCATAATGGGGTGATTTAGCTCAGTCAAAACACATTGCGGGAATTTTTGGAAAGAAAAAGGATATGAGAGAGCAAAAGTGAAAGAGAGGGGGATAGAAAGAGAGAGAGAGAGAGAAGTATGAAGTGTTAGGAAAATAGGCCAAGATTTCTTTTCAGTATTTGGACACGTTGCAATTCCAGTTTTTCAAAATATTTTTCTTATTTAATGTTTCCTAGCATTCCCATTCCCATCTCTCTTGTCTCACTCTATCTCTTTATTTTCTCTCTGTAATACTCTCGTTGTGTATCTTTCTCTCCCACACCCTTCCTCTGTCTATATATTTGCCGTCTTACATCCCTTCTCGTTCTCTTTCTCTTCCTCCCTGTGTCTGTCTGCTTTACTTTCTGTCTTTCTGTCTTAAGTCTTTTCGGTGTCTCTCTCTCTCTTTCTCTCACTGTGCATGAGTCTGCATGTGTGTGGAATTGCAGAGCTGCAGAGCATGTGGAGTTGGTAAAGTAACCGGTTTTTATAGATTTTTCAGTTTCTTTTTTTCTTGAGTTTTTTTGGTTTTATGAACTATTTCAGTTAACAAAAAAGTGTGTGAACAACTGTGCTTAGTGGACCTGGCAATGAACAAGGCACTGGGGATTATATAAAATATGAAATAGACAGTGAGACAGACGCTGACGATAATGTCACTTTGAACACTAAACATGTGATACGCAAGAATAACTCACATACACTGCTCAGGAAACAGCAACTGGCAATAAGCGGGTGACAAGTAGCACAGGACTCAAAATCAAGCTTGTTACAAATATGTAACAGATTTGGGTTTCTTTTAAACATTTGAATGATTTTATGTTAGTTTTTTTATGAAAACTGGAAATATTAGCAGTTACAACAATTAAGTTATAGTATAATGTGTATGTGTATGTATATGTGCATATATTTGTAAGGTTACAGGAATTTTTTATTTGTGATAAAATATTTGTTGTTTCTTCTATATGCATAAACTTAATTAAATAAAGTACTGTGTGAAGTCTCGCTCTTTTTTTCCTCTCATTTTCTCTGTTTCTCTTACTTCCTCCCTCCATCTGTAACTTTTACTTTCTATCTCTTTGCCTTAAGCCTTTTCTCTTCTCTCTCACTCTTTCTCTTTGTGTCTGTCGCTTTTCATCATGTATTTTTTTGTCTCCAGCGTAAACGTTCTTTAAAGAGAGAGAGAATGAGTAAAAGAAGGAGGAGAAGGATGTGAGGCGACAGCAAGGACAAGGCTGCCCAGTGCATTGGGAGAAATGATTGGAGGAGATTGGGTGATGAATTTAATTCTGCAAGTTCAGAGGGATTTTTTAGTTTGGCACGCGCAGCAGGGGGGTTTTGAGAGCTCGGGTTGTGTTTCCCAGCTCGGCACGCTTTGAAAATCTCTCCCCTCTCTTGAACTCTGATAAAAAAAGCCAAGGATAATATTCCCTTAGAGGTAAAGGTTGTTGGTGCAGAGGGGAAAAAAAAAACATATCAATCTTTTTTCTTTCATTCTTCATCATCACCTTGAATATTTGAAAATGGAGAAGAGCTTTAGTGTGGTCATGTCTTTTCTGGGTCATTTTTGCATGCTACAACAGCGTAGCATTTACTTTTTTCAACACTGCATGTCCAGAGTTTACAAGGTCTAAACAAAGCTGAAATATCCATACATTTAGCCGTCAGTTCTCTGGGCAAAACTGCCGAAAATGATGTCTTAGATCAGAGGAGCATGGCCATACTGGTTCAAGCTGATATAAGAACATCAGAAACAATACAGGGAGAAGTGGTAACAAAAGTTCAAGAGTTCAGGTACTTGGAAGGAATTTGGGAGTATGGAAATGAGGTGAAGGATGTACAGGAAGGATGAGTACAGGAAGGATGGTGTGGATGAAGAAAAGTGTCAGAAGTGATGTGTTATAAAAGGGTGGCAGCAAAAGTGAAAGTAAAAGTTTATAAAAGAGTAGAGAGGCCAGACTTACTGTACTGACTAAGAGACAGGAAGCAGAGCTGGAGGGTTTTGAGGGTCTCTTTGGGAGTGACCAGGATGGACGGATTAGGAATTTTGCACCTTTCAGAAACACAGGGTTGCTTTACAAACAGAGAGGGAAAAAGAAGGACCGTCTGGCCAACAGTCCATGACTGCCTCGTCGAAAGCAAACCCGGCTTAAATTCACACTCAGCGACAAATCACATCCTGAGCCAGCAAGAATACTGGTACATATTCCTCTGAACACAAAGCAAACAGAGCATGATCAGTCCACATGCAGCATCATGAACAGACATATCCAGGGAAAACCTACACTATCTGTTTTTTTGGAGTTGGAAAATTAGCAAAGGTTGGCAGAAAACCGGATAAACCACTCAACCAACCATCAGCAGCCACAGCCCATAAAGACAATGAATTTAAAGAATATAAATAAAAAGTAAAGATCCAAAATGTCCAATAATAACTCAGCAGCGCAAGTGCGAAAATTGCTTCATCACTGTAAACAAAAGCAACTCAAATATTCATTATTTACAACTGAGAAGAGGATTTCTGTATTCACAACATGTTACACCATGAAGCAAATGAGCTGCAGGAGTGGAAGACATATAGAACAGGCAACTGAGGCTACAATTTGCACAAACTCTCTAGATTGGACAATAGATGCTGCCAGTCTAGATTTCAGTTTGCAACATTTAGTTCAGATGTTGAAGGCGTGTATTGTATTAATGGTTCAGGTTGCTGCTGATGGAGTTATAGTATTGAGGATATTTTTCACATTCCTATGTCTTTATGCCATTATATGTTAAATACTCAAAAGCTTAAATCGTCTGAAACTGGTTTCTTGAACATTTCAGTGAGTTTTTCTGCACTCCAGTGGCCACCACACATGCAATATTTCAATCGAACATCTGATGCTGTCATGTCATTATGCACCAAAATGTCTGAGGAATGTTTCTAGGAGATTGTTAAATTATGCCATGAAGAACAGAAGACATAAATAGTGTCTAATTCAGTACTAGCAGGGTGTATCTAATTGAGTGGCCGGTAAGATTTTATGTATTATTTTGTGTGTGCGAGCCGACACACATTAGGCTTTGGATGAGTACCAGGTACGAGCTTGATGAATCTTAAAATTTATGGATCATTTTATGTCTCTAGGGAGAGAAAATTGATACTTTTACCAGTTTTACATCTGCCTCGTGTTGCCACCTAAATGTGTGAATATTGACTATCTATTCTTTCTAAAACAAATTCAGCTTCTGTCACTTAGAACGTTGCTTTAGTTTAAGCTGATTTTTTTGCTAGGATGATTATTAAAGTCCCTTGATTAGGAACACCTTGATAATAATATTTTTGGCCATCTCATTGTATAATTACAGCACGCAGATGGCAAGGAACAGACTACATAAGGCACTGAGATTCCTCTATATGCAAGTCAACCCATGCCAGATACAGGAGCGCACCATGCTGCCTTGCTAAGTAAAATCTTGCTTCTCCTTTGTCTGAATGTTTTTTGACGGTTCCTTCGTTCTTGATATGCTTGGCTGAACCACAAATATGAAGGAATCGTTAGCTTGTGGGTTATCTCCTCAGCTCGATTCACGTTACCGCCAAGTCATATATGGCTGAAGTGCCCTCATCTCGCGTGTGTATATATAGGTGTTTAGCATAAAGGCAAATAGATCACTTTCACTTTTTAAGTAAACATATACAACCTGCATAATCCAGTGAGATTCTGGGTAAGCCTATATGTGCAAGCTCTAGTAAGACACACCTTTTATTCTTAATAAAATAACATTTATTAGTCCAGTGTTACTCCTTTATGTCACATAATCACCTCGGATTTCTCCAGCATGCCACACGTCGCTAGGCTCTGGCAATAATTCTGCTGATGTTACACATAAAGTCACAGCTCGAGGAGGAAGACTGTGCTCATATCGAGAGGGAATGGCGGAGTAGCTGTGGTTAATGTGAGATTGTATTAAGGCAGAGCCGAAGCCATAAATCTCATAAATGATTAAGTCTATAGATTAGTGTGGCATAGTGAGTCCACATCAAACATGCTTGCTGTGTGTTTTCCCTTCTTCTTTTTTTCAGAAGTGCTTATTAGTCTTAAAACACCGGGGACGTAATATCAGCAGATGTAATCATGGGGCTTCGCTTTCCAAATTCTATCAACCCCTCATCACAAAGTTCTTTTCCAAACTCATAAACATTAAAAAGCCATTACTATTACACTACTCCTGCTCTAGAATTGGCACGAAGCACCTGCGGTGGTATTTTTATTTTTTCACCTTTTCTTATTTTTCTTTCTCACTCTGCAGCTGTGAACACCACGGATCATTTTTTTAAAGATACGAAGCCATGATGGCTCTTAAACAAAAGTGCCTTGGCTCTTTCTCTCTCTTTTTTCTGCTAATCATGGCAGCATTAATCAAGTTCATCTCTCTACATGGGCATTTTGATTTGGAGTCCCACTTCTACCCGAAAGGCAAACTATCAATGGCAAGCGCCCCATGTTTTAGCTAGTCCTTTCTTTTCTTTCTCTGCATGCCATTCTTTATACATACAGCAGCACCTTCCTCTCAGCCCTCCCTGCACCACATGCGGCCAATAAGAGTGAGACAAACCACGCTATGCTGTCAGCCATGTTGTACATTAAAGATCCGCCTTGAGACGCTGTGTCCATGAGAAAATAGACGCACAAGTACGATGATGAGTTTGTGAAGTAAGAGCAGGCAGAGCCATTCATCGACAGCAGGCAGTCTATAAACACTCAGACATTTCTCTCGGCTTGAACGTACACGGGGCTGATGATGGACAGATTTTAGGTTGAAAAGGGAATTCTAGGGCCTGCCAACATGCATTATGTCAATCAAATATAGCTCAATGACTCGATAAATCAATCTGCTGTGAGACTTTACTAAAAAAAACCTTTCCTGTATTTGGTTACTGAAGTGACTCAAGGAAACGTGTATATATACACTGTATATACATATACAGGGGTTAGACAATGAAACTGAAACACCTGGTTTTAGATAACAATAATTTATTAGTATGGTGTAGGACCTCCTTTTGCGGCCAATACAGCGTCAATTCGTCTTGGGAATGACATTTACAAGTCTTGCACATTGGTCAGAGGGATTTTAAGTCATTCTTCTTGCAGGATAGTGCCCAGGTCACTACGTGATGCTGGTGGAGGAAAATGTTTTCT
>JAOUQT010000036.1:20176202-20187826 GCA_025769995.1 Xyliphius kryptos
GGCCACCAGGCTTGTCCAGTTTAGCCATGAAACCTCCCACACTAAAATGACAGGTGTTTCAGTTTCATTGTCTAACCATTGTATATATACAGGGGTTAGACAATGAAACTGAAACACCTGGTTTTAGACCACATAATTTATTAGTATGATGTAGGGCCTCCTTTTGCGGCCCATTTAGCGTCAATTCGTATTAGGAATGAGATATACATGTCTTGCACAGTGGTCATAGGGATTTTAAGCCATTCTTCTTGCAGGATGGTGGCCAGGTCACTATGTGATGCTGGTGGAGGAAAAGGTTTCCTGACTTGCACCCCAAAGTGGCTTGTCCAATTTAGCCATAAAACCTACCACGCCAGAGCACAAAGCAAGGTCCATAAAGACATGGATGACAGAGTCTGGTGTGGATGAACGTATGGAGTCTGGTTTGGATTGGCCTGCACAGATTCCTGACCTTAACCAGATAGAATAAGAGCGGAGACTTCTCGTCCAACATCAGTGTATGACCTCACAAATGTGCTTTTGGAGGAATGGCCAAAAATTCAGATAATCAAACTCCTAAACATTGTAGACAGCCTTCCAAGTAGAGTTATAGGTCTTCTAGCTGCAAAGTGTGGATCGATGTCATATTAAACCCTATGGATTAGCTCATATGTGAATCAAGGCAGGTGAGCGAATACTTTTGGAAATATAGTGTATATACCATTACCAGCCACTTTATTAGGTACACCTTGCTAGTAAAAGTTGGGTCCCTTTTTGCCTTTAGAACTGCCTTAATACTTAAGTAAAAGAAAAACTAAGGTAAAACAATCTAAAGAGATAAGAGGAAGAAACCTTTAGAGGAACCAGATTCGGAGGGGAATCAATCCTTGGGTTATAATAAATTAAAGACAGCTTGTTGTAAATGTGTGTAGTGTTGAGAGTATATAACCACCCTGTGTGACGCAAGCTCTCACAGAAAGCCAACCACCAAGCTGAATTAGGCAGGTGCAACAGAAATATACACAGTTCCTTGAGTCACTTCAGTAACCAAATACGGGAAATGCTCACTATAGCAGCAATAACTAAAAGGGAGACCTGAAAGGTAACACAGACAGGAGTTCTCCCTAAAACATTAAGCAAACAAGTAACTCCACCATCAACAAACATGAGTGAACATGGGAGAGTGGAGAGACAGCATCCAAACAACTCGGTTTGTCAAACACACTATTGCCCACAAACCCTCCAGATCTGCGCTTTTACCTAGAACCTAATAATAGGAATGTTTAAGATTTATTGGGAAGGTTTGAGAAGAACGATGTTGGTATGGGATCTAGTACACATGTTAATGGTTTTAATTTGATACATAATTTAACCTATTTAACATAATGAATACATAATTAAATAATTGAAAATATTCTTTTTTCAAAATAAATGGCTATGATTATTAACCTTATCATTTGATATTTTTATCACATTTTCCCACAATAGTGGCGTCACTCCACAGGACTAGTAAACTTGCACTATGTGTGTGACCGAATTGTTTGCATATTTATTTAATGTCATTTTAGCATCACCGTTTAATTCATGATCAGAGCAAGGTTACATTGATCACAAGGTTCATTCATGGATAAGGTTACGTACTGTACATATTACACAAGTCATGAACAAGTTTTGCTCTCCAATTCTCTTGCTGGTTTTAATTTGGATTAATATGGAATAATTCATTGTGTTTTGTTAACAGAGCTGCAGTTTTCTAGATTTGTGCATTCCCACATGCTCTTGGTTTCACACCTGACTATATGAGACAACTAGTGCAACTGGCATAAATGTACTTCCGTTTACCCACATCGACTTTCATTACTCAATATCGACTTGAGAGTATACTTTAGGTGCACTAGTACTGAACTTATGGTTTCCTGGAGCTGTTCCTTGTTTCTGATAAATTTCTTTGTGAATTATTCTCCTTACTGAATGCATTGACCAGTCACTGCATGATTATTATTATTTCATACAGACTATATTCATTTGCAGGATCTTTCTACATATATATGTGGTCCCGCTCCCACACTGACTGTATTGATTAAACGCCCACTCCACAAATGACAATAAAAATTAGCGCAGAACCATAGTATACTGTGACAGGACCAGCGGGTGTGCAGACCTCCAGCATTCTCCATCAATCACCCTCACAGTTATTCACCAGCAAACACCAACATTTTCTTTCTAACGAATGCGTCAATCACCAAATCTGATTCACAATTTATATTTGTATTAAACATCACTTACAGTAATACTCATTAAACTTGTATACTTGTCTCAAATAACACTATTCATTTTTGATCCCCAACACCACATTTCTTTACCAAATACTTGCATGCTAAAGGTTAGAGTTTAAAGGTTAGATTAAGGAAAATAGTGTTGAACTGGGCAAAATCCATCATATTTGCCATCTTTCTGGACATCAGCTTATTTCCATACTGACATTTACATTCTCTTTCACTTCTAGTCCTTATCTCTTTATTATTTTCCCCTTTCTATTTTTATAAGCATTGTTTTTTGTAGAAAAGCATGACTCCTTTAGTCTTTAGTAATTTGCATGATGAAATTCAGCCAGTGATACTGTAGATTTACATTGCGAGATCAGAACAAATTGCTGACCCTATCTCATAATCTCCGTCTGAGCTTGCTGTAATGTTACTGCTATGTTTTGCCTTTTTTTCTGCTTTCCTCTATATGTCTGTCTATCTGCCTGTATAGTAGTGGGTTTTAGGTTGCATGGTGGCATCTTCTGTACCATCGTCTCCTCACTTCTCACTCTGTCAGAGCAGGATGTCGAGAGCAGATTGGTCAGTATGTAGCCCACATTGTTCTCTGCCCTCTGGCCACCAACCTGATAACCATCAGCCCCATCTCAATGGCAGGAAAGACCTCTGTCTATCTTTCTGTCTGTCTGCTGGATGAGGTCAGCGTATGGCAAAGGGTTGTTTCTCTCTCACTCTTTCTCTCTCTTACACCTCCACATGCACACATGGGTACTTAATAGAGTTTTTTTTAATATAATTTAGATTTTTGAACAACAGGATATTGGAACCATTGTGTCTATTTTTTATATTTGCAATACATCATTTAACCTATTTAACATAATGAATACATAATTAAATAATTGAAAATATTCTTTTTTCAAAATAAATGGCTATGATTATTAACCTTATCATTTGATATTTTTATCACATTTTCCCACAATAGTGGCGTCACTCCACAGGACTAGTAAACTTGCACTATGTGTGTGACCGAATTGTTTGCATATTTATTTAATGTCATTTAGCATCACTGTTTAATTCATGATCAGAGCAAGGTTACATTGATCACAAGGTTCATTCATGGATAAGGTTACATACTGTACATATTACACAAGTCATGAACAAGTTTTGCTCTCCAATTCTCTTGCTGTGCATTTCTTTAGTCTGTGGGAGGAAACCAGAGCACTTAACCAACATAGACACGGGAAGAGAACATGCAAACTATACACTAAAATGAACAATGTGGATACATGTGGATAAAACCCAGGAACTTCTTCTTGTGTAATTTAAACTCATCCTAACCTAACAGAATTATTTCATAGCGACATAACGCTTCTTGCTTGACAAATGGACACATACATATATCACAGCGTCACACAATAAGACAGCATTCACAGGCCACTTAATTAGGTAAACCTTGCTAGTACTACATTATATTTCCAAAAGCATTTGCTCAACCAACCAAATTTTGGAATCAGATGTTCTAATCACTTCCATGGTCACAGGTGTATAAATGCTTCAGCATACCAACACATTTTGGACCAAGACATACAACTTTGTGGGAACAGTTTGGAGCTGGACCCTTCCTCCTCCAACATGACAGTGCACAAAACAAGGTCCTTAAAGACATGGATGACAGAGTCTGGTGTCCATGAACTTGACTGACCTGCAGAGTACTGGCCGATAGAACATCTTTGGGATGAATTGGAGCAGAGACTGAGAGCCAGGCCTTCTCGTCCAACATTAGTATGTAACCTCACAAATGTGCTTCTGGAAGAATTGTCAAAAAATCCCATGAACACACTCCTAAACCTTGTGGTCAGCCTTCCTAGAAGAGTTGAAGCTGTTTTATCTGCAAAGGGTGGACCGACATCATATTGAACCCAGTGGATTCGCTTATATGTGAGCAGATGAACTGCCTCAATTTTCTGTGCTTACTTTCATTATTACATTCCTTGGTTGTAACGAGTGGTTATTCAAGTTATTTAGAGTTGTTTTTCTATCATCTTGAATCATTTTGATTTTTTTTGATTACTTTTATTTATCCCATAGGGAATTTTTTTCTCTGCATTTAACCCGTCTAGGGGTCAACACCTGGACTAGTGTGCCGCTCCTATTCAGCCGTTATTTTTCAGCCATGACCAGACCATTCATTGTAAACCCTAAAATTCCAGTAGATCAACAGTTTCTGAAATACTTAGACCAGCCCGTCTGGTACCAACAACCATGCCACTTACATCACCTTTCTTTTCGATTCTGATGATCAGTTTGTACTTGTTGTCTTGCAAGTTGTCTTGACCACCTCTACATGACAACATGACATTGTATTGCGGTTATGCGATTTGCTGACTAGATATTTATGTTAACAATCAATTAAACAGATGTACCAAATAAAGTGGCCGGAAAGTATAAATGTGTATTGCATTACTGAATCATGGGTATTGAAGGAAAAACACATGTTAATATTGTGTTTATTATGGTATATTTACCTTGAGTTAGGGTAAAGTAAGGTGTAATGTCACATACCTTTGGATTCTGGGGGAAACCGTAGTACCTGCTAGGTAAGCTAGGCTAGGCTATTCTAGGACAACCACCTGTGTACCCTTCTCTATGTATAGAAAGGTTGATTTCTTACCTTAATAACAACCAAAACTGAGTGGTCAGCTGCTGTGAGGCAGGACCCGAACCACCAGTCAAGTGTCTTCTTTCATCCCTCACAAATCTCTCAGGAGCGAAACCCTGCCTCACGGAACTCATAAAGACTCTGTCAAATGCACCTTCACATTTCCACCTCTATTCACCCTAACAGTGCTGCACATGTCGGCCTGAAAAAGGGGGGGACGAAAACAAACGGACAGTCTATCAATATCAAAAGCTGAATAAAAAGCATAGACTCCACGCCAGTCCTGGCCAAATGTAGTGTATAGGATATCCGATTAATGCCACAAGTGCCAATTTTGTCTTGAAATAACATTTCAAATTGTTCTCAATGAAAAGAAAATGGAGAAGCTATTAAGCTGTCTGCCGGGTGGGCACCGGCTTCCCTGTGACCCCAGAACTAGGATTAAGAAAATGATATGTTATAGACTTAAATAGAAAATGAATGATTGTTTTTGTTAAGGCAGTATAGTGTGTATTGATTTATTGATTATGTTAAGGCAGTATAGTTCATAGTTATTTATTGATTGATTATTTTAAGGCAGTGTAGTGCATAGTTATTGAGTGGTTGATTGATTGATAGATTATGTCACTATTTTGCATACTTATGTATTATTCGATTGATTGATTGATCGATTATTTGGTGTAGTTTGCCGACTACAGTGAGGAAAAGTGGATATAAATCAAAGTAAACATATGGTATATGTCTGTATATAGCTGTATACACTTCTACTCCAGACGCTGCAGTATGAAATGTCAAACAGGGCTAATGTGCAGAAGACCACATTATACTTTTTTTTATTCATTGTCTGATAAATGAATCGGGGCGACAGCCTGGGAGCCCTCGTATAAAAGAGAGTATGCTATCCGTCGTTCATCTCCTAGGAAACACAGTCGAGACTTTGTAATTGCTTTCATTTTCCAAAAGGAGGGAGAAAAATGTGAACTACTCCATACCTCCGCAAATTGAACAAGTGGCGGGGAGCAGTCGGGGTGAGGCTTCCTCCATTTCTGAGGTAATTTACAAAATTACTTAAGCCACTTCCTCCAGAATATCATGACAACTGCTGCACACTGTAAGAGTAATTGGACACATCATTTAAGTTCGTGTCATTACAAAGCGAGAGAGAAAGTGAGAAAGAGAGCGAAGGAGAGACTCATGCATGATAAGCGATGCATAATGTACACTGACTACTGACATCTAACGCTTCTGTTTAATAATAACTCATTCAGCTCTTCATCAGGGATTTCCATTTCTCTCTTCATTAAACCTGTATGTTTGCACTAGAGGTGTGTGGTGATAAAGGTAAGGTAAATGATAAGGTGTTCATATATCTCTGATGGTTTTTTTTTCTTTTTCTTTATTTCTTTCTTTCCTTTATTATTTCTTTCTTTCTTTATCTTTTTTATTTATGTCTGTCTTTCTATCTTTCTTTTTTCCTTCTTTCTTGCCTTCATCATTTCTTTCTATCTTTCTTGCATTAATTCATTCTCTACTTTCTTCTACTTTCTATCATTCCTTCACTCATTCCCTCCTTTGTTCTTTCCTTTCCATTATCTATCTTTCTTTCTTTCTTTCTCATGGTTTTATTGTTTAAGTGTTTCACTTTCTTAGTCTTTGTACCTTCCTCTTTTCTTCTTTAATGTAGTCATTGTTTTATTCCTTTTTTACCTCTGTCCTTTCTTTCTTCCCTTCCTTCCTTCTCTTAATTCTCCCTTTCATATATCTTTTAACTAGACTTGTTGTTGCTTGAATTTCTTCTGTTTTTCTCCCTCTTGTGGGAGTGTGAGTGTAGAGTGTGTTCAGTAAACTCGGTCCCCAAGCATCACTCTATCTCCTCTTCATCTGCTGACCTCTGACCTCTCAATCGCTTACACTCCCATTTCCCAGTAGAGTTTATCCCACCTTGTTCTGGCCAAGAAATCAATTTCTCCTAATCCCTGTTCACTAGATTCCCCTCTTGAACACACACACAAGTGACAAAAGCGCTGTGTTGCATTGTCGAACCATATGAGAATGCAGACAAAGCCTCAGCATGTCTGTCAGCCTGATGCAGCACTGGAACGGGCACGGTCCAGCAGCAACACAATGACTAACACACACAAATAAACACTTGTACACACTCATACACAGAGAACAAATGACCATTTAATGTCATCATCCCACCTAGTTCAAAGCAACATAATATCCAAAGGCTTTTTTTGGTGTTCCATAATATGTTGCTCATAAGTCGCGAGTGTTCTGTTTCCATGGTGATTCATCAAACCTTGACTGCTAAGATTATGGTTTTTGGATTGCAACACCTTATAGACCCGCATGTTTTCCCCACCTCGAGGCTGTTGGGAATGAACTCCAGACCCGAGCGTCGGCTGAAAGTTTGTGGCATATTTCTGAAGGTCTATGAGGTGGAACTCTAAGGACATGGAGATCCATGTCTAACCCTTTATTAGAAACACCACAGTGACCTTGTCAACCGTCTCATCTAATTAACATTTCACCCTTTCTTCCAATAACATTTTTATTAAACAAACACACACACACACACAAATAAAACAAATACACCCTTTAAAACTGACTCCCCTAAAATTCTCTGTTCTCTCATAATAAAAGACTAATATCAACCTCAACTTCGCCTCAGGACTTTATTGATGATTTGCTTTGACAATTTAATATCACTCTCATCACACGTAGAGGAGATACAGAATAATTCTTATACAGCACAGTACAAATTTTTTGCCACCCTACTTTTTTTAGCCACACCATCTTTTATAATCAATGTTCATTTTAAACTAGTAGGTAGCTTGTTGGGTTCTGGTTCCTGACATCCTGGGTTTGAATCGTAATTTTGGCTAGGAACCAAAAGGTCACCACATTGATAATAGTAGTTATAGAATATTATGGTTTTAAAATAAAATTATGCATTTTTAGCTTTGCTATTTACATTTTTTCATTGAAAAAGTTTATAAAGTCATCTCTATGGTATATTGATGATGCAGTTGGGCCTGAGTTGGTCTTTTGCTGGTTAGCTTAGCTACAGTACTAAATAGAAATGTAGGATTATTTTTATTTTATTCTATTAAATTGGAGATATATGTTGATATAGCGGCACTAAGAACTTTTCTGGACTTTAGGTGTCTTTCCTGTGAGGCTCTCTGAAACACTTCTAGTTTCTCATTTTTTAATATATTGTTTTAGGTTGTGTGTATTATCATTATTTCAGGAAGCAAATGTTTTTCTTGATAATTATTTTCCCTTTTAAAGGAGCTCCATTATGTAAAGGTACACAAAGATTGCTTAGTAAAAACGGCATACTTTATGGCATACTTTCAACAGTTATGGTATTCTAAATTCCTTGGATGTAACGAGTGGGTATTTGAGTTACAGTTTAAAAAAGTTTTTTTAGTTAATTTCTGTCATCTCGCTATTCTCCTCTGGATAGTTTGTCTTTTTCAGACCATTCTCTGTAAATCCAAGAGATAGTCGTGTTTTCCTGTTTTTTTGGGTTGTACCCTTAACAGTTTTCTAATGCCATGCACTTGGGCTCACCCAAATGGGTCCCATAAACAGAAACAGAGTAAACATGTTAGAAGACACGTAGCATAAATGTTACAGCTTATCTTTAATATTACAATAAATGGCTGTAATATAACCATGTGCTATTCCTATAGAAAATTCAACAGTGCTGTGCTGAAATGCTTGTGGGTTAAGAGCATAATGGGTGTAATGTCCACATTTGGGTTCACTATAGTTTTTATTAAGAGCATGATAAAATTAGCATTAAAACACAATCTCTCCCATAGTTTATCACTTGATACAATGCATGCTAATCTAACACACCTGTCTGGGAGCGAAAAGCAATGGCTAATTAGCAGAAATGTTTCTTAAAGTGAATTAAATTATGTACAGTAATATTCAGTGTATGAGGCTGAGCCAGAGTTCCATACTATATTGTTCCAGATATAATAAAAAAGGGATTTTGCAGCTATGGTCCTTCCTTCCTGCTACCTTTTCCAAGCAGGTTAAAGTGGGTTACTGGAAATCCTGCCACTTTATTCAAAGTTATTCGGTGTGATCGACACAGCCCCTGCCCTTCTAACCCCGTTGATAACAACCTGAAATCAAGGGAACCTCTGAGAATACTTCTGCAACCGTTCTCTTCATTATCCTCTCTCGGCCTCGATTTGCTTTGCTTCATGAAAAGAAAAACAGGAAAGGAAGCTTATCAGAGGAGAAAGATGTTGCAGGCATAATGCATTTCTCGGTGTCTCGTGCATCTCCAGCTGCGTAGTGAGTTAAGAAATTGGAGAAGATTTTGCTTTATCAGAAAGAAAAATCAGCTCATTGTTCAAAGAGCTATTAGACTATTGTAAAATGTCAGACGGACATAGTCTAGCGACGGCGCTGTGCAATAACTTGGGAAACGGCATACAAAGAAATGACACTGCAATGCCCTTCCTTATTAGCAGCTGATGCTGTGAAAGGCCATAGCTTTAGGCCATTAATGCCTTATAAAAGCTAAAGAATGGCAATGTCGAAAGGCAATTTCCCCCAGAGTTTTGAGAACTGTAAGAGAGAAAGAAGAAGATGAAAAAAACAATGAACCAAACTTTTGTCTATTTTCTTCTAATTATACCTTAACGGAAGCAATTAAGTTACTTAAGTACATTGTGGTGTTGATCTACAGAGACAATAATACTACAGTGAATATTTCCCCCCACTCCTGTCTGGGTCAGTTACAGTGAAATATTGTAGCACAGTTTACATTTGACAGTGAAATGTTTAAGAAGAGGTAATTGAAATGTGTTGGTCCTGTCTTCCCTAGAGAAAATGCTTTGTTTATTGGTGGAGTGGAGGAGTAAGGTGAAATAGGGTTCATTGTACAAATTACATTTCTTTGCTTAAGTTGCACTCCTGGACTTCAGGCTAAGATAAACAAAATCAAAGTTGCTGACTTGCACTTTTTGTTGCCTCATTAAATTATTGGTCTGTTTGTGTGCTTGCATGCATTTATTTTATTATTTTTCACCTGCCATGCATCGCAAGCCTCAAATGTGGTTATCTTCTCTGTGGTTTTTAAGGTCCGGTATTATCGGTTTGGTTTTTGATCATTTAGAGCCAAAAGAAGATACCTCGGAGTACATCTAAAGGGCTCGGCTTCAGTCGGGATCGAGGTGTATCTGCACTGATAAGCCAATCCTGTCTCTCAGACATCCGGCATCAGCAGAACCGCTTCCTCTTAACTGTGCCAGCACAGTTACAAATTACACCTCTGGGCAGCGTTTGAGATACTGATTTATTGTTGACCTTTATGTTTTTAAATGTCTTCATTCTTTTTTGACAGCATGCTGAAAACAGCCTGTGCCACAGCCAATACCAATAACAGTGCCACCATGTTGTGATATGTCAGCTTTAATTCAGCAGCATGTGGGACGAATGGAGTGCTGTGGTCAGAATAGCAACATCAGCTGCTGGGATGGTTTAAAAAAAACACACTTTTGAAGCCTCATTTAAAAACTGACTATATAAGGTAGTGCTAACAGCCAGCATATTCATCCGCTTCATTCGCCGCTCATCCGGGACTGGGGAAGCTGGCTGGAACGTCCTTGTAACAGATGTACCGTCTGATTTTTTTTCAGCTTCTGTGGCGTCATGTCTGGAAGACAGAAGCCCTCAGAAGTCCTGCCAGATTACAGTGCAAAGGGTGGGAGGTGGTGCGTGTGCTTGTGTGTGTGTTTAAGCATGGGGCTTCATTTTAAAACCTCGATGAGCGTTTAAAATGAAGGCAAGCTTAATTATCTAAACCTCATATTCAATTATTTTACACCCAAGACACTAAGCAATCTGACTTAGATTGGTGGTTAATATAAAACATATTTTCTTTAAAAAAAAAAAGTTATCTGTTTTTTTTTTTTTTTTAAACTTATATAAAAAAGATCATACATTAGTTTTCATACACAAGGGGTCATGGGCCAGCCAGGTTTAAATCTGGGTGCAAGGGCAGGAACAACCCTAGACATGGCCCCACTCTGTCGTAGAGCACACACATTCAGGGCCAATATAGAGACAACAAATAACTTAGCATGCATGTGTTTGGAATATGGGAGGAACCCGGAGCACTTGGAGAAAACCAGCGCAAACAGTGAAAGAACATGCAAACTTTTCACACAGAATTTTCTAGAGGGATCAAACCAGGTTCTTCTTGCTGTGAGGCGACAGCACTAGCACTGTGCCACCAGAAATTATTGCAGTAAATTTTATTTACATTATCTATATTATGTAACATTTTTGAGTAATTTAGAAAAAAAAACGATTAGCAGTTTTTTTTTTATTTCCCTTAGAGCTGAACACGAGATTGGGATGCTCTGTAAGTTTTTGGAATGCATAATACAAACAAGAAACTAAATTAATAAAAAAATCCCAAAAAGGGGGAGGGGGTTGTTGATTTTGTAAATAAATGCTCTGTATTTGTTTTTTTTTTAAAGATAAGAAGTGCTTACTGTTTATTACGATTGAATATGATTAATGTTATATGCCTTAGTTTTAGATCTGCTCTTTCCGATGTCTGTAACAGTATGAAATCTGAAAACCTCCAATTTTACCATTATTATTTTCTTCTCGTTCCCAAATGACATGGTTGAATCTCTCTCACTCTGTCTGTCTGTCTCTCTCTCTCTCTCTCTCTCTCT
>JAOUQT010000036.1:20188487-20206410 GCA_025769995.1 Xyliphius kryptos
CTTATATATTATGCACATAAATGTGAAATAGATTTAACTTAATACGAGTTAATACGAAATGTTGTCAGCATGATCCAGTATGCCACCATGTTCCCAATTACTGTGTGATCATGTGACACTGCTATATTATGTGACCGAGAATGCTAAAAACTCAGTGGTCCTGCTGTTTTTCGTATTGCAGTCCAGATGCAAACATTTTATCACAGAGTAGGACTCTTAAATATTTTTTCCCCCTGAGAAATGAATTCCGTCCGTAAAGAGCATAATACTTTTCATTAATTACTTTTGATACTACTTGGTGACTTGGAAAATCAAACACACTTCCTCTATAGACTTTAACTGTCACATTTGTTTTTTTATCTCAAAAACCCAACAGCATTTGTATTTTTTCTTCAATGTTTTCTGTCATTATATGTTGCATTCATACTCTATCTTTGTGTACTGACTGATTGAACAACAGTTGTACTTAATAAATACGATGCCTAAGCCTATTTCATAGTACTGATTGTGTAAAAGCACGATCTCATAATTACAATCTTATTTTTTTATATATTTTGGGATTTCCCTGCCACCAGGGGCTGCCAGAGCGAAACACTTGCATTAGGATTCTGCACAGGTTTTATGCCAGATGCTCTTTTTGACGCAACCCAAACTAGTTAGGGCTTAAGACTGGACAAAATTGCATCGCCAATTAACCTACCATGCATGTCTTTGGACTGTGGGGAAAACTGGACAACCCAAAAGAAACTCACGCAAACAAAAAGAGAACATGCAAACTCCACCCAAACATTTTCCAGGTTTCTCCACCCAGGGATTTAAGACAGGTGTTTCTTGCTGAGCCAATGTGCCATCATATTACAATATTGTTAACTTGATATAAAATTGAATATAAATAACATGTACAGCAGGATAAGTGAAGAATTGAACATCCTGCATTGGCTTCACTTTTAATGACCAGGGTACAAGGTTAAAAGCAATGATCCATTTGATGGTGTTGATTTCCTAGGGTTAATGCTGATAACAGATTTAAATGGTACAAACTGGGCAATTAATCAGGATTTCTGTCCCGAAAGCAAGCACACTATGGTGTTAAAAATGGCCAAATTGTGTTCTAGCTGCTCACAGCTCATTGCTCGGTGTGACACCAAGCAGTGCCTGGTTCAGAGCAGGAATATTGGCTAAAATAATATATGCCTCACCAAGCTGCCTGGTCCTCTATTTATTATAACTCTATATAACTCTATTTATAACTCTGTCAATCCAGATTTAAGGGCCAAGTTTAATGCTGATTTAAGGACATACTTTTCAGGAGCCTGATTACGTAACGTCAGACAGCAAGGGTGTTATCAGTAGGTATAGTTTGCTGGTGGTAAGTAGTCATAAAGTAGCATGACCTTTTAATTACCAGCACATTTTTCTATACCAAACCCACCACTGTTACTTGGTCTAATCCTCGGTCAAGGCATTGGCACTACCGCCCCGGTGTCTTCACCACCCACATCTTATTTCTCTTTTGGTTGTGCAATGAAAACAGCCTTGACTTAGACAAATGAAAAGCTGCCTATTTACACTAGAGTTACTAATAGCCAAAGCTTGATGCTGATTACAGATTTCCTCAGCAGCCAAGAACTATACACTTTCCAATGTGATCACAACTTTTTGACTCAGTAATACAGGAAACTTGGTTTAAAAATAAAGGTTATGCATTCCTGACGCCTTGTTCAGTAATTTACAGGCACTAAATATACTTGATTATTGTTAAAAATTGGCTGCTCGATGGTGCAGTTGATAGTGCTGTGGCCTCACAGAAAAAAGATTCTGGAAATTTCTGTGGGGAGTTTGAATGTTCTCCCTGTGTTCATGTGAGTTTTTTCCAGGTAATATTGTTTCCCCCTGAATTCCAAAGATATGCATGATAGGTTAATTGGGTATAGAAAATCAATGAATTGTTTAAATGGTTTTTAATGGAACACCAGCATTACCTGCATAGATAGTACTATTTGAAGATCATGGGTATGAATTCCTGTTATGTTATACGTCCTTGTCGCTTCCTTATGGTTTGCTTCATGGATGAGTCAGCTTTCTAGAATGCAGTCTGTCTAGCATTTTTGTCACAGTCTTGCCCCTGATAATCCAAATTGTGATATTGTCCCTTCAGGTTATTCTCCGGCTTCAACATTTTGACTCCCTCCACAAGTCCTGTTATTACACTTCCTTCAATGTTGTAATGTTAGAGCCTTATCACATGACCGTAATAACGTAACTTGTGAGATTTGATGTGGTTCACTAATCTTGTGACTTGCTCAGTGTTCATCACCTTTGAGATCTTCAAACAACTTCCGGAGGAATGTGTCAAGGCCACAAATTCATATACTTTCATCAGTCATAGCTCAGCGTTGGTGGTAATTGATTTGCTTTTTCCAAATATTTGTTAATTCGACCATCCAATTATACCCTTTGCCATTATTGACTTCACAATACTGCCACAATCCGCAGCATTTGTTACTCTTCATCCCAAACATGTGAAAGAGTTCCACCATGATCTCTACTATGTCTTGGTCATTACTATGGTTTTAGCCGCATTGATCAACATGTTACAATACATTCCGTTGCAGATTTGAGATTAGACATCAAAAAAATGCAAGGACCAGTCTGAATCATTGCTTAGAAGCTGCAATTTGCCTTCTAGAGCCTTCTATCTGCTGGTCTTTTAGTGAAATTAGTGCAATCAGGATTATCAATTATTCTTGGCCAAAACTGATTGAGAACATCAAGATGTCTGAACATCAACCATTTTCACACACAAAGATTTTTTATTACCTAATTTTCCAGCAGATGGGACTGAGCAGATCGTGAATATCTACTACTCTGGGAATAATTACCATATTGCACTACAATAGCGTAGCTATTAAAATGAAACCATATGCTTATGTTTCTTTTTTATGACATGTCTAGGACGTTTTACTTATGAATATTATTCTATTACATTTTTACTGTACTCACATATAATCAGCAAACTGTGCATGTCACCTCGCCAGCTGTGTTTGTGTCAAAGTGTGTTTAGCTCTGCACTCTTAATATGTGCGTTTGTCTTTGATTTCCTTTTAAAAGCATTCTCTTCTCCCCAGTGCCCGTTCTTTAAATAAAAGTGAAGTTGTGTAAATCTGGCAGCTAGCTCAACCATGGGATTTAATGACTGCTGCAACACTCTATCTATAGGTTCTGGGTTATTTTCCTTTTCTTTTCTAGTCTGTTGCCGGTTGCTTGTCATTGTAATGTTAAAACCAGCACGGCAGTGCGCAATACCACTGAACTCAAACAACGCACCCCAGAAAGCACAAAAGCACCTCAGGAGCTGCCATCTTGTATCAGCTCAGAAATTTGTTAGAAGCAAGCTACACTGTGCTATGCGGGCAATTTGCATGTGTACGTGTGCGATTCATGGCGTATGTTTGCATATACAACTCACCTGGACATCTTTAGCTATAACAAGAGTGATAAAGAAGGATGGAACAGGTTCCATGGGGTTGATTAAGAATAAATAGATGCTATTTAAGGAGTCGGTGCGCAGTATAAAGACGTGCTACGTGGCCATTTTTCTGCTTTCTCCAGGTTGCCGTGGTGCATTGATTTAGAGGCATAATTAAGCGGCAGGTGGGCGTGTGGTTTTGTGCCCCAGCAGGAACATGGCAGCTTATGGAGCTTCGCTACACCCTCTAAAACGCCACTGATTACTGACTTTACACAGCTGTCTAACGAACACGCTTCTGCCTTGCTTGAAGCATTAAAGCTTCAACATTTTAGTGTTTTGGGTCTCCTCCAATCAGTGTCTTGTGTAGGTCTCCTGTCATCATCATGCACCTCATTAAGGATGCAAATTAGCAGCATTTGCATGGATATAACATCAACACTGGTGTTTAAGAAAGTGTCAATATACATTCATTATTATGTTTTCCTGTAAGATTTAAGAGGTTCATTGTTATATGCACAGTTAACGGACGGAACAATTAAACTTAAGGCACTGCACTCCAGGCTAGAAGAAGTGGGCATTGAACAATCACTGCAGGTGACATATGATCATTGATTACGTTTCAGTCATCTCTTGTACAGTATAAAGTGTTTGAGTTGTCGTGGAACAAACTCTGCAAGGTTACAAACATCCTCCATACTCAAGCTGACCCATGCACGCTGCAGCAGTTCCGTCACTTAAACTCAAAAACTCAACTTTTTTTTTGTTGTGGGTTCTTTACTATATTTGAGGTGTTGTGTGACCAGGTGAGCTCTTTAGAGGATTTTGAAAGTGTCCACACTTTTCATCTTTACCCCCTCTCTATAAGCACTGAGTGCTGGGTCCACCTCCTGAGGAAACATTTTTGTCCCGTTGTGTCCTGTTAAAAATTCAGCCTGTTGAATATGACAGGAGATTTGCACCTTCTGAAATAACAAGCACAAACTGGCTAGCAACTCATAAGTATTAATAGATGTAACAAATAATTAAATGTAAGGCCACTGAAGTTTAGAGAGAGAAGGGTTTCATATTTGTCAGTTTTATCTCTCCTAAATGGCTATAGATACTTCTTACTACATTCTGTATTCCGATTGCCTTACAGTGTCAGTTTGATCTGATGCCAGATCAGTATTATGCTTCATTGTGATTCTGAGCAGCTTTGACTTCCAGTCCCTGAGAGATGATATTTTATTTTTATGCCACAATATACCATTTATTTGTCCGACAACATGTTCCACTTCACATTTTTTCCCTCCATTTTAGATAATTATGTGAAACAATCATCCCGAAGAGGAGAACAACTCTTCATTGCTGTTTTCACTTGGCATTTGCTTGCTGATATTCGAGAATTTTGCCTTAAATTCAATTCTATTTTCATTCAGGTTATAGTTACTTCATAGCACGGTCAACACTTTAAAATAACAACACTCTCCTTGTAGTGAGCTTTTAATCCTGTGAGGGGCAGTGTATGTTCAGAGAGTCAAAAGGATCACTTCATATTAGATGAATAGACTCCCGTGGTGCTCCTATACTCCAGGTTCTGCCCCTCAAGTCCATCATGCCAGGCCAGTTTTTACTTGGAATGTTTCTCTATTTCCATGTGAGCCGTGCATGATGGCCACAGCTGCCTGGAAAGGAGGTCAGCAATTACGGTGCAAAAAGGCACTGTGGCTTCGAGTGCATCACCATTGACAGCAATAAGTGCACTAATTGGGGCTAATTATTTCACAGAAGTTGGGATTGATAAATATTGCATACTTTTTCAAATGGAAGCCTCACTCCGCAGATGGCCAGTTGGCGACTGTGTGTCTTGGCAACAGAGGATGAAACTGCTGTGTTAACTTTTTCCCTTCCGTTCCACAGTTGCATATGGTTGTGTTTATTGTTTCAGAGATGAGCTTTCTTTTTTTCTGAGAAAGAGCTGAATTAATCATGTGCATCCAATTTATTTCCACCTGTAATATAATGGACACATTAACATTATTATAATTTAATCCGTATTGAGTGGCGGTATAATTTAATCAAATTAGAAACAAACAAGTAGATACACTTGTCTTCAAGAAAAAAACCTAGTTAGAGGCTTCTTAAAGGAAACCCCCACTGTGAAAATGATTCAGAAGAGCTTCTTTGCTCTACAAGTTAATAATATATTGCAATTTGTTAATTAAAGGCAAAATGCATTGGAGTTTGGGTATTTTCCCAACACAGATTAATCACTTAAATGAGAGTGGGGCCTCGTGCGGGTTTTCACCCGGCAACAATGTAATAAGACGGCATGCTGTTTCTTTATAGATAAAGAAAGGGAGAGGGAGAGAGAAAGAGAGAGAGAGAGAGAGGAGCAAAAATCAATAGCAGGTTGGGTGGTGATGCCTGAACTCCTCCATTAGCCTCTCCAAACACCCCATCCTTTCAACAGTGTTTCATTTCCACTCATCCTTCCTCCTCCTTCTCCTGTTTTTCCCTTTTTACCCTTTTGCACTTTTTTTTTTAGCCCATGGATGAATGGGGCACGGCGTCAGTGCCCTAGGGCATCCATGAGCATTTGAGCGATGTCGACTCACTGTAGCGTGGCACAGTTCATCTCTCCGTGACCAAGAAAGAGAGATAAAAATTGGGATGAGAAAAACCAAGATAGGCCAATAAATTAAGCCTGGAATATTCAGGCTCACTTTTTCAGCATGTTTTACCAGCTCTATATATATTTTTAGGCAGAATTAGAGAAGAAGGAGAAAGCACATGAAAGAAGGAAAGAGAAAAAAGTGTGTTTTAAAGTGTGAGAATGACGCGAGGCCAATGCTGAGTGCACCAGAGGGGGTGGTCTCAGAACTCTCAGCTAGTAAGGGCTAATAAAGACTTCTCAGAAGGCACCTTTGTCCATCCTTAAAACTTCTTGGCTTCAGTGAGACAGAGGACAAGTGATGCAAATTGGAGTAAGAGATTCCTCTATGAGTACAGTAGTAATAATTGAGCATGTTTGCGTGTGTCCTTATGCATGCCGAGTATAAGGATGTCAACCATTTTGTGTTGAACGAGATTTTTAACTCTTACTCATTAAAATCAAGTCCTTGTCATTAAACATCTCATTAGTTTCTCGGGAAAGTGAAGATGGCCCGGACTAATTTCACATTATTTGCCCTGAACTAATAATCTTCCAATTTCCCAACAGTGTAATCCCTCTCTCTCTTTCTCACTCATGTTCAAACATCTGAAAGATGTGGGTAAAAATGTCTCGCAGTGGATATGATTACATTCCTCAGTCGGGTGTTACACGCTTAATCCAGACTTAATGTAATAAGCTTCGAGGAAGAAGTGGACAAAAACCTTCCACTTAAAGAGAAATTACTGTTAACATTTGAAATTCACATATTAAGATGCATTTATTCCAGCACAGCAATTTGCAGGTTATATTTTATGGTACAGTAAATGACATTCCATAAATTATATATCAGTACCATCTGGTCAGTACCAGACTGATTGAGCATCCCAATCTCTAACCAGCTATTGACACCGTACTCAGTATTTAGATCCCCATTTACTAACACCCCTGGTATTTTTTAATTTTAGTACTGAGTGCACATCATGAAAAATATATGAAGGGCCAGGCCACTTGAATTGGGGACACATATATCTTTGGAATGTAGGTGAAAACAGGAGATCCAAAGGAACCCACAAAGAAATTCGGGGGATCAAACCCAGGTTTTTCTTTGAAATGACCATGTTTCCTTAACCACAGTCACTCTGGATTTGTGACAACCAAATTCCATTAGTGTAAATTAATAAGCTGTTTGTAATCTCATGTCACCTAACATGCCTACAGGCCTCCGCATTCCTTACTAGGTTCGATATGTTATGACATCTCTGGGAAGTCGTAGAACTGTTGTTTAATGCCACAGTCTTTTGTAGCATACTCCACATATTCATTTACTCCACATATTCATATACTTCTATTCTATACTTTCTTTCTGTTTTCTGCCAAGTTGGCCAAATGAATGGTATAATTACCTCTTTCAAAATATCTTTAAATATCTGTGATGCTAAAGCTCTTACAATCTTGCGTGTGGTCATTCATGGAATGCTATAGTGTTGTCATCTTTTATCTATTATGGCATAATTGCTTAAAATATTTATATCACTCTCATTTCACTGTTGGCCATTGACTGATATTCAATAATGGTATGGCAGTGCATGAATTATCCCCTTTCTTAGATGAGTGTGCAATTATCACAAGATGTAGAACCTAAAGGCATGAGAGTTAGTTACAGAGTGACCGAATAGTGATATTGATTTAACAGTATGTTAATAAAAAACAAGAAACAGTGGGGACTTAATGAGTATAACTTAGGAATGTGTAGCAGATGAGGATCTTGGCCTCAACAGTTCAGAGTAATGGAAAATGCGAGGTTTAAAAAAGGTTAAGACGCAAGTGCAGGAGTTTTGATTATGACAACGTCTCTGAAAGGCCCAAGGTTGGACAGAAATATCTTTAAGTTCACATTCCAAAACTCTTATTTACAGATTCATTCGTCCCTTTTATGCTGGCTGAGCTAGAGTGGATTATGCCATACTTGTTATAAATTTGGAGCAAAAATACACAAATTTTAACTGCCATCTCTCTGTCTTTCTCTCTTTAAACTTCTTTTATATGTACATGCACACTAAAAGAGCACAGATGTCCCTTGCAAGACATTGACTGTAATTTGGTCAAATTCTCTGCTGAAACCATGAACTTTGGGACACTGAGAACAACGTTCTGTAAGGCACCCATGCACTGGCATGACTTCAGCTACTGCAATTTATATTCTGTTATCTGTCCTTTCACCCATCTGAAGGCTTATTGGGGTGCTGGTCACATACCTGTTGTACCCTTTCATTCGTTTTCGGGCAGGGAAGCACTCTAGACATGACTCAAGTCCATTGCAGGGCACATTCACACCTATGGGCAATTTTCCTAAGTATCACCCTAAATCACCAGCCTGCAGCCGTTTGGGTGTGAGTGAAAACACAAGCTCTAGGAAGAAACTACACATACAAAGGACCCTGTGTGTTTTTATCAATTATGCATCAATGGGTCAGTACAATATAGCACATGCACACAGTCACACACAAATTCACATACTTTAGAGACACCAATTATCCTACCATGCATGTCTTTGGATTGCCAGAACCTGGAGTACCTGGAGATAACCCACAAGAAGACCAGGAGAACATGCAGACTCCACACAGAAATGTCCCGGGTCGCCCCACCTGGGCATTAAACCTGGGTCCTTCTCACTGTGATGCGACAAAACTACCACTGCACTACCACGTTGCAAGTAAATCAAGGTGAATCAAGGTCTAGTTATTGAAGCACATGAACTAACTGAAATATCCAGGATTGGAATACTTTTAGATAAAAACAAAAAATAAATATGCAAATATGCAGGAAAAAACCAAGTGTGACAGTCAAAGTCTCTAGAAGAACTGTGTCTAAGATGCTACGTAAAACATATCAGAATTGAATAAAACTACACCTACCTTGGAACAATAAGGAATAAAAGACATAATATATGGACTTTGTGTAGGTTATTACTGTTTATACACTCTGTAGAAATATATTGATTTCTTTATTTTTTATTGATTTGTGTTTACAGCATTTCTTCACATGTGCCTAGATAGTGTTTTTCATAGAGTTACTGAGTGTCTTGGATAATCTGAAATGCTTCTTCTGGAGACATTGGTAACACACTTGCAGCAAAACACAGTCATTTTACTTTCTTCTGATTTCCAATCTCTCTGAATATCTTATGTTCTTTCTCCGTTTAAAAGAAGAACATGAAAAACATTTTGCAACTTTGTTGCAGACTCTTTGTAGTGTCTTTGGCAGAGGACAGGCTGTCTCCATGTTCCGTTTTATAATGCCCTTTTTAAGAAGTACTCAAGGACCAGTTGGATTCCACCTGGCAGCTTTACAGCTCTCGGTTTTAAAAGAGATGGTTGCAGTAAAGAAATCTGCTAACGATAGCAAAAGTAGGTTTTTTTGTACTCATGCATATACCTTTGAAAGCAGTGTTTACATATCAAAAAAGTTATTTCTCATGCCGTGGAGTGAGTGACTCTGTGGGTAAGATATCTGGATGCTGATCAGAAAGCTATGAATTCAAACTCTAGCACTGTCAAGCTGCCACCTTGGGTACCCCAAGGTAAGCTACTCAACCTTATATGCTCTGGGGGCTTCTATATGCAAGGATTAAACAAATTTGGCAAAAATGACAGTTATCATTCATGGTACTTAAGTATATAAAAGTTTGTAAATGTATATTTATGGGTGTGTCGTCCCATGACCAAGCTGGCAAACACAGTGGTAGAGAAAATCTACCTGAGTGTGGGAAATCTTTATAGATGCTATCCTGATTTGGGTAATAAATTATAAAAATTGTCTGTATGAAGAGTATGTGTAATAGTGAAGGTGTTTCCACAGGAAATATGTCCATATAAACATCCTCTGTGTGCAATCCTACAAAAGATTAATCACGCATGTCTAAGAGCCAAGTTTAGGATAAACAAACTATCAGGAGTATCATATGTGAGGAGAGGAATCCCATAATCTATCCCACACACAGATCCTTCAGTCACTTCATTAAGTCATGAGAATGGGCATTTTCTTCATTTGCAGAATCTTTGTCCACAATTTCCCACCCACGATTCAGCAATACATATATGTACATTCTTGCGACAATCAAACTCATCTATCCATCTTCCACTCATGCTGTTTCACAGATCAGCAAAACAACACCCAGACAAAAGCACAATCTGTGCTCTTTTTCATACACCAAAAAAAGTATGACATCCTTTCTAGCCTTGGCATCATGCCACATGCCCGACCATCACTAGGATTCAAACTCACAAGCTTTTAAATACTATCTAGTTTTTCTTCTCGATTCTGACTGTGCTGGAGCTAAGATCATAGGACAGTCAGGGGCTTATGTTGGAACTGTAGAAAGTCATACTGCAGCATGAGACATAGTAGTAGAATATACACTAAGTATTTAATATCTGAACGCCTGCATGCCACGAAGGGTTCATGAGGCGTCGCCATTACAATAATGCTGTCAAGAAAAGGCCCGCCTACTGTTCTCGTGTACAGTAGGCAGCCAGACATTACTGTAAATATTCATATTTTTTATGCTATGCGCCATTCTGTTGACTCAGTGCCCATTAGGGACTTGTCATCTCACGTTTGCAATGTGTCAGCATGCCCTCTGTGTTGAGGGCTTCATTTAATCTGGAGATATTTATTCCAGCTGTCTTTTGATAAACCTGTAATTATCACAGGGCTGATAGCAGTTACATGGTGTCAGATAACAGAGGCATAATGACATTGTGGAGGGAATGAAGTAATAACAGCTGACTACAATTTCTGCATTTGATGCTTATTTAATGTTACGGGGCCGATCAATTATATTGATGACAGCAGAGAGAGAGAGAGAGAGAGAGAGAGAGAGAGTCAGAATCTGATGTCCTGTTTACACATTCCCAGTTACACTACAGACGTTTGTCATAAATTTACAGCCAGTTAATCATGGCCTCCTGTCATACATTTACAGGAATATTGATTTATACATTAGTGCCCTAATTGACTCTGCCAATCGATCCGATTTTCACCGCCGCCACTCGTGCTTGCGAGGACCAACAAGCCAGAGGAAATTCGAATTCCTTGTTTCCACTGGAGATTTGCTGATTCTGGAAAAGAAAACAAAGTTGGAGGCTGAGAAACGCGAAGCACACCGCTCTTTGTTCCTTACAAATCACAAGAGCATTTTAGCTCGCTCAGGGCCATGTGCACTGTATTGTGTTACAGCAGAATCAGTTAAATTCAGGCACAGGCTAAGGGGGTGGTGGACTTTTTGTGGTTTATTTGGGATCCGATAAGAAAAACATGCTCTGGATTGCAATACATTGCATCAGAATCAGCTCTCTAGTGACTTTATAATTGCATTCATTTAGATATAAATGTTTAAAATGTGTCTCTAGACACACACCTACTCTGTGTAAGAGAAGCAAATCCCAAGCTTTATTTAGTTTATAACGTTAAATGAAGTCACCTGGGTTAGCAGATGTAGCCCCCACTGGCTCACTTTCATTATGATTATGGAAAGCAAAACAAAATGAGTAATCTGCGATACTGTATGTCACTTGGGCTAGTTTTATTTTTTTTTTATGTCCCGACATAAAAATATGCATTGCCTGCATATTGGAGGAAAATCTAAAAAGTTAATGCTGGACAAGGGCAGGATCAACCCTAAACTGTGCATGAATCCATAGTATGATACACAGATATTCACACACTAAGGGCCATTTTAGAGACACCAACGAACCTAGCATACATGTCTTTTGAATCCGGAGGAAACACGAGGAGAACATGCAAACTACACACACAAATATCCCAGGTTACCCCACACAGGGACTGAACCCAGTCTTTCTTGCTGTGAGGCGACAGCGCTACTCACTACGCCCCGTGCTACCAATCTGTGTAATTATAATAAAAAAAACAACTTGATTAAAGAAATGTGTTCTCAAAGCTTCATCCTTATGTATTTAGAGACTCATCTGTACATCTTCTCATTAATCGTGAGATACGTCTTATGTAAATATAAAGCTGCAACTTTATACTGACACACCCTAATACTATAACAAAGTCTATAACTTTCTAAATGGTCCTTTCCAGATTTCCATTTATTCTACAAAAAATATCTGTAATACTAATTTGACTGACCACAATGCATGTTTCCACTGTGTGATGACACTCCAGGCCCAGAGAACTTGTTTTTTTTTTTACTTTTTTATATAATTATTAGACCTGACTTGACCTTGAACCAACTTTTTTGGAATTTGAATGGATGTTAATGAAAAAAATGAAATGTAGTTGACCATAAGAAATATGAAATATCTCAGGTTGATAATGTCTTGATAAAAAGAAATATAAGCCAAAGCAAATGTAAGGCACACTACAGTTTGGTTTTATTTGCATTTTCCCTAACTGTTTCACCTTTTTTCTTATTTGGAGTTGTATATGGTTTTATGACTTTATCTTATGATTTTACTATAAAACAGTGTGCGTCACAGGCACTGAAACATTGTTATTGTATATATTTTTCCACTATTCAGCTTTATTTTTTAAAACACCCTTGGCCTTTGATTTTGAGAATGGCTAAAATGTGTAAGTGATGATCCGCGTATAAAATATACATATACAGGAAGAGCATAATGATTTGCTCAATCAAACCCCGGTGCTCTGTGCAAACAAAGCCCTGCCTCGTACAGCATGCTGATCTTCCAGTGGGTTAATACTACATGCAGAATTGATTTTTTTGTTCTTGTTATTAGGACAAAATGTTTTTTTTTAGTAGCAGAGCTGCACCACTGCACAGACCAATAAACGCACCAACAATGACACAGCAAGCCATGGCCATATTATAGAAAATGGACCTTTTTAGTGTAAGTCTATGTCTCAGTAGGGTTTTTTTCTTCTGCGGAGGTGTGTGCGTCCCAGCAGTTCTCTTCTCCGCTCACTCGCCTTTCTAGGCTGCCAATTAGAGGCACCGAGGGTTGGACACATGCCGTTTTTATAGCTACCTTTCAATTAGGAGCTGCTTTAGGCCAGCGATAAAGCCCTCTGTTGTGCACAAGCCAATGTACATAGTGTTTTATTTCGTTCCCTCTTTTTTTCAATTTTTTTCTCAATCAATTTAGTCAAGTTCTCTGAAGATGAAGTTCAGTGTTCTTCACAACACTTAGAATAATCAGCAGTAGAAAACACTTTTGTCACAAGATATTCTGCATTTCTTGGTTGTAACTAGTGGTTATTTGAGTTATTGTTGCCTTTCTGTCATCTTAAACCAGTCTGCCCATTGTCCTCTGACCTCTCACATTAACAAGGCATTTTAATTCACACACCTGCCACTCACTGGATATTTTCTCATTTTCTCCATTCTTTATATACGCTAGAGATGGTTGTGTGTGAAAATCTCAATAGACCAGCAGTTTCTGAAATACTGACCTGACGTGGTAGTTAAACTTTATAAATTATATATTTTTAGCATCTTGATACATATAAACTATTTTAGCCATTTTAAAAGGGATCTGTCTTCTTTATTTGTCCTAGGGGTGTCTATAGACTCAGCGTTGTAGTATCTATACAAGACAAAAAGGCTGTGCATATGTGTGTGTGTGTGTGTTAGAGAGAGATAGAGAAAGAGAGAGAAAGAAAGAGAGAACAAGGTATATTTGATCTCATCTATCTTCTGAACTTGGCCCAGAAATTGGAGCTGTCTGATTCCTCCCTGTGTTCTCATCAGTGTCCTTCTCAGTGTTCTCTTAGAGGAACAGGCTGTGTGTGTAGTGTGTGTGTTCTGTAAGTGTGTAAGTGTGAAGTCTCAGTTTGATGTCCTCCTTACACTGCTGTCAACATTCAAGGTCAAAGTGGGCCAGAGGATCATCACAGCTCTATATGGCACAAAGACAAATAGAGGTTTGGAGTGTTTGGATCTTTGTGCAAGTGTGAAATAGTTATATTCTGTTGTTCATGACTGTGCATGTGTGTGTGTATGTGTGTATGTGCGTGTGTGTGTGTGCCTGTGTTTGTCTGCATATGTGTGTATGAGAGAAAATACATATGAAGACCTTGTTTCTATCTCAGTGATGAAATGTGCAGAAAAGTTACACCCATGCCACTTTCCATATAAAACCAGCCTAAGTTACACGATATGGATAAAAGTTTGTGGACTCCTGATCCTCCCACCAACCACTCATCATCCACTTTATTAGGTACCCCTTGATTTTAGAACTGCCTTAATTATTCGAATCATATTTTCAACAGAGATGGTATTCTACGTTTCTTGGGTGTTACAAGTGGTTATTTGAGTTACTATTGTCTTTTTAATATCTCAAACCAGTTTCCCATTCTTATTTGACCTCTCACTGATATCAACTTGGCATTTTTGGCTCTTTCCTGTAAACCATAGAGATGGTTGTATGTGAAAATTCTAGTAGATCAGCAGTTTCCGAAATACTTGAACCAGCCTGTCTGGTACTGACAACTATGCCACAGTAACATAATTCACGTTTCTTACCCATTCTGATGCTTGGTTTGTACTTCAGCAAGCTGTCTTTACTACCCGTACATGCGTGTCCATGTGTTTTGCTTGTTATATATTTGTATTAACAAGCAACTGAACAGGTGTACCTAATAAGATGATTGTATGTTAGTTGAAAACTCACACGTATATAGAATGACTTCCATGTATGAGGAAACATTAAACAGGGAAAAGGGAAAGTGATCTATTTGCCATTATGTTTGCACACAGCAGACACAGTAGTTAGACTATATTTCCAAAAGTATTCGCTTACCTGCCTTGAGTCACTTATGAGTTCAATATGAGTCCACCCTTTTCAGATAGAACATCTTCAACTCTTTTGGAAAGGCTGTCCACAAGTTTTAGGACTGTGTTTAAGGGAATTTTTAAACATTCTTCCATAAGCGGGTCATACACTGGTAAGGTCACACACTGATGTTGGACTAGAAGGCCGGGCTCTCAGTCTCCGCTCTAATTCATCCCGAAGATGTTCTATCGGGTTAAGGTCATCCACAACATACTCTGTCGTCTATGTCTTTATGGACTTTGCTTTGTTCACTGGTGCACAGTCTTGTTGGAAGAGGAAGGGGCCAACTTCAAATTGTTCCGACAAAGTTGGGAGCATGGAATTATCCAAAATGTCCTGGTACGCCAATGCATTCATACACTTGTGGCCATGGAGATGATTAGAAAACCTGATTCCGATCATTTGGATGGGTGAGCAAATACGTTTTGAAACACATGTTTGTACACAAGTCCGGAGTTGTGAGCAGCATCCACAGTGCCCTGGGAGCAATTGAGGGTTAGGTGCCACTTCAGCCATATTACAAATTGATGGTATCTGGAATTTAACCAGGAACCTTCTGGTTGCAAGGACCGTTTCTTTACCACAAATCTACAACTTATCAGATTGTAATGTTCCTTTGAATTCCTTCTAGAAATAAGATACATTATTACAGAATGTTAATGCCCTTTAAGAACAAAGCAATATTGTCTATTAATGTTCCTATAGAAGATCTCGAGGATCTTGTAGGTGAACGAAGTCAACATTACTTTAGCCATGTTCCAAAACATACAGGAAAGCCTTCCAGAAAAGTAAAGCTTATTAGAACAGCAAAGAGAGCTCTGCATCTGGATTGACATCTTCAGTAAGCACATATGGGTGTAATGGTCAACCCTTTGACCATGCAATGTATTTCTTGTCCTGAGAAACTGAGCAAAATGGACACATATTTATAAAAGATGTTTGTCGCCATTGTTGCATTATAGCCCTGTGGTACCTGATTTAATGCTAGGATGTGTGTGTGAGATAGAGAATGAGTGTATGTGTGTGTGCATGTTAGCCTGAAATACTGCTGGTGTATTCCCACCCCTAGGGTTCCTGGAATAGACTCCAGCTTCACCAACCTCAGAGCATGCATCTATTTAAACAATATCACACTCGAGGTTATGCTGTTATACAGAATTCCTGTCACAGGTACGACATTGCATGCTGAGTACTGAAGATAATCAGAGCCATGCTGATATTCAGTATAACAGCATAGATGGGTGTGATCATGCTGAGAAATCATCAACTTCCGTGCTCAAAAAATACTTTATCCTATGCTACAAAAAGAGTTGCAGACAGACTACTCTAAGTCCACAGGTTTAACCTTAGCATGGCGCTGGTCATTCTATGTGAAATGACCTCCCAAAGGTTGTGTGAAGTTTCACCAGGGTTTGGGTTATCTCCAGGTTGTGTATAGTTTCTTCAGGTTCTGTGTTAGGTTCTGTGTTATCTACAAGCTGTGTGTATTTTTTGCAGGTTCTGTGTTATCTCCAGTTTTGTATGTTGTTTCTACTGGTTGTGTGTTATCTACAGGTTGTTTGTTGTTTCTGCAGGATGTGTGCTATCTCCAGGTTGTGTGTAGCTTCTACTGGCTGTGTGTTACCTACAGGTATAGTTTCTTTTGTTTGTGTGTTAACTAAAGATTTATGTAGATTTTACTAGTTGTGTGTTATCTCCAGGTTGTGTGTAGTTTCTGCAGGGTATGTGTTATCTAATGGTTGTGTGTAGCTTCTACTGGCTGTGTGTTTTCTACAGATTGTGTGTATATTCTACTAAATGTGTGTTATCTCTAGGTTTTGAGTAGTTTATGCTGGTTGTGGGTTATCTCCAGGTTTTATGTTTTTTTCAACAGGTTGTGTGTTATCTACAGGTTGTGTGTAGTTTCTACTGAATGTGTGTTATCTCCAGGTTGTGTGTAGTTTCTCTGGGTTGTGTTTTTTCTAGGTTGTATATAGTTTCTGCAGGATGTGTGTTATCTCTAGGTTATGTGTAATTTCTGAAGGTTGTGTGTTATCTCCAGGTCGTGTAGTTTTTTTATAGAGTATGTGTCGTTTTTTTGTGTAGAATATGTGTAGAATATTCTAGCTTGTAGTATTCGTATCAGTTGGATCACTTTATGGCAGTATACTAACTCTAGGTACCATGAATACAGGTCTACCAGGTCTTTCCTCTGACATAACTAATAAATGAAAAATACAGCAAGAAAATAGAAATGATTAAACGAGAAAAAGATGATTATTCAAAATATTTTTGCATTTATGACACTTTGCAGACATTTCTGTCCAGAGCAACCTACATTTATTTCTTCATACAAATAAGCAGTTGAGGGTTAGGAGCCATGGTCCAACAGTGGTTGGCACTTGTGTGATTTGGACATTTCATTCCAATGTCTTAACCACTGAGTTACCTCTGTCCCACATACAATCACATACAATGCTCTGTAATCACATCATGTGCCACAGTTTAACCAGGCACTCTTTTGTCTGAACACATTGTGACCCCATTCAAGAACAGTACAAGCCTGACCTGTTGTGCACGTGAACACTGTGTGCTCATGCACCTCTTCTGTACTGACCGCAGCAGACATTTTATTAAAGACAGCTAACCCCATTGAACCAATGATCAATAACTTTTGATTGAACATGTTTCTTGCTTTATCTTTTATTGAGCTCCACCTACACAATAGACTTCTGGGGGCAGCACGGTGAGTAGTACTGTTGCCTTACAGCAAGAAGAACCGTGTTCACATAAAGATAAATATGTACATACACACACACACACATATATATATACAAACTATTCTGTATATTCTGGTTTTCTATATTTTTATATATATATATATTTTACTTATTTGTCTCTTTTATACATATCTTTTCTATATATTTTTTAAATAGATTGAATCTTTATTGATAGCTTTGATGTGGACAGACTGTCGAAAAAAGCATTTCACTGCAGGTTATACTGTGTATTACTATG
>JAOUQT010000036.1:20213228-20230996 GCA_025769995.1 Xyliphius kryptos
ACGCAACCCTCACCATTTATCCGGGCTTGGGACCGGCACTAGAAATACACTGGCTTGTGCACTCTAATGGCTGGTTTTGATTTTTATTTTATTTTATGTTTTGTAATGAATTTTCTCTTCTTATTTACATCCAGTTGTAGACAATATTGCAGACACTTCTGTTTGCTCAGATTCCGATACTCCTTATCAGTCGTAACAATTGGATTAGAGCCATTATATACAACCCTAATTTCAATGAAGTTGGGACGTTGTACAAAAACAGAATACAAAAATTTGTAAATACCTTTATATCTTCAAAGACAAGATATCTAATGTTCAAACTGATAATCTTTATTGTTTTTTTATAAATATTCACTAATTTTGAATTTGATGCCTGCAACACATTTAAAATAGTTGGGACAGTGTTATGTTTACCACTATGTTGCGTCCTCTTTCCTTTTAACAAGACTCAATAAGTGGTTTTGAAACTGAGAACATTAATTGATAAAAAATTGTATGTGGAATTTATTTTACTTTCTTGGGCTTAATAGTCTTCATTGTTGTATTTTGTGCTTCATAGTCATAAATGGCTAGCATGTCTGGACAGCAGGCAATTTTTTGTAACTTGTGCAGAATGTGGCTTGGCTTTGTCTTTTTGAAATAATCAGGGAAGTCCTTGAAAAAGATGTGTCTTTTGTGGCAGCATATATTGCTCCAAAACTTGTATGTACCTTTCAGTATTAATAATGCCTTTACATCTTCAAGTTAACCAATGCCACGGACGCTAATACACCCCACACCATCAGAGATGCTGGGTTTTGAACTTTGCGACAGAATTTGGACAGACCTTTTCCTCTTTCACCCGGAGGAAAGAATATCCATGATTTCCAAAAACAATTTGAAATGTAGACCACAGAAAACTTTTACTCTTTGCGTCCAGCAGCATTTCTGGGTGTTGTTGATATATGTCTTATGCTTTGCATGGTAGATTTTTAACTTGCACTTATAGATGGAGAGATGAACTGTGTTCAATGACAATGGTTTTCTGAAGTGTCCCTGAGCCCATGTGGTGAAATCTGTTACAGAATCAGTTTATAATGCAGTGTTGCAGGTATCAAATTCAAAATGAGTGAATATTTGCAAAAAACCTCAGTTCTAACATTAAATATCTTATTCTTGTTGTGTATTAATTGGAATTGGGGTTGTAATTTAAATCTGATTATATCAGGGATCATCTTCTTAAAATTGAATGGTGAGTCCTACTTATAAAGGGATTTTTGAAACGAAAAATGCCACAAGATCCAGTCTTTAAAGAGCCATGATTCCTTAATACTACACACTGGTTTTTCAAAAACATGAAATTGCAATGCCTTAAGCGTGGACAAAAACGACCTTTGTGACAAAACTAATGTAGAACTCACACACAAACTGATCATTTTTTAATTACATTTTCATCTGTTCATCTATACATCGATCCACCCAGCAATTCTGGGAGCAAGGGCATGAACAACCCTTGACAGGGTGCCTTGACATCATAAGACACACACACAGACACTCACGCCCCCTAGGAGCCACTTTAGAGACACCAATTAACCTAACGTCTCCATGTATGTGGAGTGGGGGAGGAAACCAGTGCACCCAGAAAAAACCCACGTGAACATGGGGAGAACATGCAAACTCCATGCAGAATCTACACCCAGTACGCCACCGTGCTGCATTAACTGATTTTTGCAAATAAGCTCTTTAAATAAACATTAGCACATCTGCAGTATGTGCAGTAATAAATTCATTTTCAGTAACTTGACATCTTCGACCCAGCTCCTGTCTTGTATATGTATGATGTTATAGAATCCGAGAAATGTTATTACTCTTAATCACTGAGCCTATTTTGTTTTCCTGTAGCTTTTGGTAAACAGCGAATTGCATCATAGAACGATTTCAATTGAAAGCACAGGATTAGTGCGAATCTCAGAGCTTACCTGTGGTTCTCTGCTGCTTCTTTAATATCAACCCACCGCCGGAGCTCACTGCTCACAATAATGTCAACAAAAATATACTAGCAACTGCCGTGTTATACACCACAACCAAAATCAACCCAAAATTTCTAGTCACAATGAGTATGAGCAGAAAATCATCTGCTGTTACTGATGCACCGTGTGTGTGTTCGCATGTATGTTGGTTTAAGCCGTATTATTCACTATACTAGATATGCTCTTTACATAGTATCGAACATTTAGCGCTGCAGATCACATGATTATAACTCAATATCAAGAAACAGTCTTTTAGAAATTAATGCTACTTATATTTTATATAAACTAATAATTACTAAAGTGACTGTTCCAAAGTTTAGCATCCTATTATTCTCCAAGTCGACATTACATAGCTAAATGTATCTTCAGCATTCGTACTTTACCCAGAATATGTATGTACAATACGTTACAAAAGTGAAAATCACAGAATTTGGTCCCAACAAACAAACCAATACAAAAGTGCAGTGGGTAGTGTGTTTGCCTCACAGCAACACAGGCAAGGTTCGATCCCTGTGTGGGACAACTCTGGAAATTTCATTATGAATTTAGCAGGTTCTCCCTGTGTTCACTGGCTTTCTACAGGTGCTCCGGTAGGATATTGATAAGCAGACTAAGCATCCCTATCTCTTGTCTGATGTTGCAGCCCTGGGGAGTCAAACCTATGTTACTAACACTCCTGTATTTTTATTATTATCATTTATCAAGACACTAAACTCAGAAGAAGTCCTAACAACAGAGTTTATAATGTGTCCCCGGTTCAATTCCCGGTAATGCCAAGTCATGATATGGCTGAAGTTGCTCTGGGAAAGGCACCTAACCCTCGTATACATCCCAGGCAATGTGGAGGCTACTCACCTCTCCAGGCATGTGTGCTTACTTTACTAGTGTGTATATACAGTATGTGTTTCACTGCATGTATTAAGGACCAATTATGCTATGTGCAAGCAGAGTGGCAAATAGATCACTTTCACTTTAAAATTTTTAAGTGTCGGTACAGTTGGTGGTGCACTGGATAGTGCTGTTGCCTCACAGCAAGATAGATCTGGGTTCAATATGCGGGTGTGGGGCAAGGCAGGAATTTTCTCCCCGTATTTGCGTGGGTTTACTCCGGGTGCTCTGGTTTCTTCTCACCGTCCAAAGTCATGCATGCTAGCTAAATTGGAAGTGAAAATTGTCATTGGCAATTTTGTGTATTTATATATGTATTTGACTTTGTGTGTATATGATGTGAAACTTATATATGAGTATGAACTTGTTTAAAATTAAAATGGCCACTGATGTTGAAGATGACGTTAATTAATAATCAATACGTTTTTCTGCAGATTTTTTCTGTCTAATTTCAGTTGGTAATGTGTTAAATTTTTTTGACACATGTAAACAAAATTCTGTGTCACTCAATATCTCATTTGATTTCAATACATATTGTGCAAATTTGCTGTACTGGATGCCCCAAACATTTATGATAGGTAAAGTTTCCAGAAGAACTGTGTCAGATTTTCCAAGACGCTCAGTAAAACCAAACGCTAAAAGGATTGCACATACATGAAATCCTACACTTTCACTCTCTGTCCTTTCCTCTTTCTTTCTTTCTGCATATAATTTTTTTTAGATTGTTTAGGTGACAGCACAATGCCACCTACTACTGCGATGGTGCATTTTAAAGTAGAGAGCTCCATTAATAAGTAATGTGCAGGGCGTTGGTTGATCAGCTTCACAGTCATCTCCTAACAACAACAACCTAAAAAAAACTCATACTTCTTCACAGTCATCCAAATAGCATCAGCTATGCTAGGCCACAGGTCACAGGTGCTGTAGTAGAGGTGTATGTGTGTGTAAAACATTATCTCTGGTTTTACACCACCTACTATGTTTACAGTATATACTCAGTATATAACATTCATCACCTCTTTCTGATGCTGTTGAAGGGGCGGAATTTGTTATTCTGTACTTGAATGCAGGTAGACTTACACACAGACACACACACTACACACTGTCTGGACAACTGCTATTGGAGATGTTTAGTCTTGGGTATAGTGTTACAAGGGTTTAAATGTTTTTCTGTAACTTTATGCATCACAGCTCATGAGCGTTCATATTGTTAGTTTACTATATACTGTATGTTTGTGCACTTTTTGGCACTATGTAAAGAAGTCAGTTTAAAGCTCAACATACTCAAAAAAGTGTTAGAGGTCAGATAAGACTGAAATGTTTTACTAGTAACATCTTACTGGAATGTTCCACAATGAACAGTTTAACAGGTAAGAGGTAGATTCATTGAGAGTTTGAAAAAAGAGCATTAACCAAAGGTTTAGTTCCAATAATGGGTCCTGATTTATCACTTTCTCCCAAACTTCATGCAATAATTGTCAGACATGTTTTAAGCACAACGTTGAAAAATATTGAGCTCCTTTGTCCATAATATTATAATAAAAATCTGGAAATCAAGGGCAAAGCTCAGTGGGGAAAAGGACAGGGGTTGAAACTTCTCTAAAGCTTAATCTCATAATAGCTCCTGGATTGTTTGGAAAAGTTGATCTTGGAGTATGTATTGATAACATTCCTTTTTCACAGCGTTTCACAGTGTACTTTAGCAAAATTTTAACCGTCTCAAAATGGTTCACTTTTGGCATGACACAGGATGCTGGACAATCATTTTTTCAGATGTCTCAAACAGTCAGAAGGCGGCTTCATCTGAGTCTATTTCCCAGTCCACTGCAGTACAATCCCTATACTTCCTGTAGAATGTCAGTATGTACTTAATGATTTTCTCATAGAGAAGTGGCTTTTTTACATCTGCCTTCTGCCATTCTTGAATAAGCTCTGCACTGGTGGCTGATCTCCTAGCTGTATCCTGCAACAGAAAAAACTTTAAAGACTGGCTACTCTCCTAATTAGCATGACAGAGTCCACTGTCATGTCCTCATTAACCTATTCTCCTGAACTAATGCTGAGATAAATGCTGAAATTATGTTAGTAGGCTATTTGTAGGGCTAAAATGCAGTGTCTGGAATGCAGTAATTTTTGTGATAAGGTCATTGTCATGCCAGGGAATGACCTCTGAGATTCTAGAGTTAATACAAATTGCCCCGTAAAAACTGAGCCAGCAAACTTAGTTCGTAAAACGATATTTGTGCCATCCTCAAAACCTTTAGTCATGACGGTATATATTAATTTTGTGTAGTGTTCTCTGCACCCAAAATCATCTGAGATAGACTGAAAGACGTTCTGAACATGTTCTGTGGTCTAACAAATTTATATTTCATCTTGTTTTGTTGGCAAGTTGACATAGGATACTAGATTATGTATCAGAGATGAAAAATTAGTGTGCATACCATACACATGTACCGTTCGAGCGACATCAAATAAAGCACCTCAAGTACATTTTTTATATCTCATTTTAGTCTTGGTTTGCTTAGTGCCAAAACGGGCATTTTAACACCAAATCAAAAGAATATAATTATAAACTACTGTATCTGTAACCTAATCTAGTTCAACAAAAAGCCTAGTGTGTGTATGTCTGGAGACACTGTAGTGGCTACACACTGTCTGCTCTGTGATTTCATATCCATCATTCTTCCCCTACGGGACGAGGCCACCTCGTAATGGTCGTGGTATTTAGACACAGATAATGGCCCGGTGTTGAAGATCTGGCACACTCACACTCATCTCACTCCAGAATCTCTGAGGACTTGCTCTTGACCCGTCTGTCTTCTTCTCTCCTCCGCTGAGCCTCCATACTGCACTCCATTAAACTTTCCATTAAGCTTGTTCCCAAGCTTTCAGAGCTATCCATAGCTGCAAAATACACTTCGCAGTAGGAGAGCAGATAGCCAGATGCAGCCTGCTGCCATCACACCAACCATCACGGTGATGCTGAATTGTTCAGTGGGTTTTGATTAAAATCTCTGAACAGGCTGCAGCTATGCCACTCAGGATTATATTAATGCACTTGATCCTAATAGTGTGTTAAGTGTTTTTTTAACACAGACACAGTTTTGTGAAAGGATTTGCCACTGACTTTTCAACTTTCTGATTTTGTCTTGTTGTAGCACGGTGGCACAGTGGCCAGTGCTGTCACCTCAAGGAAAAAAGGACCCAGGTTCGGTCCCCGGGTGCGACGACCAGGAAACTTTCAATGTTCACACTGGTTTTATCTGGGTGCTCTGGTTTTCGCTGGCATTCCAGAGACATGTGGGTTATGTTAATTAGCGTCCCCAAAATGGCCCTTAGTCTATGAATATGTGTGTGTGTGTGCCATACAATAGAGTGGCTCCCTGTCTAGGGTTGTTCCTGCTCTTGCAAGTTTTCTGCTCTGCTCAAGTTTTCCGGGTGGCCACTGCCAAGCAGAAGATAATGAATGAATCAATGAATCAATAAAACAAAGTTTTCTTACTGTTTCTGAAAATCCACATAATCTATATAGATGCATGTTGGGTTTATTCTACAAATAATTTGCTCAAATGAGCGTTTTTGTTCTTATACAATTTAGTAGTGATTTTATATTTGAGTAATGTGTACAAACAAAATTTGAATGAGATTGGGATGTTGTGCAAAACATAAATATAAACAAAATACAATAATTGTATAACAGTAATGATATAACAGTAATATATAATATATACCTAATACACTACATGAAGAATGCACTACAAGCCAAGATATTTAATGTTCAAACAGATTAACTTCTTGTTTTTTTTTTACAAATATTCACTCGTTTTGAATTTGAAGTCTGCAACACATTCCATATTGGGACAGGGTCATTCCATATTAGGACAGGGTCTTGTTTACCAGTGTGTTACATCACCTTTCATTTTAATAACACTCAGTAAGTTTTTGGAAAACTGAGAATAATAATTGTTGTGAATTTGTTAGAGGATTTTTTCCCAAATTATGCTTGTTGTACAACTTAAGTTGTTCAGCATTCCGGGGTCACTGTTGTCGAATCCAACTTCGTTGGAATAGGAGTTGTACAAGAAATCTATAAATGTTTGAGTTAAACAGATTAAGTTAAACAGTTACAAACTAACTTTTATCTTGCTGCTATTCATAGCTATGATGATTTGTGAGAAGTGCAATCTGTCAAACTCTGGACATGGAGGTAAAAATTATCTTAGACTATTATAGCTGTTGGAACAAAATGTTTTAATGTTATACAATAATTGGCCTTGCAAGTAAAAGTTCAGACCTTTAACAGAGATGATGATATATACTAAATGGTTATTTGTGTTTCTGATACTATTCTATCATCTCGAACGAGTCTGCACATTCTCTTCTGACCTCTCATATCGCCAATGCATTTTCCTACACAAACTGCTCCCCACTAAATCTATTCTCTTTTATGGACTATTCTCTGTAAACTTTAGCCCCTCTGGCAACCAACAACCATGCTATGTTCGAAGTCACTTAAATCGCTTATCGTCAGCATTGTTATTCATGTTTTGTACTTCAGTAAGTTGTTTTGACCACCTCTAAATGACTAAATGCATTGACCTTGCGGCCATGTGATAGGCTAATCGAATAATTATTAATCAGTGTTTGGTGAGTGTATACATAATCAGATAGTGCTAATATCATTTGTTTTGGCTCTGAGATATTGATTGCAACAACAGTAAATTAATTATTACTGAATTAAGTGGCTTATGTAATTCTTTTGGTTCTTTTTCCACCTTAATATAAATTCTGTATTTTAAAAAGTTTAAAAATATTTAAAAAGTTGGCAATTTAATACTTTAATTTCATTCATATATTTTCTATACCCGCTTAACCCTAGTTCTAGGGTCATGGTGAGCCGGTGCACACCTGGCAACTCTGGAAACGAAGGCAGGAACAATCTTAGACATGGCGCCAATCCATCATAGGACACAAACACACAATTATACACACATAATCACACACTAACGGGCAATTTAGAGACACCAATTAACCATGCATGTCTTTGGAATGCGGGAGGGAACAAGACTACCTGGAGAAAACCCATGCGAACAGGGGGAAAAGACACAGAAATTTCCAGAGTTGCCCCACCCAGGCCCAAAACCGGGATCTTCTTGCTGTGAGGCTACAGCACTATCCACTGCACCATTGTGCCGGCTGTAATTCAATACAGTAGAAGTGAAATCTTACTATCTAGAAAATATAAAAATAATTTAATAAAAATATTGATGTTTAAAAAGACTTGAAGTTAAATAAATTAGCATTTACATTTTTCATAGTATGTGTGAGGTAAATAATTAACATACTAGAGAAAATGTATTAGCTTATGTAAAATGCTCAATGGCTCTTCAGCAATGACTTGCCTAGAGTGGGAATCGAACCAGCAATCTCTTGGTCCCCAGCCCTCTACCCTATCCATTTAGCCATGGCTGATACCCATGTCAGTGCGATGTGGTGCATTAAGCTTTTTACTTCTCCTAGGAAGCCTAAAGTGGCTCAGTGTATCAAAATAACAACATAGAAACCGCAAACCACACACTATATTACCAGAAGCGCTATTGTAAGATCAGATACTGATGTTGAACGAGATGGTCTAGCTCACAGTGTCCTCTCTACTTCATCCCAAGAGTGTATTGTGTTGAGTTTAGGGCTGTCAACTTCGTCCACCCCAAAATCCCTCATACATGGACCATGCTTTGTGCACTGGCGGCCTGTCATGTTTGAACAGAAATTTTGCATCTCCTAAACTGTTCACACAAAGTGAAATTGTCCAATATCTTTTGGTGTTCTTCTGTGGTGTGCTTTACACCAGTGCATCAAATGCTTTTTATTCTGCCTGGTGATGTAAGGCTTTTTTGCAGCATCTCAGCCATTATAGCCTATTACAAAATGTTCATTATGTATTGTTCTTGAAGTCACAGGAAGTTTGAAGGTCTGTAGTGATTGACTGCAAATACTTTTGGCAGTATAGTGTAAATTTAGTTATAATTATTGTATTAAAGATAAGATAAGTGAGATATGTTTGTTGTTTTGAGGTTATTCTTTTGCTATATTAAGCATTTATCATATTAAGCATTATTGAATGTCCCTTGAAGAGGAACAAACCCAGCTAACTTTTGGACTACACTTCTTTACCTGTGACTCTGACAAGTTTGTTTGTGTCGTAGCAAAACAACACAGAAAAATCATGCAGATATAATTCATTGGCAAGCAGATGTTTATACCAACCATAAGAATTGGGCTAATGTATTCATTGTATGATTGTTTCTGCCAGAAGAGCTGATGACTATTAAAAAACTGCTGATCTCCAGGGATAGACACAGTCTCTAGACTTTATGCACAATGGTATAAAAAACCCACATAAAACATCCAGTGTGTGCATGTTCCTTGGATGGAAACAACCTTGTTGACAGAGCCGGACTGCCCTATACGCTTACTATGCATACTGCATAGGGCCATATAAATTAACGAAGGCCCCATCATCTTCCTTCGCTTCAAGTCAGCAAGAGTTCGTGTATCAGCAAAAGATTAAGCGAAACTGTCATTCAGGATATAAAAGAAAGACTCTACTTGTCCAAGGTACAAAAACAACATTCAGGTCAACCTGTGACTGTTCTTTTTGAGGTTGGATTGTTAATAATTAAATAGTCTGCTAACATAGCTGTGGGACTTCATTTTTGAGGAGGCATGCCCTACACAGTCTAGCAGCTCTCCATACAAATCAGTATCAACAACCAAACGTTTTTACCAGAAAAGTGAACATACAGTATAATGATGTTTTTGTATGGTCTAGTATTTATATAAACTTCCACAATCTCAACAGTGCAGTCTAAAAGTTGCTTACTATCCCATTCCACCTTAAAATGATGAAGTTACGTCCAGTTGCTAATCTAAGTTCTTAGAAGTTTCAGTTCTACCTTAAATTCTTCTGCAAACTACTGGTTTACATATTGTTTTTTAAATGAATGTAGGTTGTTTACTCATCATTTTGTTCTGTATGTTGCTGTTTATTAACAAGCCAAAAAAGGAGGAAGAATAGTCAGGTGTATCTGTAAATTGGTCATATTTTGGCTCGCAGAGTTCAGGTGGGATGGCTTCTTATCAAAATTTTGCTTTGGGCCCCAGGAAAGTCCAGACCAGCTCTGCTCGTTGATATAAGTAATCAGTATAGTATGATCTGGTTGGGGCTGCCAGGAAGGCTGTTGTAATCCTGTATATTTGTGATGAACCAGTCGAACATATTGAGGCAGATGAGCACTAATATCACATTAGTGTAGGTTCCACTTCTGTCATACAAAGACCGAAAGGCTTGAGGCTACACTGGGTATAGACTCACCAAAACATGACAGATGAAAACTGGAAAAATGGCCATCCTGATAGTTGGCTTTCGGTTGGGACTTTTGTCACACAAAGCTCCAAGTCTGCTGGGAACGTACTGTGGACTTACATACTCTCACCACTTCACACATTCTCAGACTCATTTTAATCTGTTTAATATGATGTCACACAAATGAGGATGGAATTCCCTTTTGAGTCTGGTTCCTCTCAAGGTTTCTTCATTTTGTCATCTCAGGGAGATTTTCCATTAACTGTATTGATCTGGCTTGTTCATTAGGGATAAAAAGTAATAAAAAGTTGATTGTATTATGTATTTATTCATGTTAATAGCGCTATATAAATAAAACTGAATGAATAACAGAAATATAAATATAACCAGCATACAGATCATTTTTAACCCACACAGGCACACATAGGCCAGTCTGCCTGTATGAACAGTTGAAAATGTTGGAGATTGCATAATAGTGTAGGAAATGTTATCCTGGCTTCATTGTAGGCCATTAATACGAATTAGTTATCACTTGAATTCCAAAAAAACCTGAACTCAAAGAAATGATTCCAATATCTTGTAAACTCCATGCAATGAAGAACTGAAGCTCTGCGGAGACTAAACAGAAATAATAGTATTAGTATAGATAGAAGCACTTTTTTCCCCACACAGTCAAAGTGCATGATGAGCCATAAGCACCATAAGAGATTTGCTCCAGGGCATGAGAGTGTAGCGGTTCTTTATAGATGAAGTGAGAAGAAAAACTCAAATGCTGGAACTAACTGTTGAACAAAAAACAGAACTGTGTTCTGTAAAGGGTTTTATTTTAAAATTACACATTGCTTTTTCACAGTGTTTGTGAATGGGAAGGAGACACGTAAAACAGTCCGGCTACAGGGAGTCACAAAGGTGCCGGAGTTCAGGTACTTGGTATCAGCTGTCCAAAGAAATGGGCAGTGTGGAAAAGAGGTGAAGAAGAGAGAACAGGCAGGATGGAGTAAATGGAGAAAATGTTAGGAGTGATATGTGACAAAGTATTGCAGTAAAAGGAAAGGTTAATAAGAGAGTAGTAAGAAACAGCCTTGTTGTACAGTTTGGAGACAGTGGCACTGACTAAGAGACAGGAAAAAGAACTGGTCATGGCAGAACTTAAGATATTCAAGTTCTCTTTGGAAATGATCAGGATGGATTAGGAATGAGAACATCAGTGGGACAACACAGGTCACGAAATTTAGAGACAAAGTTAGAGAAGGCAGATTTAAATGGTTTAGACATGTTCAGAGTTGGGAGAGTAGATATATTGGTAGGAAGATGTTAGATATGTTGCTGCCAGGCAGAAGCCAAAGGGGAAGACCAAAGAAGAGATACACTATATTTCTAAAGGTTTTCTCTTACTTGCCTTGACTCACATATGAGCTTATCCATAAGGTTCAATATGACATCAATCCACTCTTTTCCAGCCAGAATAGCTTCAACTCTTCTGGGACGGCTGTCCACAGGTTTAGGAGTGTGTTTTTGACCATTCTTACAGAAGCGCATTTGTGAGGTCACACAATGATGTTGGACGAGAAGGCCTGGCTCTCAGTCTCCGCTCTAATTCATTCCAAAGATCCTATCCCAATGATTAAGGTCAGGACTGTGCAAGACAGTCAAGTTCACCCAAACCAGACTCTGTCATCCATATCTTTATAGACCTTGCTTTGTGCACTGGTTTGAGAGCAGAAGATCCAGAGGACAAAGTTTGGTGGAAAAGATTGACTTGCTGTGGTGACCCCTGATAAAGTAAGAGGCTAAAAGATAAAGAAGAAGACACTGCTTTTGTGTAAAGTTAATTAAAAAAGTCTGCATTTTGTCTTAGATTGATGGTTTTCATATACCAGACAAATGTTGCTGTCGTGGACACTAACATGCACAGACATTTTTTCATTCGTTCATTCATTCATTCATTCGTTCAATCATTAATTCATTTCTTCATTATCTTCTGCTTAATCCACAAATGGTTGTGTGCTATCCGCTGCCCACATGGCGTTTGTGGGTGGAACTTGGTTGTCTACTCCATAGCGGTTAATGAATGACCGAAAGGACCCCAGATTTAAATCCCAGTTCCACAAATTTGTGGCTGAAGTGCCCTTGGGCAAGGCACCTGATCCCAGTTGCTCCCTGGGTCTACTGAGTTACAAGCAAGAGCCCCTTAATAAGTGATAATATAGATAGGTAGATAACACTCTCACCCACAGCTATTGGCAGGTGCAAGGCATGCTGAGTATTTTTGCCCAAAAACAGTTTACAGAAATATGCAAGACTTACAGCTAGAACGCTCCTTCACCTGTTTGATTTCTTTGTTTACAGAAGAACATAATAAATTAAAGGATGTGGTTAACGCATATCTTTCCAAGCCTCCTTAGATCTGTGCCCATTGTGAGTGTGTGTATTGAAGACTATAGTAGGTTATGTGTAAGGATCTCTAGCTGCTTTATGTCTCAAATATACTCATACTGTGTCATTTTTTTGATGCGATTCCCCCCCGGATAATGTAGATACAGACACGCGAGCCACCACGATGTCAAGGTGAAAAGATAAAAACCCTTATTTTCAGCAAAGGAGTGAGAACGAGGGTCAGCGGTGGTCATTATTTCTCTTCCACTAAGCACTAGATCACTTCAGGTCTCCTGCATGTGTCTTACCGAGCTACAAATCCTCAGAAGTGTACAAAGAAACATCAATGCCCACGCAGACCTTACATTTTCCTGCCATAATGAGTTAAGGCGTGACATTGCCGACTCTCTGTGTCTCCGTATTCTTTTCAAGTAGAATGCAGAAACTGTTTGACTTCTTATCATTAGCAGACAAATAAAAATCCCCTAGTGATATCTGAGGTCTCTGTTGCTTGGAGAATGCATCATTTGTCATTATTAGATTCAATACATTCAGAATTACACAGGCAGAGTGATGTACTTCACTCGTACAACGACTAGTGTAAATGAAAAAGACGAGACAAATCAATTTTATCGATGTACATGTGCTTACAGTAAAACAGGCATATTTATCTATGTATTTTTTATATTTCTCTGCATATGTTGTGTGTTTGGTTTTTTCACTGTACACCATATGTGGAATATAAGGTTGGTGTCTCTAGGTGTGTGTTGCCCTTGATGTTGGCAAACCCTAAATTGGGGTAGACTCAAAGCATTTTTTTGGGTAATAGTTCAAAAAGAATTTCACCTAACGTCTGGACCTTTTATGACAATGTACCCAAGCTCATTATGATTCATAATTTGTCCTCTAACACACTCCATATTTCTTAAGCTGCTATATTACAGTGATCATTCATAATCCATTTTCTGCCAAGATACACATCCTACTGCTGAGAGACTGCTGATCCTGACCTTAACTCCTACAACCACCAGATCTATTGTGGTGGTCAGCTTGCTGACTCAAATTACATAACATGGAATGACCAGTTCCTGCAAGGAACATCCTGTGGACATTCACACTCTCACCACTACACACACAGACTCTATGGAACAGACTGTTGTGACCAAAATGTGGAGTCTGGTTCCTCTTAATATTTGCCACTCACACTATTTAATTTGTTAATTAGGTATAAAACATAGTAACTTATATAAGCTTCGTGATTATATCCTGTGTTTAATTTCTGTACAGCTGCTGGGAGAAAATGTTCCATTGTAGACGCACGCTATAGAAATAAAACTTGTATTGAACTAGCCTGAGCAGTCAAACAAAATACCAAACAATTCACTTGTAAATATTTGGTCAGACCGGACAACATTTCTATTTTTGAATCATGCACACCAGATTTTTCTGATGGAAATGAATGTAATATCATACAAGAAATTAACTTACTAGGAGATGTGTTGTTTTGTACATATTGTCCTTTAATAATAAAACAATAACAGAACTTGGGAAGCTTATTTTATCATACCTGCATTTTTATAAAACCTTTACATATTTTACATATGTACATTATTACATTTTAAACATGTTTTAGATGTAATATACTCAATCCATTTTGTCCAGCATGTAATTCAGCATGTCGGTACATGCCGGTGTGGAAGGCTGTGTGTGCAGGGAGGATGAAGTGAATCTAAAAGAGCGAGGGGGTTTTACCGTGAGACGCGATCCACTCCACGGAGACAAGGAAGAATAATATTCTTTAATAAAAAAGAATTTGGGCATTATCCTCTGATTCCTATAAGGCGACAATCAGCGGGGACAATTTGTGCTGTGTGAATTCATCATCATCAGATACAGTATGTCCCACATGGATGCCAAATGCACTGTGAATTACCACAAATGCCTATGTACAGAAACAAAGAACCAGCACACAAAACACTAGAAGTAAAGGAAATAACCAACCTGAAAAATAACCAGAAACATAGTTGGATCATGTAATAATACCAAAGTCTACGAACAAGCATGAATGCAAGAAAATGGATTAATGATCCGCATAGGAATATGGAAAAAATCAGAGCCTTTAAAGGACGCGCTGATTAATGATAACCTGGTGTCAGTAGGAAGTCTTAAATAGGCTGTGTCCCAAAGCACAGATAAATATAAAGAGCCCTAGAAAATCCATAAAGGGGAAAAACAAAACATAAATAAACTAAACAGGGGATAGCGGGCGAGACACCATACCTGTCATGTCCGTTTCGCTTTAAATGTGAAGTGCTGGTGAAACAATTTAGTTATTTTGTCTCCTGTTTGTTTACATTCTAATCCTACATCCATCAAGTTTTTTCACCCATTTGTTGTTTAAAAGACAAAATTATTAATTTAACAGAAAGACCATTAAAAAAAGCGAATCTCAAATATCCTTCCATAATGTTAATTAAACCAGTTTGACCAATCAGCATAGAGCTATTCCAACATTTTCTCCATTACTGACTCACATTTTGGTTCATTTGTTTGTTACAAAACCACCTACATTTTGTTCATCCAGATTATCATTAACTGGTAATCAAGAAGTGGGCCGTAACAAGACGCAATGGGTAGTGATGCAATTCTGCGAGTGTCCTCCAACAGTCCAAAGATATTCATGTTAGGTTACTTGGTCTATCTAAAATGGCCTTTAATATGTGAATTTATGTGTGTGTGTGCCCTACGATGGAACGGTGCCCTGAAGATAATAAAAGAATGAATGAATGCATCACTGTTTGTGGCTAGAGCCTGTGTAGTCGCAACCAGAGTTGCCTGAAAAAAAAGAATATTACAACATTATTAATAACAATATTAATATTAATAAAACCTGTGGCATACTGGGTATTGCTGTCACCTAACATCAAGAAGGGCCAGGGTTCAATCACCGGGCGCAGTAATTTCTCTGGAAATTTCTCTGTGAAGTTTGCATGTTCTCCCTTTGTTCAGGCAGGCTTTCTCCTGGTACTCTAGTTTCCTCCCACATTTCAAAGACATGCATGTTAGGTTAATTGGTGATTCTAAAGTGGCCTTTAGTGTGTGACCGTGTGTGTGTGCCCAGTAATATGAATTTGGTGCCCTGTCTAGGTTTGTTTCTGGTCTTGCTGGGTGGGCAAGGCAGCACAGTGGCGCAGATGATAGTGCTGTAGCCTCACAGCAAAAAGGACCCGGGTTTGATCCACGGGTAGGGGACCTGGGAAATTTCAGTTTGCAGTTTGCATGATCCCCCTGTGTTAGCGTGAGTTTACTCCGGGTACTCTGGTTTCCTCCCAAAGACATGCACGCTGAGTAAATTAGACATAGTAAATTGTCATTGACTTATGTATAAATATATGACTCTGTTTATAAAACGAGAAACTTGTATATGTCTATGACCTTGTTCCTGTTAATAAATGGCCACTGATGCTGAAGATGACGTTAAAAAATAAAAAAATGAACACAGTTGGAAATGGGTAAAGGGTTATTTTTTTCCATGATGGCCACCTATGAGTTCTTACATATTTTTTTTTATTAAATATTAATAATGACATTAGATAAATCAATAACCTGTTATATTTGTTTGTATTAAGAATGCAGTATTGCATTCTGATACCAAATGTGTCTATGTTTTTTTATTTTAAATGACTCACCTTAGAAATGGGTTTCTAAGGTGACCACAGGTTTTAAGGACTTACTTGGAAATGAATGTGAATTTATCTCTCAAATAATTTACTCCATGTGGTCTGGGCATGATTTATTCATCATGGACTTTAATTAATACATCCAATCAATCAGGCTAATTAAGACCACAGTAGGAGCTCACACAGGTACATAATGGTGTGAAAGCTAATGGAGAAGAGTGTGTGTTTGTGTGTGTGTGCGCACCCTCTGTGCTGTTATTTATAGCAGTGTTGTTGTGAACAGCCAATTTGATGGCCAGTTAATATGTGTTCTCTAGATACAGTATTTTACTATTTTCCAGATCATTTGATTTTTATACATCTTCTCCCTCAATCTCACCCTCTCTCTTTCTCTCTGTCTCTCTTTTCTTTGTCTTTTCACCATGAGCAGAGAATGTTGAGAAATACTTTAGCGCTCTGGTGAGAAGACCTGCCGAGTGTCACATGCTTTGCTGTACCTGAGTGTCAGTGTGTCCCAGAGGATAGGAGCAGAGTGGACAAGTGGCGATGGAGAAGCAGAGAGAGAGAGAGAGAGAGAGAGAGAGAGATTATTTTTCTTGTGATTCTCCTGTTAAAATCAGTGTTCAAAGTCTCTGTACTCGGTTATGACGAGTATGTTAAATACCCGTCACTGTCTATGTAGTCCACTTCTCCTACTTCTATCGTCCTTTTCCTCTTTCCTTTTCGGCACTTTAAACACACTCTTTTCGGTTTCCATGTCACTACCGGCTGATGGTTTTGCAGCGGTTTCCCGCTCTGTGCCGGTTTTGACCACGAGAATGTCGGAGATGACAGTGTCCAGCGTTTTCATGCCCCGACTGTTCCCGGGTGATGCATTTTTCCTCTCTGCTGCTGTTATTCTTTTTCGGTGCTGTAGTTTTGATTCCAGGTTTATTACTAGGTGTTGGTGTGTGATCTGTGTTCCCTCCGTGCATGGTCAGTTAAATTCGGGCCTCTGTGGACAGTGTGTGCCCCATTGCGCCACACTAGAGACACTTCATAGCCGTGTCTGAAGTTACAAAAACATTTTAACTGACCCCGCTGATTTTAAAACTAAGGGCCAGACTGAGCCCCTCATCATTATTTAGCACCATGTGAGTTTGCCGGCGAAAAGAAATGACGTGTTTAATCAGTGATGACCTAGATCCGATGTAGAATTTTGTAATCGGTGACACCAGTTTACCGTAACGTGACAGTTCTTGTTCCAGTAATTCATCAGGGAAATAAGGGGGACATTAGATATGATGATCTTTTTTAATGATAAACTGAGAGGTTGAACAGGAACTGGTGTACCATTTAGTGTAATTGCATTCCTTACCAGGTCATTTACTTTGTTGATGGAATTAAGGAACAGGACGATGCTGCTGTTCATCCTGGAGGGCTCCTGGATGTTAATTTGGCCTACGG